>JAAOAS010000094.1:0-503084 GCA_013396035.1 Fusarium pseudocircinatum
CCCCGAGGCACATACACATGTTGATGCTAACACGCTGGAGGATAGTAGAGCGGTAACGAAATTAGCGGCAACGACCCTCATCTCGAGGTATTAAGAACGAGAGTTTGTAGATGGATTAAACCCGGGGTCCCCAGACTTTCTTCACTTAAGCTTGAGATCTTTTATCCATTGTGTTATTCGGACCGACTTGCTGGTTTCATGGCACTAAGACGCTTTCGATGCTGATATTCGGTCATAGTATGCAGTAGCACGGCTCTTCGGCATGGTGAGTATGAGAAGCAATAGCTATTCAGCCTAAAGGCATAATAAGGAGACATATAAGATGCAGAAGCCAAATTGAACGTGATTTAAGGGATATGTTTCTTGACTTGTTAGATAAATAATACAGTTGTACAATGCCCTTCCAAGATCCTTCCGCCACCCATGCCTCAGCGCTAACCCTTGAAGCCAATGATACAGTTGTCAATCCTATGATATAGCTCGGTCGGGCGTGTATAAAGGCTTTGTGGTGAATGCCAAATGAGGTCGTCTTGTTGCGATCGTTCAAAGGGACGTCTAAGACGCTTATTTCTTGCACTTCTTCTCAATGTGGTGCCACTTCTCGCCCTTGGGGCACTTGCACTTGTGGTGCTTCTTGGTGTAGACTTTGCCGGAGTCGTGGCACACGCACTCGCTCTTGGCGTGATTCCAGGAAGCGTGCTTGCCGCAGTGGTGAAGAATGCTGCGATCCTCGAGATCAGCGGGCTCGGCGTCAGGGTTGGGGAGGGCGGTGACTGTGCCCATGGCGAGGAGGGCGCCGAGGAAAGCCTTATTGAGAAGCATGATGAAGGTATGAGTTGGTAGTTGTGTGTTTGTGTTGGGTGGGTGGATGGGAGAGTTGTTTGTGAATGATACAACAAGAGGGAGGTCATATGGCTATATACCTCCTGGCTTATGTAGAAGCTCCCTAATCTCACTTGAACTTCAAGCACATGTATAATGTGAATATTGAAACTTCCCGTCTCGGATATCGGCCTCTTAGTCAAACACTGGGGTTGTACGGCTGATCGGCAATGAAGCTGACAGGGCTGTCATAAAAACATGGAGCACTGGCACGGCTAGAGCCAGCTGTGCCTTTATGTCAACCTTTTAAAAGTGGGGAAATATCCCGTCACTACCGATTTGCCTTGCATTGTTCGTATTCACGATTCGATGCTTTTGCCAATTTACAATGCAGTGCCCCTTTCGCCCTGAATTACCCCAGGTTTGATTGAAGCCACACATGGGGCTATGCTTCAGCCCATGTTACGAGAGGTCCAATCACATTGGCCATGCTTCAAGCTGCCAAACAGTTGTTCCCATTGCCATCATCATATCACCTTCATCAAAGAACTCAGTCTTCCAATTGGCAAACAAATTATGTCACAGTCGTTCGAATACACAGAAATAAACCATCTCACAAGTAGACAGAAGACCTTACACGGGTGAATCATCAATACGGAAGTTTTATGATACTAGTGAAAGTCCCAAACCTCAACCTCAGCCTGCTAAATGATGGGGATGATACAAATTAAGCAATCTTAGACCAACACTCTCAATCCCAGGAGCTTTACCGCCGAAGATCAACAAGATCTGTGAGCTGTTAGTAGCCATGAGCTGACGCGTCTCCCTCAAGCCCGGGCGACCGCCCTTCGGAACCTCTGGGACTTCTGACACCCTCAAATCGAACAGTCCAGATGTAAACAGCGCATCATGAAAGCGGCTAAAACGGAGCGGATATCGCTGCCGAGCGTCTCCCTTGACTAGGGCATTGTGACTACCGGCACGTTCCGAAAGTCAATATCGATAATAGCAGTCATCATTATGAGGCTTAGACATTGGGATCTCCACATATAATAATGGCCCGAGGCAGATTACAGCACGGCAACCAATGATACTGGGAGAGATGGTCCTTTGGGACAGGCGATCTAGAACGGCGATTTAATCCCCGGCTCTTGGAAAGCTTGTTTTCGGCACTCGCGCTGATCGGAAGTGCCGTTCACGCGCAAGAGCCATGGCGATACGAGATAGATATGGGGCTGACTTGATGACCTTCTTGAAACAGAGTGAGGCCGAAAACATTCGCTTCTGACCTCTGACTTGGAAGGTTGATGCATAGCCACTCAGGAGGTAGCCGAGGTGTCCGATCTAAGGTATGATTGCCTAATTGCCTTGCATCTTCGAATGCTGAAAGGGAGGTTTAGTAAGGGAGGATAGCCGACAGTGGTTGTGAAACCACAACTTCGGATCAGTCGGAAACAAAGAAACTTAGTTGTACAAATCTCACATTCTTTACGCTGAAACCAATCGGACAACTTCGACGTGGTGGCTTAGGATTTGCGTTGTTCCTCACAAGAACAGTGGTAGCAAGCAGGTTAGATGAGCCAGTGACCTGGACGTCATGATTGAGGCCCAGTAAGGCTTTGTCATATCATTTCATTCCTAAAAGGCCCGTTCACAGCAATAATTGGCTTGATGAGAAATGAATTCAAAGAAAGGTCTGTTGTGCAGATTGTCATATACAGTAGTCCCAAAACAGGCCATAAGCACACGCCCACTCAGACATTTAAATACACAGGCCATTCAGTGAAGCCAACGTATGTACAGAACTCCCTTATACGATACATCATTATGTTCGACCGTCTCTCACGTATCGATGAGCATTGGAGCGAGGGGAAAGTCTCAGGAGTGGCTAATGATTCTGCTTTCATTGAGCTTCTCTTCTTTTAGACTAAGGAAGACCGATAGAGACAACATGTCGATAGCAGAGAAAAGCGATTATGAAGAGGTACATCTTAACAGGTTTTAACAAATTACAGTACCAACCTATATGCACTTCTAACCAATGATAGAGGTACACCAATCCTATGCATGTACCCCTCATTCATGACATCGTTGAAATTGCAACACGTCAAGTTTCTTCACCGCTTCTCATCAGTCTTTTCTTAACATCTACACAGCATCACAGTAATATAATATTATTTCATCTTCTTAATTCAAAATCATGCTTCTGGAAACCACCTTTAAGATTGCGGAATGCGAGACTATCATTGCCTACGAGTTTGGTGACAAGGCTCTCTGCGCACAGGCATTGAACACAGCGGCAGACTCAAACTCTGTTTATGTTTTGGATCGTTCTTTCAAAGCCATGCCGAAAAACGATCGTCTCGCTGTTTACGGCGATTCAGTTGCTGCATCCTACTTGTGCAGCCTCTGGATCAAGCGAGGCCTTCCGAAGCGTTAGTACAGGCTGTTATGTGCACCATTGAGTGTATGAGACTGACCTGCAAGATTGCTGGACTACGCTTCGCCGCGACCTGATCAGCAACGACAACCTTGCTAGCGTTGGAGTGGAGTATGGCCTTGACAGGTGCATCAACATGAACGGAGGGACTACTAGGGCCAGTAACGGGATGGTAGCGACTACAGTCGAGGCCATCCTCGGGGCTGTCGAGATTGACGGCGGCCGCAATACTCTCGCTCGAGTCATGAACCGCCTTGGTCTCACTCAGCATGCCCTTCTCTTGGTAAAATTCTATTCCCCTTGCCTAAACGACTTACTTGATCTTTATAGGTGCCTTCGAATCTAGCATAGAATTCCTCTATATTCCCAATCTATAATCCCGAGTTTGCCTGGGTGAACTTCTCAAGGGAAGCCAGGAGCGGATCCCCCTACGAGAAACGGCGCGCGGTGCAAGCATCAGCTATAGCGCTTCCGTGGCGCGCCCTTCCTCGCCGCTGGACTCGGTCTTGACTTCTCTTAAGAAGCTATTCAGGCGGCCTTCTGGATCATGGATTGGGAGTACGGAGGAAGTCTGAGGTAGGTTCGGAGTAATGTCGACATGCCCTCTTAACGTCTCTACTTGCATTCACATTGATGAATGTTGAGTTTGGAGACGAATGGACTCTGTACCTAACTGAATCAAATTGAACGTGGCCTCAAACCTCTAAGCATAGATGTTGAGGTTCTAACTCAACGATTCTAGGACTAACCCGAGCGTTTCGATGGAGTGGCCATTGAACCACAGTCATGCGATGTAAGTAACTATTACCCAGTGGTAACAGATGAAGTAGCTTATCGCTTACACAGGATCTGCGGTTACGCCATACAAGATTGGTCATCGTGGAGAAGGGTGTAAATAGGGCGTTGGAGAAGGAAACACAAAGGGGAGGACCTCATGTCGCTCATTGGACCGCTCGACGGAGTAATTCAACATTACAAGGATGGGATTGTGTCGGAAAGTCATTCATTCAAACAATACTAAAAACCATCAATCAAATGCCTCAAGGTTTCGGCAAACCCCTAGTTCCACCATTGTAATACCATTAGTGTACCTACTTGCGAGACTCGCTGCCTTCCGCATGGACAACACTGGTAGCACCAAGCTTCTCAATATTGGCATGCATATCCACCGCCACAGCATCACCAAAGAGCTCTGCGATCTCCTCCAAAGTCTTACCACCGGTCTCGGGCAAGAAGAAGTACAGGACAGCGGCTGCAGTGTTGCAGGCGATGAAGAGAGCATAGAACCTCCAGCTGACCTCAGCGAGCGCCAAAGGAGTGATCTGACTGAGAACGATAGCGACGACAGACTTGGATGAGACGGCGAACGCCATACCCTTTGAGCGAAGGAATGTTGGGAACAGCTCTGATGGGACGACCCAGATCATCGCGTTGAAGAAGATGGCAAAAGTTGCAGAGTAGATGAAGATAAAAGCGATACTTGCTCTTGCTCCCGCCATGTTACTCTCTCCAGCCTGGCCGTAGGTGGCGCTCAAAGCCATGCAGATAGCGATAGAGACGGACAAGGCGAGCGAGCCAGTCCACAATGTTCGAGCACGCGGCCATCTGTCCGCAACGATGCCCAAATAGATGATAGTTCCAATAACAACCATAAATCCGTAGATACCAGACACCAACAGTGACTCTCGATCGGTGATACCAACGATGGCATAGAACGTGTTCTGGAAGTTCTGGATGACAGAAGCGCCTGAGAGCTGGGACTGAGAGACGATGAAAGCAGCCATAAGCGTGCGGTGGAGGTATCGCATGGAGAAGAGCTCTTTGACAGCGTACGCCCAACTGCTTGTCTCGGCAGACGCCTCAAGCTCAATCTGTTGTTGGATCTGGAGAAGTTCTTGTTCGATAAAGGTCTCGCCTTCGGTGTCGTGGAGGAGGTTAAGAACGCGGCGGGCTTCTTCGTGACGTCCTTTCCTGACGACTAAATGAAGTTAGCAGGTGATCTGGGAGAATGAACAAGATTGATACTTACGCCAACGTGGTGAGAAGGGCACAAGGAATACTGCAAATAGCAGGATGAAGGGAACAGGGATTTGCATAGCCAGAGGAATCCGCCATTGAGCATCGCCAACCGCAAAGGCACCTCCTTATCCGGCCCAATTTGCGATACAGAATCCAATAGCAGTCATCAAACCCTGAAGACCAACAAGGAAACCACGCTGCGAGGGCTTGGCCACTTCAGCGATATAGACCGGAACAACAGCGAGGAATTGACCGCAAGCGAGACCTGCAATGAGCCGGCCTGCGATCATCATGCCCACATGGACAGCGCCAGCTTGTAGAGCAGCTCCGAGGATAGCGAGGAGGGAAGCAAATGCAATGGTATACTTGCGACTAAAGCGATCGGCAAGGTATCCAACTGTTGGGGCTCCAATGGCTTGACCGGCATTGTAGCATGATACGATGGCGCCAGCGAGGGATGTGCTGGCTTGGGAGGGTCCGTACATGTAGATGCGGAAGGTTTGATGACCGAAAGTCGTCGCGATGATTCCTGTGATGCTAAATCAATACGCGTCCAGTTAAGGAGCGTGATGGACATACCCGAGTCGAAGCCAAAGGTGAATCCTCCCATGGTGACGACCAAGGCGATAGAGATAGTACGCCAACGACCCATTGTGATTCAGTTGAGCAGATAGTCTCAATTCCGGATATGTTTTTCTTCAAGGTAGATGATGCTTTAGCGGTTGATCTGATGTTGTGATGTTCTCTCTTTTCCCAGAAGAGATACCAAGTCAATTTGAAGTCCCGATTCGCTACAAGATAGACCGAACTTCAAGGATCACCTGAGCAGGTTCGCCGAATCTCCGGGCTTCCCCCGCATTTTCGTCCCCAGAACTGGCATTTGGTAGGAGACATTCCGGGGTAGCGAGGTTGAAGAGACGAGGTTGAAGTCAGGATGAGCCAATAGTAAGCAAATCCGAAGACTGTTGCATCCGATTGGATACTCCACGTCGAGATAACTGACCACTTACAATCACACTTCGTTCCATAGCTCGTTTATCCCATCCACTCAAACCCGAATAATACCTTGGCAACACGACTCGAGAGGTGAATTAGCCGTTCAGGTCGGTCGATCAACGACCGAAATATCACTCTTTGGCTTGCGTCTGGATCTAGAACTTAAGCCACATTATTTCCTTTGCGATATAGCCTAAGCTCCCGGCGACTGGAGGAACTTTCAATGACCCTTGGCCAGAACAACATGATGCCGCTGAAGTTATCCAAGCCTATCTTTGAGCATCATTATGATGGCATCGGGATCGGCCAAGCCCAACCTCGAATTTCATGGCAGTTCCTTGTGTCTGAACCTTCTGATGGACCGCTCAATTGGACACAAAAGGCATATGACATCGAAGTTACATCTCTTCCAACACCAACTCGGCCGACACCACAAACCACCAAATACCATGTCGAGAGTGAGCAATCTGTTCTGGTACCATGGCCCGCACCCTCACTTCAATCTCGAGACATCGCTACTGTGAGGGTTCGCGCATACGGTGTATCCGATTCGGAACCAACAGAGTGGTCACCAGCTGCCACTGTCGAAACTGGCTTACTCTCGCCTAATGAGTGGACTGCTTCATTCATAACTCCAGCTTCGCACCATGGACCAGAGGCGCCGCTCCAGTCTATTCGCTTTCGAAAAGAGTTCACCATCCCGGATCACCTCACTCAACAAGAAACATCTAAGTGTCGACTATACATCACAGCACTCGGAGTCTACAACATCTACATCAATGGTCATCTAGCGAGTGACGAGTGCATGGCTCCAGGCTGGACAAGTTATCAACATCGCCTAGCATATCGAACCCTTGATGTTGGACAATATCTTGACATCAGGCCAGGCGCTCGAAACATGATCGCTGCGGAGGTCGGTGAGGGTTGGTTTGCTGGCACACTCGGGTTTAGAGGAGGCACTCGCTTCAACTATGGTGGTAAAGAGTTCTCGCTACTTGCCCAGCTTGAGATCACGCATCCCAATGAACAACCCTGGAGACTTGTGACAGATGACAGTTGGGAGTGCACACCAAGTCCTGTCATTAGCAGCGAACTGTATAATGGCGAAATCTACGATCATCGTCTTGAGTGCGACGGCTGGAACACAATTGCTTCGGATGGGTCCAAATTTGGTTGTGATTTTGTCCCATATCCTACCAAGGTATTGGACCGGAACCCGACTGAGCGCTTGGTGGAAAGTGAGGTTCCTCCTATTCGAGTCAAGCAAACAATCAGACCATCACAGGTGTTCAAGTGCACTAAAGGAAAGACAATAATTGACTTTGGTCAGAACCTAGTTGGAAAACTCCACATCAAGTCCTTGGAGCTTCCTGCTGGTGCCACCCTGACATTGAAGCATGCCGAGGTCATGGAGCATGGTGAACTTGGGTCTCGGCCTCTCAACCATGCCAAGTGCACAGATACTATCATATCTTCGGGTAAACCCTTGAGAGACTGGACTCCAAATTTCACGTTCCACGGCTTTCGCTATGTCTAGGTCGAGGTATTCGATGCCAACTCGCAGCCTCTTGACGCGGTATCTCTGCTCCATCTCGGTGCTGACGATACCAATGTTGAGGCCCTCGTCATGTACAGCGATATGAAGCGACGAGGCCATTTCCGTTGCTCTAATAGCTCAATCAACAAGCTTCACGAGAATGTCGTCTGGTCGATGAAGGGCAACTTCCTTTCCATACCAACAGACTGCCCCCAGCGTGATGAACGGCTTGGTTGGACCGGCGATATAGCGATCTTCGCACCAACGGCATCTTTCCTATATGACACAACTGGACTTCTATCAGGCTAGCTTGATGAGCTCGCAGCTGAGCAACTATTGGAGAGAGACCGAGATGGAGTGCCAGGCTTGGTGTGCCCAGATGTTCGTCTTCCTGGCTGGCCGAAACGAATCCCCCAGGCGCTTTGGCACGACGCTACTGTTCTGGTGCCATATTCTCTTTTCGCGACCAGCAGTGATATGAACTTGCTTGAGAAGCAGTTTGAGAGCATGCGTGCTTGGCTGGAGCAGGGTGTTGATAGAGAGGGAGGTGATGGATTATGGAATCCAGATCGATGGCAGTCCGGTGACTGGCTTGATCCCACGGCACCACCAGATCAGCCGGGGTACTCGAGAACTGACTCAGTTATGGTGGCTGATGCGTATCTGGTTCATGTCACGTCATTGTTCGCCGAAGTCTGTCGGCTATTGAACAAGCTGGATCTGGCTGACAAGTACGATACTGAGGTTCTCCGTCTACAGTCGTTATTCCAGGATCGTTACATCACGCCCGCCGGTAACTTGATGGCGAACACTCAAACAGGTATCGCACTGGCGATATGCTTCTCACTGTACCGCGACGGTGAGAAGGAGTCACGAGAAGTCACCACCGCAGCAAAAGCTTTGTCCAGATTAGTGCGAGCCGCTCAGTTCAAGATCGGAACAGGCTTCGCAGGCACTCCGCTCATCACCCACGCACTTACACGGACTGCGCAGCCCCAATTAGCGTACCAAATGCTCTGTGAGAAGTCCTGCCCTAGCTGGATGTACCCTGTCACAATGGGCGCAACGACAGTCTGGGAACGTTGGGACAGCATGTTGCCCGATGGAACCATCAACCCAGGCCGCATGACGAGCTTCAATCACTATGCTTTGGGTGCTGTGGCGGACTGGCTACATGGCACTGTTGGTGGTATCGCACCTATGGCTTCTTCGCCGGGCTGGAAGGTCTTTCGCGTGAAGCCAATCCCAGGAGGGAATGTAACTTGGGCTGAGACGAGCTTTGATGGACCTTACGGTAGAATCGAGTGCAAGTGGACGTGGATGCCAGACACTGGCTTATTCAGGATGTCTCTGCTCGTGCCTTTGTACTGGCCTGGACTTTAGGATGAAATTGAGGCTTATCCAGGGCCTGATTGCACTCTGGCCATGCTCGACGATGACTCGTACTACGCCCCTGACGAATCTGACGAATCTGAATCAGCGTGTACTAAAGGATTGTTCGACGCTGTGACCAAAATACTTAAGGCGGCAGGAAAATGTCATTCTCGCCAATACGATGAAAATGGATGGAACAACCTTGTCCATACACCACTTCTTACCGCAGCGCGCTGGACAATTTCAAGCCGGTGGAGCATCAACTGATTGACGTTGCACCTTGGTAAGATCTTTCAAATCACCATTCCACGATCAACATTAATTCCTTGTTCATTATAGCTCCACAGCTACAATTGATCCAGAATGGCATCGAAAGTCTGTCCCTAAAGGACAGGTCGATTTTGTCTTATATGTCGATCCTTCTCGCCAACCAATCGCACGAGATAAATGCCTAGCTCGACGCGACCGCGTGGGATCAGTCAACCATACTCAGTTTATACCCACTACAGAATTCCCCATTGCTGCGAGCATCAGAACGAAGAGTCGTTCGGGGAGCAGTCAAGATGCTGAAGTTCAGTTGGCAGCCTGGCAAGCGGCGCAGTGGCATAAAATGGACATTGCTGTCGGTAACAATATTTCAAAGCTTGGTTTCCTACCAGGCATCATCATCGATGGGCACGAGTGGAGGCTTCACGCAATAACCTATAGTCTGCTAGGAAACAAAACCGTAAGCTTAGTTCCCATCAGTGCTTATAGGTGAATACGTACTAATATTGAGAAAAGACACTTTGGTCCAGCCATATTCTTGGTTCCACGACCACTATTGCTGGTGTTTTTCGCATCCTGGCTGGCATTCGGGCCATAAATATCTGGATCAGAGATACTTTTTGGCCGTGGTATAAGAAGTATGAGCTTAGCCCAAAGATAGCTTAAGTATCATACCTGGATGACGGATCTAACAACACCAAGCATAATCGAGTGAGCATAAGCAAGAAAATATACTAGTATTAAACATATTTACAAAGAATTTCTAAACTAGCCTGCTTGAACCTAACAGAAATCTATCTGTTGCCTACGACGCGCGGCAAGATACCGAGTCCAGCGCGAACCAGTTGGGTCGGTGAACCCAGGTGGGGTTACAAGGGTCATCGCTAGTGTTGATCCATTCACTCTGAGGACTGCTAGCAATAAACCAAATCCTCGTCTTGCCATTACTAGGCATGGTGAAAGTGAACCGGGCGGGAACCCACGTCTTTGTCTGGTCCTCACCTGTGGGATATCTGTTTCCAACGACGTTGGTGTCGCCTTGGTAAACGCGGACATAGGGAACCAAGCTGCCCCCATCATCTTGTTCGATCTCGTAATACTCGTTCCACCACCAGTTGTAGGTGCAGTAGAATGTAGTACCAGGGCAGGCCTTGATGTCTTGATACAGCCAAAGGCTCTTGTCGGCATCGAACTGGCCTGTTTGGAAATGATACGACGAACCGTCCGCTCCGCCAGGAACGACTTTGGAGTACACGGGGTCGTAGCGACCAGGGTTCGGATCCTCTACCCATGGAGCCAATGTACCGTCCTCGAAACCACCGTTGGTGAAAGGGTCGCTATATGAGCAGGTCGGAGCTGGGTCAATTCCGGTGTCGCAGAAGCAGCGCGTCTCGTAAGTCCTGACACCAGTTCGGTCCGAGCTGAGCTGAGTGACAGTACCCATATAGAGACTGCACTGGGAGTTCTTCTCGTAGAGGAATGTCACACAGTTACTCTTCTGCTGACAGGCCGTGTAGCAATCGAGAACAGCGGTATTTGGGCCTTCGCCCAAGTATCTCCAATCGTTGGAAGTGCCCTGAACCCATCCTCTTGATCCGCAGACGGCACCCTCGGGTGTTGGTCTCTCCATGTTGTTAATGCAACCGGTAGCAGTCTCGGAAGCAGTGGTAGTCTCCTCAGTAGTAGTGGCAGCCTCTTCTGTTGTGGTGGTAGGACCTTCAGTGGTAGCAGTGGTGTCTTCGGAGGTGGCAGTTGTCTCGCCAGAAGTAGTGGCTTCCCCAGAAGTGGTTGCTTCTCCAGTAGTGGTAGTAGCATCTGCGGTCGTAGTGGTAGCATCCTCGGTAGTAGAGGTAGCCTCTGCAGTAGCAGTGGTACCATCTTCACCATCGATGGGAACAGCTTCACTGGTGGCCTCCCTGACGAATATCTCTGGGTGACCTCTTCGAATGAAGTTTCTCGGGATAATGGTGGCAGTAGCATCTTCAGTAGTGGCAGCTGCCTCAGATGTAGTCACGGGGACCACCTCGGTGTCGGTGTGAGTAAAGGGGTCATCATAGACAGGAGGCTCTGGCTCGGGACACTCAGTTGAGGTAGTGGCAGCGAGAGTGGTGCCGGTGGACGACGACTCGCTCTCACTGGCGGAGGTGGTAATGTCAGTTGAGAGGGCAGAACCCGTGGTGGTCGACTGCTCAGCGGTGGTGGAACCAGACTCAGTCTTGCTGGTAGCGAGAGTAGTTTCGGTCGAGGTCGCAGAAGCAGACTCGGTGGTAGACTCGCTCTCACTGATGGTGACAGAAGTCTCGGTTGAGCTACCAGACAGAGACTCCGTCAAGCTGGACTCCTTGGTGTGAGTCGTAGCAGAACTCGTCGCGACACTGGTCTCAGCAGTAGTCGAAACGACGGCCACGGAGCTCGAAGAGGGGCGGCATGGCCCAGCATGAACGAAGGGGCTGAGCGCCGCAGCAATAACAAACGAACGGACGAAATGGCGAGCCATCTCTGCGACAATCTTGATTTTACGGTTAAAAAAGAAGTGACGATCTGGAGAAAATAAAGTTTGGGGGGGGACTGGCTTTAATCATTCTCTTCCCCTGACAAATTCTGCCTTATTGAGCTCGTGTTGGCCTTGTTGTCATTATTTAGTGTAGATCCTTTGAAGCTATTGATAACTAGTCTTCCCAAACAATGTCAAGCGCCTCGTTAGTTGAGTGTTTTTAGAAAGGTTTTATCGATAGTGCCAGCGCGATTCGAGCTGAGGCCGTTAGTTTTACAGGGGTCTTCAGGGGCGGCGCCACGATCATTGGCTCTTGGGGCTCAGCTTTTGGCGAGGGAAATTGGTGGCGTAATCGCGAGTGGAATAACCAACAATCATATTGCCTCTTACCCTGTATTTAAGAATAAATGATTGAAGATTGTATCCGTAAGTTAGGGACGTGAGTTACAACGTCAATTGTCCCGCACTCAGAAATTCTCAGTTATTCATATTTGTCTTTTATAATCTCATGCCAAGTAGTAAAATAAGTTAGTCGCTGAAACGGCAGCGGATCATTGTCTTCACGTTGATACTGTTGAGCGCTTAGCATATAAAGAAAGCTTAGTATTCTTCTGCACGATTCATGAACTCGTCACAACGCATGGACGTTGTGTCACGTAACATTGAGTGGCTATTTTAGAACAAGGTTCCAGCAAAGCCGTGTTAATTCCAAGCGATTGATTACTCACTACAACTCCAAGTATTGCATTTACATTCCGCATTCGATTCTGTCAATTAATTAAGCATGATGTCTAGTCATGAAATCTGACCAGTTCCATGCGCACTCAGTCCGTCTTTTTAACATGCATATCAGGCTCCCAGTGTTGACTGAAGATGCTCAAGCTTCATCAAACACAACGCGTCTGAATATTGATGCATAGCCAATCCCACGATTTATATCCATACATGAGTAGTCTGCTCGGCATACGCGTGACTCTGGCCTCAATTACCCCCATCTTAGAAAGTCGATATGCGAGCCACGCAACAAGCCATTCGGAGGAACTTTGATCAAAGAGCCCGACTCTTACGAATCTTTAGCAGTGGAGACTTCCGACACGACATATAGATCCTTCAAAAGTTCAAAGATACGGTGAGCATCAGATCATGAACTTCGCACATCTTCACGTCCTTCCTCTTTCAAACTATGCAATGTCCGTCTAGCATCTCTCGAAACTTGATTTACGCGCTCTCCAATCAAAAGTACCTTCCAAAAGTGATCTACCTCAGCTCTAGATCAGGGCATCTATTCGCAAAGATCTACAAGCTGAATTGGCAAAAGCACAGCGGGAGAATATCCCGCAACATTCGAGAAGGCCTCGTAGGATCGACAAGAAAAAAGATAAGACGGAGGAAGATGCTATGTTTGGAAGGTAGGCGATGGAATAGGATGCAACAGGTATTGGCATAAGCGCTGCCATAGGTGCATCTGACACACTTGGCCACAGAGGTTGTATCGCATGCAGGTTGATGCGTGCGTTATCGCAGGGCTGCTATTGCGTGGTGGTGGCTACAAAAGTTCTATACGGTTTCCAGTTTCAGAATATTGGGCCATTGTGATTGATGCCGCATGACCGAATTATAGCAGTGAACCCCGCCCAGAGTAGTAGTGCAGATGCGCTTTGATGCTTGGCGATTCTCTCGGGCTAAATAACTCCGGTTGGTCTATACGAATGCTGACGCGATGATCCTTCGGCATTCATCGTAGATCTTGGGGGAATAAGCCGATCAAAGACACGCTGTAGATCAGCTCTTCAACTGCTCTTACCAGCTTTATAATTACATTCATCTTGAAGCTCTTTTTCGTCCAGTGTTTACCCTTCGTCCTATTTATCCGTCATATCCACAGTGTTATTGGCGATAGAGTTATCGACTTTCCTCATCGGGATACTGACCCCTGCTGCCAAGGGCCTTATATGCCGATCACTTTCACGGGAGAATGATAAGGTTAATGCTTCTTCTAAATGCCGAACTAGACTACGGAACAACGGAGCTTAGTACCAGAAAGGCAGGTCCGCCTATTCACAAACTCCGAAGATACTACCAAGCAATCTTATCGCGGGATAGTAACCAGAGAGGCAGGTAAGAAGACACAACAACAACCGTAGCTATGTTGATTCTCGAATATAAAAGGATCACGATGGTCTATTCAAAGTAGTCTATCATCAACCACTCTTCACTCTTCAACTCTCATCTCTTGGATATCTATCTCTTCACCATGGTCAAGTTCGCTTCCGTCGTTGCACTTGTTGCTCCCCTCGCTGCTGCCGCTCCTCAGGAGATCCCCAACATCGTTGGTGGCACTTCTGCCAGCGCTGGCGACTTTCCCTTCATCGTGAGCATCAGCCGCAACGGTGGCCCTTGGTGCGGAGGCTCTCTCCTCAACGCCAACACCGTCTTGACTGCTGCCCACTGCGTTTCCGGATACGCTCAGAGCGGTTTCCAGATCCGTGCTGGCAGTCTTGTAAGTCATCTACTATTTGAGCTATGGGAGCGATGTCACTAACCTCTTTAACAGTCTCGCACTTCTGGTGGTGTTACCTCGTCGCTTTCCTCCGTCCGAGTTCACCCTAGCTACAGCGGAAACAACAACGATGTTGCCATTCTCAAGCTCTCTACTTCCATCCCCGCCAGTGGAACCATCGGCTATGCTCGCCTGGCTGCTTCCGGCTCTGACCCCGTTGCCGGATCTTCTGCCACTGTTGCTGGCTGGTAAGTCGTTCTCTGACAACTACGATACCATATGCTAACTCCTAACTAGGGGAGCTACCTCTGAGGGCGGCAGCTCTACTCCCGTCAACCTCCTGAAGGTTACTGTCCCCATCGTCTCTCGTGCTACTTGCCGACAGCAGTATGGCACCTCCGCCATCACCAACCAGATGTTCTGTGCTGGTGTTTCCTCCGGCGGCAAGGACTCTTGCCAGGGTGACAGCGGCGGTCCCATCGTCGACAGCTCCAAGACCCTCATCGGTGCTGTCTCTTGGGGTAACGGATGTGCTCGACCCAACTACTCTGGTGTCTATGCCAACGTTGGTGCTCTCCGCTCTTTCATTGACCAATACGCTTAAACGGCCCATTGGAATCGCTGAGATGTTCCTCGGATATTCTCTAGCTTGAGTGTTTGATACGGAACCTGTTTCTCAAACAAGTTTCCACGAGTTCAGAAGATATGAGTTGGTTTCAGTTGGATATCAGTCCTGGTTGCTCGTAAAACAGCAATCTAGATAGCTCAATTGAATATGAAATTTGATGGAATATTTATTTCGATAGAAGTGACGTGAAGTGTCTGACAGTAGGAAAAGTACTTCAAGGCTGTTATGTTCACCGGTCTACTTCCCGCGATGATAATCTGCGAGTTGTGTAGAGTGACTCAGAATGATTTAGACTTGTGTCTGAGAGCTAATACAAGGACAGAGAACTGAGATCCAGAATGGTAAATCAAGTTGAGATATTCTCTATATCTTAACTGAACTGAAATGAGGATGAACATGATTTCCTTGTTATCTATGCTGGCAGCCTTAAGCTTTACGTTATAGCTGACGATCAATCAACTATCTGTGTATGGAGAGTTTTTAGATCAGGACGGCATCAGCCTTGATTATCTGAGGAACGATGTGTTGTAATCGAGATTGACACGGCAAACGAAAAGGGAAACCAAATTGTGTATAGGTATAATGAGATGTTTAAGCCAAAACCCAAGAGGGTACAATTTATAGATAGGTATAACTACAGTTACCAGTCTACCCAACACGTTTCTTGAAACAACTTAATAGCACATCAACTACAGTTCCTCAGTAGGAGCGTCCTTCACAATAACTCCCTTGACTTCCTTCAGCTTCTCAATAGCCTCCAAAGTCATCGGTCTGCCATCAAGGCGCGTCAGCTCTGGTTAAAGAAACAGCAGTGCCATACTTACGGAGGGTAGGAAGTGGGAGGAATGGTTCGTGTCTGCCTCCAGAAATCGACACCAGTGTCCTTTTTGACAATGCTGATATAGTGATTAGCTTGAGGGTCTATCCATAATGATGTATTACTGACTCAAGGACCGTTTCATTTCTCTGCTGATAGTCCTCCAACTTCTCAAAATCGTAGATGATGGCCTTGAGCATTTCTAATTAGCAAATGCCTTCTCTCAGAAAATGATATATTATATACCTTTCGGTCCGCCATGGCTGCTAAAACTGCTGGGATGTTCAAAAGCGCAGCGCAAGCGGCGAGAGTAATTGGCACAACGTGATATGTTGACAAAAGCATCAGTATCAATAAGTCCCACTCAGAAACGTGCAGAAGCAAGATGTGGTATATCGGCCAGTTAAATAACCTTTTTAAGCATTCGACTATTTTCGGAGATTCTCGAATTGGGAAGGTGATGATGCGTTCATGACAGGGATTACACGCCAACAAAAGATCCTAAGGGCCTTAAGCTTGGCTGCGGGGAAAGCCTATCATCGATAAGCGTGAGCCCACCCTCTTGATAGATAAGTCGCGCACTATGGGCTTGGCTCTAGGGGAGGGGATTGGTCAATAATGGGTGCTGGTGATTGAGGTGATGGATGGAAGTGACCTGCGTTAGTGGTCGGCTGATGCACCCGGATGAACGCTGGAAGGCATCGTTTGGTGCGATGATCGACAGATGGTAGCATGGTTGAATGGAAGCCTAAAGACATGTGAAAATGCCGAATCTCATGATTAGGCAGCATCCCGGACTGGTCTCGCCGGTTCAGGGTGCCAGTCGATTCCAACCAGTTCGCAATACCAAGACCTGGTTATCAGCCCGAAACCAGATCGATGAGATTAGATAAGAACTCAACAATAAATAGGATAAGGCTCCCATCGTAGAACGGGTTTGTCGTAGCTCTCATATATAATCTGGGAAGACGTGCCACGAGAAGCACCATCTATAGCTATTGACGTCGGAAACGTTTATGATACCGGTACCTTGATATCTCAGCCTCCAGCCCAGTAATAAGCCTCGATGAAAAGGCCACGAGTTCAAGCAACTATCGAATACAACATTCTTCCTGACATATGACCGCCGCAACGGAGATTTTGAACTGACAGTATCTCTAAACTTGCGAATCTCATGCCTCATCATCAGTCTTCAACTACGCCAAGCCATGCCAAACCCCCATTACCCCACAATCGAGATCCCGATTTAGTTATGCGGAGGAAGGACTTCCGAGTGATGTAACTGCCCCTTCTTCCAGCAGCTCATCAAATACCACAAGAAGAGCCTTATTTCCGGGCTCTTTATAGCGAATGTAGATCGCAGTTGGTGTTTTGCATTGACTTTGGGGGAAGCCATCGACGAACGGAAGATCTCGTCGACATCTTCCACCAATCAGCAGGGCACGTCCCAATATCTACATCCTATTGCTGAAACGTAGCGACTCATGGGATAGTTGTTTAGAAAGGAGAATGGATGTACATTGGGGGTAGTTGTTCTGTCCGAAACTTGTAGATTACCACGATGACGGTTTGTGTGGATGTGAAACTGTATTTAAAACCAAGTGCATCCTCGACTTGGCAGTTCTCTCATCCAACAACATCTTCGGGAACCACTCAATCCTAGCCAGAATGAAGCTTCTTGGTATCCTATTCTTCTCCAGCTTCGCTGTTGCAGCACCTGGTGCCAACCTCCAAGCCAGAGCTGCGGCCAATGACCCGTGCAACATTGGCTACTGCACTCAGAATGGGGGGTGAGTTAACCAGTTCAGAACTTCCATAATCATGATTCTGATACTTGCAGTACAACTGGAGGCGGAAGTGCTGCGCAGGTCACAGTAAAGACCCTCGCTGAGCTAACTGCCGCCGCCGCAGCTGACGGCCCTTCTGTCATCTTCGTGCAAGGCAGTATCTCAGGAGCAGCCAAGGTCCAAGTTACCTCAAACAAGTCCATCATTGGCAAGACCGGTAGCTGTAGGTCAACAGTGTTGTCTCGTTGGTGTAGTACTGACAGTTTTGTATAGCCCTAACCGGCATTGGTTTGACTATCAACGGACAGAAGAACGTCATTGTCCGCAACATGAAGATCTCCAAGGTTGAGGCCGACTACGGTGACGCGATTACTATCCAGAAGTCTACTAATGTCTGGGTTGACCATTGTGATCTCTCTGCTGTTAGAGGCGATGACAAGGATTTCTACGATGGCTTGGTCGATCTGTCTCATGCTGCTGACTGGGTCACCATCTCTTATACCTACTTCCATGACCACGTTAGTAATCACCATTCTTATCTAAGTGCTTGAAGGAGACTAAGCTGATCGTAATTAGTCCAAGGGATCACTCGTAGGACACTCCGACAAGAACGCAGCTGAGGACGTTGGTACCCTACGTGTTACATATGCAAACAACCACTTCAACAATGTCAGAAGCCGAGGCCCTCTTCTCCGCTTTGGCACTGCCCATATCTTCAAGTACGTTTCCCAATAACCCCAATTTTGACATGCAACTAACCAGCCTATAGTCAGTACTACGATACCATGGACACTGGTCTCAACAGCCGCATGGGTGCCCAGGCTCTTATCCAATCATCTGTGTTCACCAACGTTGGAAAGAAAGCCATCTTCAGCGAGTCAAGCTCCGAGGTCGGATATGTTGTCGCAGAAGACGTCGTTCTCGGCGGTGAGAGTCAAAACACTGCTCCGAAAGGGACGTTGAGCTCAAGCAAGATTCCGTATCAGTTCACCCTTTTGGGATCTGGAAAGGTTGCTTCAACGGTCCCGGGACAAGCAGGTCAGAAGCTCAGCTTCTAAACGAGGTTCATGGACGAGAGAAAGATCTTTGGAGGTCACTCTAGGTCTACTTTCACATCACTGGCATAGTAATCACCATATCTATTCAAAAACGTCTCCTATCAATACATTGTGTCGCATTCTGTCGCATTCACTTCTGACAAGATGTGAAGTCCTTGAGCCCCGCGTCGGGAACCTTGTTCTTGGGAAGACAGAACTCGATATCCTCGCCCTTGAGCTTATTACCAAACACCCGAACATGCTCGCGCTGTAAATATCTTGTTAGTATAGAAATCAACAGTGTATCTTGACGAACTTGCCTCTGTAATCTTTAGGAACTCGTTGTAGATGCCATCGGACTTCATTCGCTCGCGAACAAGATCCACAACGCCGTTCATGAGGGAGAGTACAGTAGTGACCTTACTATCCCAGGTCACGAGTGCTGAAACGCCCTTGCCGTCGACGCGAGTGGACTCTGTGCTGCCATAAGGATCTATTGTATTGTTGTTAGCGATGTGTTAATCTGATAGCTATGAGACTTACTCTGCATCTTCTTTCCAACGATCATATTTCTCCACCAAGCCAAGCCGACAGCCTTGTCGAACAATACAACGGGGAAGACGCCATAGGGAGTGATGACATCGAGCTCTTGATCTTTCTGGCTGGCAATGGAAGGGATACCGGCGGGTGAGATGTAGCCGATGATCTCATCTGTTTTGGGGTCGGTAGAGTTGTTGACTGACGCGTAAAGGCCGGGGGTCTTGGTGACCACGGAGTTGCAAGTACGAGCACGTTCACCGTTTTTGAAGAGGCGGCTGAATGGTCAGATTGCTGCTTCTGAAATGATTGACTACACTTACCTGACAATGTCAACATCGTGGTATGGCAACTCAAGCTGGTTCCAGATCTCATGGCTAGAGAACCAAAAGCCCTTGCGAACAGTGATAGGACCAACACCGCCCTTGTTATACTCAGCCTTCTCCAACTTAGCTCTCTTATACTCCCAAAGCGTCTGCTTATCCTTCTTGGACAGATCAGTGAAGAATTGGAAGAAGTAAGTCAAAAGCTCTCCCTCATAAGGGTCATCGAGATAAGTCTCTGACTCGCATTTGTAAGATTGCTTCTTGTCATTGACTGGAAGTGTCTGATCACCGATTGCTGTGACAGCGCAGACCTTTCCTTTGCCGATGTAAAAGATCTTGGGGGCAGTGGAAGCGACGTAGTTGAACCAAGTCTGCCATCCGTCGGCGATCTTGTGGAACTTGGGATTCGACTGCTTCTGGAGAGCTTCAATGCAGGCGTAGACGGCCCAAATAAGCTCTCTGAACACATTTGTTAGCATAGATGATGAAGTGAAAGTGAGTTTACTTACCCATTGTCCAGACCAGGAACACGATCATCCCAACCATCTTGGGGAGAAATGGTCGTGGTGTCGGTCTTGATCCAAGGAAGAAAGCCGCCGAAACCAGGATATGTCTGATTGAATTGGCTGTAAGTCTTGAGCTTCGTCTCCATGATTGACGCAGCGAAGCCTGGTGCAGCCTTGAGATTATCGGGGGTCAAGAAACGGGCAGCTTCTTTAGATCCTGAGATAGCCTGTGCGTAGAGCATAATTTGCAGTGCCTAAAGAATACCGTTAGGGCATGCTTCCGTGTCCGAGGGTAGTTTAAGACTGACCTCCTTGCTGGCTGCACTAAACGTATGTTTATTAGTGCGCTTGCCCGTCTTCCAATCAAGCTGGGTCCCATCATAGGACATGCCATTTTGAGTATTGTAGGCTACATCGTTTTGATGAAATTTACCTTCCCAGTAGAGAAGATCCCAGATAAAGTCGTCAGTGTGTTGAAGGACGTCCTTCTGTGACCATTCTAGACCGAAGCGACAAGATGGAGCTTTGGGGTTGGAGTACTGAGGTGAGGCCGCTGTCAGTGGTAAAGACAGGGCTAAAGCAGCCAGAACAGAGCTTAGCGAGGACTTCATGGTGAGTGTCTCCGAGCTCAATTGGTGTCTCGATGCTGGTTGGAGAGACAAAGAAGATGACGAGGCTGTCTTTATATAATGGGAAATGAAGACTTGCACAACATTTCCAGGATCTTGGATGAACCAATGCCGACTTGAGCCCAGAAACAAGGTTTCTTTCCCCAGACTCAACCCCGCTTGTCGGCTCACCACTATCGAAAGGGGAATAGATCTTCACGGGGAAATGGAGAATCACCTCACGACAGAATCTATTTTACCGCTGCATTTCCCCGTCTCAATCCTTCCATTCTTTGCCTCTTCAATCTCACACAATGACCAGCCCCACGCCAGATTCCCCTCAATCTCCGGGGACAAACACACCAGCCCAAAAGAATCGAGCTTGTGACCGCTGTCGTCGGCGAAAAGCAAAGGTACTAATCTCCTCTCCCCCATCGGCGAAACTCCCCTGATTCACTGGCTGACCGATTCTTAGTGCGACTTTACAGAAGGCGAGCGTTGCACCAGCTGCAGGGAGTCAGGCACACAATGCACCTTCAACCTCCCCCTCGCCCGTCGCGGCCCCAAAATCCGCTCTAGAAAATCAGCCAGTTCCACAGCGGAATTACCGCCTCCCCAATGGGAAACCAACACCGTCGATCTCGGACTCTCGCCGCCTTTGCTCGTCAGCGGTGGAGATGTAACGAGTCACCAGCGCTGGCAGAATTTATCACGAGCGCTAGCGTTCATTACGAATGATCTGCAGCAATTTGTGACGCGTTGCTTTGATCTCTTTTTTGAGTATCTCTACCCACTTACGCCGTTGGTTCATGAGCCGAGTTTGAGGGACTCGCTTTCGTATTTTGGGCAGTACCCTTCTGAGAATTTTAGTACGGGGGTTTTGGAGCTTTGGCCAGAGACGACGTTTACTTTGATCACTGCTGTTTGCGCTGAGGCGGCGTTTTTATTGCCGAAGGATTTATTCCCAGAGGGTCAATCGGTGGCCGATATCTTTCTCAATGCCTCGAGATCATGCTTAAACCAATATCTTGAAGCGGAGTTGGAGAACCCGAATGCCAACTCAATCACCATTCGGTACTTTCACTCGAATTGTCTTCATGCAGCGGGAAAACCCAAGTACTCGTGGCACATCTTTGGTGAAGCAACGCGACTTGCGCAGGTCATGCAATTGAACCTCGAAACATCTTTGGAAGGGTTGCAGCCGATTGAAGCTGAATTGCGACGTCGAGCTTTCTGGATCGTGTACATGGGCGATAAATCAGCTGCGATACTGAACAACCGACCCATCACGATTCACAAATTCTCATTCGAGTCGGGAATAACTACATCGTATCCTTCTGGCATTGAGGATGAAGCTCCGGTTCTCTCACCCGGTAATCTCGTAACAAATTCTGATGTCGTGAGGATTACTTGCATCGAAGGCTTCAACGCCAATCTACGACTCTGGCAGAATGCATCTGATCTGCTGTTGGAGCTGCGACTAATGCAGGACCGAAACCAACAAGATCTAAGCATGTCGAATCTTCAACCGCTGATCAGCGCCCAAGAAAAGGATCGACTTGATGCTCTTTATGTCCGCTTTATCACCTGTCTCGATGACCTACCACCATATCTGCAGTCGTACACATTCGCTGCCTTGGCGGATGAGTCTAGGGAAACCACGAAGCAATTCCTAATCCAGTGCGCGAACCTTCAAGTCTCTATTCATTGCTTAAGAATGGTGATGACGCAAAAGCTGGAGAATCTCCCGTATTATAAATCGGAAATTGGGCACTCGGATCTACGCAAGACGGAGATCGCGAGGGATATGCTGCGGGTGATTCAAGAAGCTCCGTTTTGGTCACTCCAAGTCAACGGCGAGCCTTATGTAAGTCCACCAATACACGTGGTTAACGAAAGCTAACGAGATGTTTCTGTCAAGGTCGAGAAGATACGACTCACTGGTGCGAGTCTTTTGGAAATCATTCACAGAAATGGGTCTTCACCTATTGCTGCTAGAGCGCGTAGCGACTTTGCTGTTCTTCTTGATCTTCTCACGAGACTGGACTCCAAGGCCTCCGATGCATTGCGAAATACTTCTTCATTGATACACTAGATCTTTATAATGATACTGTCACACATTTAGCCTCCTTAGGTGACTCTTAGACTCCCTTCTCGTGGATGAAATCATGCTCCTCCTTCTTAACCTCAATCTCCTTGACCATCTCCTGCTTCGCATCCTTGCCCTCAAATATATACGTGAGCTCCTCCAGTGTAGGTCCAGACGTCTCGACAAAGAAGAAGTAGACGACCAAGAAGATGATGGCGACCCAGACACAGTAGTAGATGTAGAACTTCCATCCAATGGCCTCCAGGCCAATCGGGTTGACATAACCACCGAAGATAGAAGCGACTTGAATGGTGAGAAGCACGAATGCCCAAGTCTTGGCTCGCATCTGGTAGGTGACGATCTCAAGAGGATAGGTAACTACCAGGTTTGTCCACCCGAAAGTGTAGAAGCCCTGAAAGAGGAAGATGCAGGCCAACACGACTCGTCCACCCGCCAAAGAGCCCTCAAGGTACTGCTTGGCGGCGATGGTCCACATGATGAACGTGACAAGAACACCACCAGATCCCACGAGGAAGAACGTGCGGCGCTTGAACTTGTCAACCAAAAGAGTCATGGTGATAGCAACGATGTACTGCCAGAGGGTAACCATGCCGTTGACGAGAGTGATGTCCTTCTCCGCCTCGATACCCGTATCCTTAAGGATCTGAGTCAAATAGTTTGAGACAAGCAGATTGCCAGAACTCTGACTGAACAGCGCAGTAGCGAAGCAGAGCGAAATACGCTTGAGGTTAGGAATGGACGAGAAGAATTCCTTCCAGGTCATGTTCTGCTCGGCTTCCTCCGCGATGACTTGCTGGATCTCAGCGCACTCGAACTTGACCAATTCACTGTCGGAATCGCCTTCGCCGTGGTACTTGATCAGAATCTCCCGAGCCTTGTCAACCTTGCCCTTTGCGATCAACCAGCGAGGTGACTCGGGACAGAAAAAGATGAGGATGAGCTGGTATGCCGATGGAATGACTTGAACAAGAGTAGGAAGCTTCCAGGACCACTGGTTGGGAATGCGAAAGCATCCGTATGTCGCCCATGCACCGATGACATAGCCCAGCACAATGTTTGTGTTGTATAGCGTCGTGATCTGGACACGCTCCTTGGGGTGCGAGAGCTCAGTGACCAGGACAGGAGCACCCATCTGGATAAGCGAGGAGCCAATTCCGAGAACAATCTTGCCACCGATGAACATATTGAGCGACGTCGCAAAGAGTTGAACCATGACACCAGCAATAATGACGATGGATCCCATGGCCGTTGGGACACGACGACCAGCAACATCACTGATCCAACCGAGGAAGATGAATGGTATGACACCTCCAATGGCGTTGGAAGCACCAAAGAAGCCAAGTTTGGAACCAGTAGGATGTCCGAAGCGATCTTGCCAGCTCTCGAGGGTCTGAAGGGCGTTGGTCATAGAGCTACACGATGAGTCAGTATGCGTAGCAAGTACCAGGTTTTCGGTGACTTACCCATCAATGCCAAGAGCCATACTGGCAAACAGCGAGGAAGTAAGCAGAAAGTACAAGAGAATGCCATTCTTGCGCTTCCAAAACGGCGGAACGGTGGTGAGGTCAATGGGAGACTGAATATCTTCAGTGGCGTGCGCCGCTTTCGGAGCCATGTTGACGTTGCTGCCGTGAAACTGAAACAAGGTAAAAAAGAGTCTCCAAGAGTGACTGACGATGGTGTTTACAGTCTTGTGATAAGAACTCGGCGATCTCTAGCATACTTATATATACACAATGCAACACTGAAGAAGAAGAAAGTCTCGGTCCAGAAACATGCCATGAACCAAGGTTACAGCGAAAAATCCCCATTTCGACACTAGCCTCCAACTTCCCCGTGGGGAATGGTCTGCTCAGTAAAGCTACGGGAAAACGGCGAAATAGCACCTCGCGCTATTCGAAGAAACCCCTCACCGTCGGGGAAACTACCCAGTGGATCAACTGAATTTCACCGCGATCGACAATCACGACGAGTTGGGTACTATCTTATCGGCCCGTAATTCCACGGTATAAAGAATGCCGAAGTATGTAACTTGTTTTGGTCACTAGAGACCTTTGTGTTGACTTTACAGACTACAATGCCTTCTCTCCCTAAAGACTTCAAACTTGGTTTCGCTACGGCGTCTTACCAGATTGAAGGTGCCGTCGCAGAAGATGGTCGCGGTCCCTCAATCTGGGATGTCTTCTGCCATCTTGAACCGACGCGAACAAAGGGTGCAAACGGCGATGTTGCCTGTGATCATTATCACCGCCTTGAAGAAGACCTCGATCTTTTAAAGAGATATGGTTCTGATATGTATCGCTTCTCGATTTCGTGGTCTCGTGTTATTCCTCTTGGTGGACGAGATGATCCTGTTAATGAAGCTGGTATTGCTTTCTATGATAGGATTATTGACGGGTGTTTGAAGAGAGGTATCACGCCCTGGGTTACGCTTTACCATTGGGACTTACCGCAAGCGTTGCATGAGAGGTATGGTGGATGGTTGGATGTTGAAGAATCTCAAAAGGATTTCGAGAGATATGCGAGGCTTTGTTACGAGAGGTTTGGTGATCGAGTGAAGCACTGGATTACACTTAACGAGCCTTGGATCGTCTCAATATTCGTAAGTCATTTTTCCGGGAAGATAACAGTTAATTGCTAATAATACATTCTAATTTCTAGGGCTATGCAACTGGAGGAAATGCTCCAGGGCGAAGCAGCATCAATCCTCAGTCTACTGAAGGCGACACTTCAACAGAACCATGGATTGTTGGCAAGGCTCTCATAATGAGCCACGCTCGTGCTGTTGCAGCTTATAACCAAGACTTCCGTGCTTCACAGAAAGGCCAAATAGGAATCTCATTGAATGGAGATTACTACGAGCCATGGGATAGCAGTGACCCACAAGACAGTGAAGCTGCTGAGCGGCGGATGCAGTTCCATATTGGCTGGGTTGCCAACCCCATTTTGTAAGCCTCTCTTGACTTTCTCGAATTCATGACGACGGGAAATGCTAACTTTGCCAAGCTTGGGACAAGACTACCCAAAGTGCATGCGCGATCAGCTCAAAGATCGTCTCCCACAGTTCACATCCCAAGAACTAGACCTTCTTCGCTCAGCAGAGAGTGACTTCTACGGCATGAACTACTACACCTCCCAATTCGCACGGCACAAATCCTCCCCAGCACCGGACACAGATTACATCGGCAATCTGGATGAGCTCCAAACCAACAAGGCTGGTGAGCCTGTCGGTTTAGAAAGTGGTCTACACTGGCTCCGATCCTGCCCCGACCTCTTCCGCAAACATCTCACGCGGGTATACCGTCTCTACGGTAAACCTATCATCATCACTGAGAACGGATGTCCTTGTCCTGGCGAGGATAAGATGACGCGTGAGGAATCGGTGCAGGATGAGTATAGGATCAAGTACTTTGAAGATCACCTTGACGCCATTGGCAGGTCGGTCGGCGAAGATGGATCTGTTATTGAGGGATATTTTGCATGGTCATTGATGGATAATCTTGAGTGGTCTGATGGTTACGGACCCAGGTTTGGAGTGACGTTTACGAATTACGAGACGTTGGAGAGGACGCCGAAGAAATCGGCCTTAGTGCTGAGGCAGTTAGTTGATCATCGGAAGGGAACTCAGTTGAAGCTGTAGATAAGGCCCATAGACGTGACTATTAGAAGTCCGCAATTATATAGAGCTCACAAAGCTTATCAAGATCCCAAAAACACTATCATGTCAAGGCTAACCTTGATGACAGGTTTCCTTATCTATATATCTCGGTGAGCAAAATGATCCGGCAGACCCATAGCCGCATCTCGGCGTTGGGTTTCATCCGCCAGACCCATTCCCGGTAGTGTTCAAAGTCCGGTATGTCCGCTATCCACAGCTCGCGCGGAAATCGTCAACTGAAACGAGTTTAGCATCGCCGAGGTTATACGTCAATGCGGGACGCTAGGGGCCAATTTGGATATTTGAAAGCCGGTAATTGACGTTTTTACGGCGCGGAGCTCCGTGCCAAGTTTCAGAGAATTTTCTCGTGTTCTCATCGAAGTTACAAATTGGCAAAGAAACCCTTGAATAGTTCGTTCGAAAACTAAATTCGCTTTCAATTCACTTTATAAACATGGCTCGCATTCTCATTACTGGCTCCGCTGATGGCCTGGGCCTTGAGGCCGCTCGTCAACTCGTCAAGCGCAATCACACCGTTTATCTCCATGCGCGCAACGCTCAACGCGCGGCAGAGGCCAAAGCAAAATGCCCTGGGGCTGCTGGCGCTTTCATAGCGGACTTGACACTCGTGTCAGAGACAAAGAAGCTTGCCGAGGAAGTCAATGCAGTCGGAACCTTTGATGCCATTATTCATAATGCTGGCTTGATGGCCGGACCATTCCGCAAGACTCCCGACACCGGCATCCCAGCTCAAACGGCCGTCAATGTTCTCGCACCTTATGTTCTCACTTGTCTCTTAACACCTCCCAAGAGGCTCATTTACATCGCGTCTCAGCTCCATGCTCAAGCGGATACAAACGTCAAGGATATTTTCTGGCTTGAGCGAGGCGAGTCTCAATTCAAAGACTTCCCTGCCTACTGCGACTCAAAGCTCCACGTTATATTGCTCGCAAACGCAGTCGCCAGACGTTTCAAGAACACATCAGTCATCTCCGTTCATCCAGGATGGGTTGCAACGAAGCTTGGCGGTGAAGATGGGCCAGATAAGCTGGAGGATGGAGTTGATACATACGTTATGTTGGCTGAAGGAGACTATGATCAAAGTTTGACGGGTAAATATTTCGAGCCAAAGAGGAAGCTAGCAGAGCCCACTCCTCACTGTACCAAGGTTGAGCTGCAGGAGCGGGTTGTTGATGCTTGTGAAAGCTTGGTGGGATTGAACCTTCCTGAGATCTGAGCTTGATTGGCAGACATACAAATACTTATATGTTCTCGTATCAAAGAAACCCTTCATATTGATGCAACCTGAGGATTGAGATATCACTCTGCCTCAGAATCATACACTCTCTATCAGACTTAAAGACCAATAATAGCATAACATAGGAATCGAATGAGGGAAACCCTCACAGACAGGAAAACTGCAAACAAAGGCAATAAAATGATTTAACCTAAGATGATCGTTTATAAGTTTATATAAAACGAGACACTGCAGGATTGTTGCTATTGAGAAGTCTCAAAGCATCAGGGACAAAACCATTTGGTTCACTAAGGTACCTACCCTACAGTATGGAGAGATAAGATAAGGTTTGTCTTATCTTATCATTCACTCAGTGGATTACCGAGCCGGGAATTAGAAGGACCGAGCATTGACAACCAATGACAGAGCGAAAGCTCTCCCAGCCAAATCCTTGATCTCGCGTTTGTTTCGGCATTTTCTCGTGCATCTGTGCGAACCAATGAACGTATCGTCTGATCGTGTTATCGGGCGAAGCTCGCCCAATGGACCCGAGAATGCAGCGCAGAGGCACGGGAGTAATCATAAGCATTCGTGAAAAGACATGAGTCTGACTATATATATCTTAAGTGGCTCTGCTTATGGTCAGAACTATTCATCATCAACAATCTCATAAATTCCACATTTTCAACACTTGCAGGCTAAAATTCGCAACGCTCAATACTTAATCTCTACTTACACTAACTACCGGCATATAACCTATCAATCATACTCACAATGCCCGTCACATTTATTGAAACAGACGGTGGTAAGCTCGCCGTCGACATCGCTGGCGAGGGACCTCTTATCATCTGCTCTCCTGGAATGGGAGACTTCCGCGACGCATACGATGCCCTAGCTATCGAGCTTCGTAAATCTGGCTACAAAGTCGCTATGGTTGATCTGAGAGGTCATGGCGACAGCAGTACTACCTTCAATCGCTATGGTGATGAAGCCACTGCCGACGATCTCATTACCTTGATCGATGCTTACGGTGGTGGTCCCGCTGTCTTAGCCGGCACCTCTCTTTCCGGCGCTGCTGCTACAATCGCTGCTGGAAGCCATCCCGAAAAGGTCGCTGGCCTTGTACTTTTCGGAGCCTTCCTTCGACCTGGAACTGGCAAGCTAGTTGCCAGTCTCTTCCGACTTTCTATGCGACAACCAATCGGCCCTATGATCTGGAAATCATACGCTCCTAAGCTCTGGCCCGGTCTTGGCGATAAGATCCAAGAACGAGTTGACAGATCCATCGCAATGTTGACAGGCCCTGGTCGCTGGAAGGCATTCCACGCTACACTATCTACCGACCACGCTGTTGTCGCGCCGTACATCAGCAAAGTCAAGGCTCCAGTACTGGCTGTTTATGGAGATGCTGATCCTGACTGGACTGATCCTATTGAGGAGGCTCGCTGGGTCGTGTCGAATTTTGAGGATGGCGAGGTTGTTGCTGTCAAGGGTGTTGGACATGCGCCTATGATGGAGAGGCCCGAGGAGGTTACACCGGCTGTTCTAAAGTTTTTGAACAGAATCCGGGAGAGCGGTGGTTTTAACCGTGCTTGAGGTTTAGAATCTACAGAATGGACCTTTCGACTAGCGGCTGGAGCAGGGAGAGTGACTGATACCACGGCGGGGCTATACGGAGGCGACACTTTACAAGTTCATGCTTAATAGGATATAATGCTATAGAGATCAGAGAGTATTTCCATTCTTTACTACACATTTCTCCATTCACTAGAAACAACTGATCAGGCCAGTATTGATCTCTCCTTGCTCACAACTTAAAGACTGTGAAGCAATGCATCAAGAGTTGAGGTTACTTGGATGAGCTCTTCATCTTGGAAAGGACGGCCCACCACTTGTATGCATATTGCTTGGTTTTCAAAAAGGTTGGGGTCATCTACGAACAGTATACAGTTAGCATATATGTATTGTCATAAAGGTCATGCGTACAAATCTCGTGGTTGGGTTTATCGTAGGGGTTGGTGTCCAACGGTACGTATTTTGAATCAAGAAGATCCAGCTCAGAGCTGATCTTGAGTCCTGGTACCGGCAATATCGCAGCAGGATAGTCGATCAAGTTTAAGAGTGAAGTGTATCCCCAGTATGTATTGAAGTCATGAGGATAGCCCACGCCAGGTGCCGGAGGGCATATCAAGGCGTCGATTGGACGACCGTCCTTGGCTGTTTCATCCCATGCTGCCAGGAACTGCTCTTTGTAGTCTCGGAGCTTGCTACCTAGCTACTAATAGTAAGACAAGAAGTAACAATGTTTTGTATCTCGACTTACCTGTAGAATCTCTGAAGCGGGAAGCTTTCGAACATTGAAGACTTTGAGCAGGTCGGCAAACGCTGGGATTAGGGGTTCACCAGACTCTTCAAGTGCGGCAATGGTAGCATCAGCTCCACCTTGGTAATAAATATCGAACTTGGACCGTTTTAGCCAGTATATCGGACCAGGTAGCAGGTACTTACTGTGGTCTTTAATGCTTGCCAGCAGTCGAAGGGCGGCTTGAAGTCAACAACTTGAGACCGAAGTCAGCTTTGGTATCCAATGTTCATAATTGATCTGAGCTAACCCTCGTGCCCCGTTGCTATCAGCAGTTGTTTGCTGTGCTCTAGTCCTCGAAGAATAGGTGGATGAGGCATCACCACACCGTCCCATTCCATTAGCCCGATCTTCAGCTTCCCCTCCGGAGAATTGATCGCCCTCCAGGGAACAGGCACGCTAGTCACATCAAATCTATTGTAAGGATGAGCATTGGTGACTCGGGTCAGTAACTCGATATCCTGAATGGAGTGACAAATAGGCCCAAAGGAAACTTGAATCAGACTCTGACCAAGGTCCGGCATCCCGCCTTTTGGGATTCGTGTAGCTGTTGGTTTGAGAGCATACAGCCCATTGAAAGCAGCTGGTACACGAATCGATCCACCGAGATCAGTCGAGGGCGTGAGAGGCGTACCCTTCATAGCTACCAGGACAGCGTCGCCTCCAGAACTACCTCCGGCGTTCAAGTCTCGATTGTACGGGTTCAAAGTGCGACCCCAGAGGTTGCTGACCGTCTCGATTGCCATGGCTGACTGAGGCATGGTGGTCTTGCAGAAGAATATGGCGCCTTCAGCACGGAGAGTAGCGACAACGGCGGAATCCTGGCTGACGATGTTGTTCCTGCCTGAGACAAAAGCCATAGTTGAAGCATGGCCTGCAACGCAATGGATATCCTAGTGGCGAGAGTGAGCTGGGTAAGGAAGTATGGCTGGCAGAGGGCTTACTTTGAGAGCGATAGGAACGCCATGCAGTAAACCCTTCAGTTGACCACCCTGCTCTAGCGCTTCATCAAGCTCTCTTGCATGAGCGAGGCCTTCTTCATAGAACCATTCAGTCAGGCAATTGACCTATTGCCATTAACCAGTTACCATTATGTAGTTAGATCACCGACCAGTTGATGCGCGATACCAGCGCGTCCAGCAAATGCTTCTAAGACCTGCACTGCTTTAAGATCGCGAGCCTCGAGTTCCTTCACTATTTCTGTGGCTGTGAGCTCCGTGATTCTGAGCTGCTCTTCAGTGAGCAGGCCACAGGTGTACGGCACATTGGTGACATCTTTGAGGTCTTGATACTGATTGACATCTAATCGCCAGCGGTCAGGAATGGAATTAAGCACTTTGGTTTGAGATTGTTTGGCTATCGCTTGCCAATTCATCTTGTGCGATTGAGCCCAGATGATGTTGTGTATGACTTTGGCTGTTGTAAGGCGCTGGCTGGTAATATGTGGGTAGAAGTTTTTGGGAGATATTGTCCCATTCAAGGATCACCACAATAAATACGTCAAGGTTCCCAGTGCATTGGTGGCTGTCTGGTTGGTAACGTTATGAACAGCCATCAGTGGGCCTAGTCCATAGCGATTGGTAAGATCATGGCGATTACGTTACTTGGTGTTTCTCCACATCGCAGGGACAGCTTATGTGAAAGAAAACTCCGTGGAGGTCAAAACGACAGTAAAATTAGTAATTTAAGTTTCCTTTATTGAAGTTGCAGTATCGGACTATTTATGCCTGTCACCAACAGCCTTGAGGAAACACATGATCAGCGCCAACGCCTGAACCACCAGGTCCTAGTTCATGATGCATCCCTCACGCTGCGCTACCCAAGATCGTCTTCTTAACATGATTCAGCGCACTCCCAGCCCGCAGCCACGCAAGCTGGTGTGCATGATATGAGTGATTCAACTGCGCCGTCCATTCAGTCCCATCCTTATTCACCACCTTCATCGTAACCTGCTTCTCCGGCTGAAGCGCATCCCCATCAACATCCAGTAAGCTTATAACATCGCCCTCCTGTATCTTATCATAATCCAACGGATCCGCAAACGTCAACGGAAACATTCCCTGCTTCTTCAAGTTCGTCTCATGAATGCGAGCAAAGCTCTTTGCGATGACTGCGACGCCACCTAAGAACCTAGGCTCCAGTGCAGCGTGTTCCCGGGAACTACCTTCGCCGTAGTTGTTATCACCGATGATACACCATCGAATACCAGCGTTCTTCATTGTTCGTGCTGCTTTGTGGATGAACTTGATGGTGCCGTCTGTAGGATCTCGTGTCTTGCCAGTCATGCTTAATGAGTTGGCATCAGGGAGGAATCCGTTCGTTGCGCCGAGGAGCATGTTGTGACTAATGTTGGACAGATGACCACGGTAGTTATACCATGGCCCTGCGGGAGAAATATGATCTGTGGTACACTTTCCAGAGACTTTGATGAGGACTTGCATATTTTCTGCTTGGCCCGGCTTCCAGGGCTCAAAGGGCGTCAAAAGCTCCAGGCGATCGCTGCCTTTGTCGATGGCAACTTTGTAATCTGACGTATCTTCTAGCACAGGTGGCTGAAAAAGATCACTACCAGCGACAAAGCTTTCTGGGAGCTCGTTGGCGACGGGAGGGGTAAATCGGAAGTGAGAGACACCCGACTTGTCAGTAGGAATGGCGTCATGCATGGGATTGAAGGATAAGTCACCAGCGTAAGCAAAAGCAGTGGCGATCTCGGGCGATGTGACGAAAGAATGTGTAGCAGGGTTTCCATCATGGCGACCAGTGAAGTTGCGATTGAAGCTAGAAATGACTGAGTTATTCTCAGCGCCAGCAACATCAACATCTTTCCTGTCCCATTGTCCAACGCAGGGTCCGCACGAGTTGCTGAGGACGACAGCTCCAGCCTCTCTCAAACTTGGTAAGATGCCACTCTCCTCCGCAGTCGCACGAATCTGCTCACTGCCAGGGCTCACCAGGAAGGGTGTCCTGGGCCGATCGATGCCTGCCTTCTTGGCCTGTTGAACCAAGTCGTAGACCTTCTCGAGATCTTCATAGGAGCTATTGGTACAGCTGCCTACCATACTGTGACTGATCTTGGAGGGCCAGGAGCTCTCCTGAACTCGTGTCTTGAACTGAGACAAGGAATGTGAGAGATCGGGGGTGAAGGGGCCGTTGATGTGAGGTTCAAGCGTCGAGAGATCAATCTCAATGACCTCGTCGTAGTAGTCCTCACTGCCACGGTCGGCAGTAAGCAATGTCTCGGTGAAACCATCAGCGTAGCGAGCGATGTCTCCTCGTTTGGTCGCTGTAAGATACCGTGCCATAGCCTGCGAGTAGGGGAAGATACACGAGGTTGACCCAACCTCAGCTGACATGTTACAAACAGTGGCCATGGCCGTGGCGCCCAATGTCCCAGCACCGGGACCGAAGAACTCGATGACCTTGCCCTTTCCGCCGGAGACAGTCAATATGCCGGCAAGCTTGCAGATGATGTCCTTGGAAGAGGCCCATCCCGACAACCTTCCTGTCAGACGAACGCCCAGGACTTTGGGACAGACAAGCTCCCATGGCATTCCAGCCATCGCATCCACGGCATCAGAGCCGCCAACTCCAATACCTAGAACACCCATTCCACCAGCGTTGGGAGTATGTGAGTCTGTACCAATGAACAAACCGCCCGGGAAAGCGTAGTTCTCGAAGATAGTAATGTGTATAATACCCGCACCAGGTTTCCAATACCCAATACCATATTTCTTTGCTGCGCTGCTCAGAAAAGCATAGACCTCGCGATGATCACCCGCAGCGCGCTCAAGGTCTTTTTCGGAACCGTACTCTGCGACAATGAGATGATCGCTGTGCACTGATGTTGGCACTTGAACGCGTGGTAGACCAGCGCTGATGAATTGGAGAAGAGCCATTGTCGCTGTCGCATCGTGGCAAGCGACGCGATCGGGTCGTAGGCGGAGGATTGTCTTTCCTCGCTCTATCTGGTCGAGGACCCAGTCATCGTTGTCGTGGATTAAGTGGCTGTAGAGGAGCTTTTCGGAGAGGGTCAAGGGTCGTTTGTTGGTACCTTGGACGCGGCGGAGAGACTCGAGTCTGGAGGTATAATCGAGGGCATTGTACTGTGAACTAATTAGCGATTTGTTTCAAGAGATGGGAGAGGTCACCAACAGGTTCAAGAGGGCTCAATGCGATATGAGATGAATGCGTCGCTAAGCATCGTCGCGCTTGTGCTAATGGCCTCTGTCGCGCGGAGTAAACCCGTCGCAGGCTGAGTCGCGATGCTGTCAGCGCCATTCTTGCGATGATTGCAGAATACGCATAGCAATTTTCATGCAATAATTATATTGCCTTTGCATGGTAATCAGCATGTTTTTATTTGTTATCGCACAAACCCAACCCGTCCATACAAATCCTCATCCCGTAGCCGAGGAACCGTGGAGTAGTCCGCACCCCATTTCTCGCCGCTGACGGATTGCTCCGTTCCCCACAGTCCACTATCGTGATAGCCCGAACTCAGAAGCCGGGGTTCAGATCGGATCCGAAGAGGTCCAGATCTTGATTGTCATTCAGTGGAAAGCTCCAGGTAAAATCGGATCTGTTGAAGTCCTCCAGGAACATCTCGATTTCTGGATCGAATCCGCCTTCAATTGATGGCCAGTCAAATTGGTCGGGGTTGCCTCCGACATCCAAGTCCAGATTTTGCCACGCTGCATTTGTGTCACTGTCAATCGCTACCGATTGACCAGTATCGTCTGATAATTGAGGCTGGGGGTGAGTTCCGGGGGCATCGATATCGGCCCCATGCCTTGGTCTACTGGAGGCAGTGTGTTGTAGGGATAGACGCGGAGCTTTGTTGGACGCATCTGCCATATAGAGCCTCTTCATGGTCAAATCAGCGACCGAACCAAAGCTGGCTTGACCATTCCTTGCAGATGGCCACCACTCGCCTCCAATTGTCAGCAGGCTAGAGCAGCTTCGCAAATTCTTTGACATTGCCTCCGGTGACGCCTTCTCCCGAACAACCTGTGACGTCCAGAATGAGTAGATCAGTGTCGCGCCAGCTGCAAAGATGTTCTGCACGGCCCGCCATCCGAAATGAAGGCCATGAAGATCGTGAAGTCGTTGATACCCGTCAAGAATACTAGCTGCGCTGTCGAAACAAGCCTGGAGCGCCTCTGGAGCAGGCTGCCGGATGACCTGGGATGGCTGGAATAGCAAGACCATCGTTGTGTGGTATTTAAGCCCAAGCTTTATCTTCCAGACTTCTCGTTGCCGGTTATCAAGACTGGGATACTCAAATGCATCGCTGGAGACCTCCTGCCACCAATTCTGCAAAGTCTGCTGAATTCTTGCCTGCTGTTCTGTGGGATTGTCTGGCCATGGGAAGAAGCTAGAATCACCTGGCAAGTGATACAGGTGAAGCTTAATGTCGGACACAATACGGTCCAATCTGAAATGGTATGACGAGTAACGAGTTACTGCAGTAACGAATGACGGTGGCAGTGGTCCCTGCATGTTCTCATCGGGGTTAGACGACACTTCTGGTATCTTGACGTCGAATGTTTCGTCCCTAAAGCCAAGCGGCCTTCCTTGTATTGATGAAATGGACCTGGCACAGTCAGTATGATCTCAGATACCTGAGCTTGTGCGACATTACCTATCCAGGGAGTAGATAGTGAAAAAGGTGAAGCGTCTGACTTGTAGCATAGCAAAGTCATCTGGGTTCGACTGGCTGAGTTCCCGATGTATACCAGTCTCGACGCAGTAGGCTAACCCAAGATGCACCAACGTCCATAGATTGACCTCTGCTGGCGTAAGCATACCATGCATAACTAGCATCATTAAAGACTGAATTGAGGATAAGGTAATATGAGCGAAAGCCTCTTTTGAGAAATGGAGGGCAGCACGGTAAAAGCGTTGCGGCGGAAAGTCGTAGTTTCGGGATCGCACCTTGACCAGAGCGCCGATATTGAAGACCATGAAGAGAATAAAGGCAACTGCTGACAAGGTGAGGCCTTCTTCATTGGAAGCTCCTGGGACTACCACTCTTCCATTCCATCGAAACGGCGGCATATTAGCGGGCCATCCATGGGAGGAGACATCGCATGCCAAAATTCCATCAAGGGAGGAATATATGGCTTCGACAGCACTGAATAGAGAGAGGGGCTCTAGGAAAGGGAAGTCGGGGTGGATCCAACGAATGTATGTGTGTATCAACACGAGTGCATTATGCTTTGGCGGTAACTCCTGTCGATGATTAGAGATCAAATCAACGCACCATAGGTGATGGACTTACTTGTTTCAGAATATTGTATAGTTCTTGATGATACTTCCTGTTTTGATCTTGAGCAACAACGTCATCACTCCATTCAAGCTCTCCGGCATACTTGTCCCCTTGAGGCCCCTGAGGCGTGGACTCTACACTTGGCGGGGACGCTCCAATGAGGTTTGTGAAGAGAAGTCCTGAGCTCGAGCCAAGATAGTGCTTTTGTGGTGAATCGATATTGAGAGAAAGCATGCCCAGGTTGACTGCGACAGAATGGGCGCGTTCCGGAAAGGACTCATCTTGATCAGACTGTCCTGATACCTCTGCTGACCGCTTGCGTGAAACTGCTGCTGCTGGTGAAATTGATGATATTGTGATGTCCGCAACCTCGGGGACTCTGTCATCCTGGGAGGAGGCCGTGGGGTCAGAAGAAGGATCGACCTGAGGACCAGAACGTAGGTCTACGTCCGGTAGACGTTCTTTGATGATATCTTCCAGCCATCGTATCCTTTCACGGGCGGCAGACACGAAACTTGGTTGTCAATCAATGTCCTGCGATGTCGTGACGCTTACTCACTTGCGGGGAATAACAACATCAGAGTTTTGACTGTCGACATCTAAGCAGATCTGTCCAGCTTTTGCGCAATTGGTGCAAGCGGGTACTTGGCCATCGCACTAACACAGACCAAGGAAGAAAGACATTAGTCCGGAGGGTCGAGTTGATGGAAGCAGGCAGTGGTTCTCACCTTGATGCGACGGACCCGACAGCGTCGACAGGCCAGGCGGACCTTTTTAGGCGCGTTGATACGCGTAGCCATGAGATTGGATAAGGATACAGGGGTGAGTACAGGCAGACGACGTGGTTGGCTGTTATCGCTGGATGTTTGGTGAAGCTGACAATTGCTCATGATGAGAGTGGATGACCCCGCTGGGGAAAATGTCACGTGAGAGACAGCAGACGGTCACCTAAACTACCCAGTAGCTTGTTGACATTCTCGTGCAGACATTGGTCCCAAACCATGATTCAGCTGATTGTATCTTCTAAAATGGATATAATTAGCTGCGCTCCTTCCTTTGAAGATCCTGATCCATCATGTCATTCAATGATATCAAATTGCTAAGAGCCGTGACCACTCGATGGTTCATGGAGGAACATCATGACATTCTCGAGAAAGTTATGTGTATATGATGCATGGATTTTACCATGAGGCTATTTACAAGAAGCAAGAAAACATCAGATCATAATGTAAGATGCCAAGATAAACTCAGGGCAAGGTATCCTAAACTTATGCTGATATACCCAAGTCCTTTTGCCACTTCAGATCAAGGTCTCGAGTCGTCGGGTCTTTCCTCTTCTAGTCTAGGCCTACCATCGAAGGATTGATCCTTGTCTTGGCTATGGCGATATGTCTTTAATCATGGTATATACCGGATGATCTGAACTCTTTTAGTCAGAGATAAGCGGCTGATTGACCATTTTAAGCCTACCATATAACTGCCCATGAGAATATCAGGTGAAATTCTGGCGTTTCATGTCGACTATTTAGCGTACCTACGGGGCGCAAGAAATAGCAGATCCAACAAGAACTCTGCATTTTTCGGAGTCGAGATATGGACTTTTCTTATGCTGACGAAATTGACGCCTCGCGTTACGAGACCCATGACTTGGATCATGGTATACCTCTACGAATGCACAGGGACTCGGCCAAAGAGGTCAGTGGAGCACTTCGAGCTCAAAAGGATTGGACTCGTTACGTACGCCCAGTGCACGGGTACAAAGGCGGCTTGGCCGATCCGTTCGGTTTCATCAGCGTAACTATTCCCGAATGTCGCCCGGAAAGGCTTGAGATTGTTTCGTATGCGAACGAGTTTGCGTTTCTCTATGACGGTTTGTAACTTACTTAGCCAGTTCATGGGGATATGCTAAGCATTTACAGATGAAATGGAAATGCTTGAACTTAAAAGGCCGACAAAGGATCTTGATAGTTTTCTTCAGCCGTTTGTAACCCCTGCACTTGAGGCCGATGCCCAAGGCCGTCCTGAGAAAAGACTCCAGGCACAGATATTCTCGGAAATGATGGCTATAGATCACAGGCGGGCTATTACAGCGATGAAGACATGGGCAAGCTTTGTCCAGTTAGCATCGCGAACAAGAATGTCGCCTTTTGAGACTTTGGAGGAGTATATTCCAGCACGAGTCATAGATGCAGGTGAATTGTAAGCCTGAACATGAGGTATTGATGAGATGTACATCCCGCTTACAGAAACAGGATCTGGTTTGGGTCATTAACCTTTGGAATGGGACTTACCATCCCCGACGAAGAATACGATCTATGCATGAGCCTAGCAAGGCCAGGATATGCCGCACTAGGCTTAACGAACGACCTCTACTCGTGGGAGAAAGAACGAAAGGCAGCGCAGGATATGGGGCAGGACTACGTCTTCAATGCAATTTGGGTCATCATGAAAGAGAGTGCTATCGGTGAGGAAGAGGCAAAAGAAGTTTGTCGCTGTATGATTTTGCAGAGCATCGAACAGTTTCGTGGTATCGTGGTGAAGACGAAGAATGACGAGAGTTTATCTCGGGATCTTCGCGTATATATCGAGGCGGTCATGTGGTCATACATTGGAAATCTAGTATGGAGCATCTACTGTCCCCGGTACAAATGAGGACCGACAGAAGGAGTATACGCACACCAAATTGACTTAATTGGTCCCCTTGCACTTTACTTTTGAACTTCCTCGACGGATTCATACCTTGAAAGCCCCCACAAATTGTCATAATTGTCCGGATGAATCATAAGCGAACAGTCGCCGAATCTTTGGTTCCCCTGATCGGCGAACAGACAAACCGCCGACCAAAACTGATGAACCACGAATTCCGAATTATTCTCTTTAAAGGCAATGGGGAGCCGGTCGCTTTCATAAAAGATATTTTGGTTCTCTCGATGACATTGTTGAGATGGACGAGCAATTTTCCGACCTTCACGATTCGAAGACTCATGGTACATACAGCGGACCGGAGGTCGTGAGACAATGTCCGACAATTCAACAAATATGAAAGGTGCACTAGAGAGCAACATAAAATATCCATTCTGGTTTGGTGGCAGTGCCAGCGCTTTGGTCGCCTGCGTCACTCATCCTCTTGATCTTGGTACAGTAAAACGTCTTTTTCACGTGAAATGGAACTAACGCAAGTCTACCAGTCAAGGTCCGTTTGCAGACAAGTACAGTAAATGTGGCCCCGTCTTTTGCGTCCGCTGTCAAGATCATTATCAGTGATGAAGGTGTATTGGGCTTATACAGTGGTCTCACAGCATCCGTGGTACGCCAACTCATATACTCGGGCATTCGCTTTGGCATCTACGAAGAACTCAAATCGAAGGCTGGTCCTGCTCCCAGCAGCCATTTTCTCCTGGCCACTGCGTGGTGTTCCGGATTTGCAGGTGGAGTTGCCGGCAACTTTGCCGATGTTCTAAATGTGAGAATGCAGCATGACGGCTCGCTTCCATCCCAACAGAGGCACAATTATCGTCACGTCGGCGACGGTATGGTGCAAATTGTACGGGAAGAAGGTATTGGCGCTTACATGAGAGGATGGCTGCCCAACTGCACACGCGCTGCGACACAAACGGCGGGACAGCTTGCGAGCTATGATATTATCAAAAAGCGCATCCTCGATTATCAAAAGGCGGAGGAAACTCCCGCTGTACAAGCTACCTCTGCGTTTCTAGCAGCTGTCATCGCCGTAACAGTGACCAATCCCCTAGATGTTTTGAAAACAAGGGCCATGTCTTCCACGGCTACAGCTAGGACAGGTATGGTAGCTACTGCAAGCGAGGTATTTCGAATTGAGGGACCTGCTTGGATCTTTCGCGGGTGGGTACCCAGCTTTCTACGGGTTGGACCGTGAGTACGACGGCGAGAGTCTGAGATCAAAAGCTAATGGTATATAGGCATACGATGTGTATGTTTGCCTTTTTGGAGATTCAACGAAGCCTCTATAGAAGGATTTTCAATTGATTCGTCATATTTCTTGGTATGAATAAAATTACGATGGTGAATAAGGCTCTTCCTACCAGTGAATGGCAGTAAAACCGACTGGTGAGGGGACGTGAGGGTTCGGAGGCTTCACCAGCAGCAAAAATACCAGACTTGCCGGATTTCCGTCACTTTAGATGATCTATGGTTGCAAATGCTGTGATCAATTCAGACCCTCAATCCGTCAATTGAAGGCAGCCCTCCATGTCAAGCCTCCAGCAAGAGGAGCAGTCCGTCCCGCTCCAATGCATGTCTGATCTAGCTAGATCCACCATGGACTGCTCCGACGCCCGCCACCGCTGATCGGGATGGTTCCTTAACCATGCTCCGTCGGAGAAATGGGCTCCAAACATTGACTAAAAGGCCCAGAAAGTACTATTCTGGGCCCATAACGTGAAGCAGTCTCTGTATCCTTCCAGTGATGATCTTTCGTGCAATCGGCATCACCCAACGCAGAAATATGGCTACCCAAGTTCTCACCAAGTCCACCAGAGCTGAGTTGTTCCCCAATGGCGGTTGGGATACCCACCACCATATTTTCGAGCGTATGTTCTCTTGTATTCAAACCTCAGAAGACCTTTACTAACACTACACCAGCATCAACCTTTTCCTACAGTCCTACCCGCCACTTGACGCCCCCCGCCGCAACAGTCCAGTCCTTCAAGACCTTTCGACAGAAACTCGGCATCACCAATTCCGTGCTTACCCATGGTCTATCGTACGGCGATGACTGCACTTCGCTCAAGACTTTTGTCACACAGCTGGGAAAGTCGAGTACATCAGGCGTTGGTGTCATCGACCCCGAAAATACTACCGACGATGAGATACGAGATATGCAGGCTGCAGGTATCTGCGGCCTCCGAGTGAATCTGTATCACTATAATGCGATGGAAGATGTAGAGCTTCAGAAGAAGACACTCCGTGCGTACCTCGAACGGGTGACTCGTCTATCTCTTCCTTGGAGTCTCACAATGACAACTATTCGCACGGACTTCTGGGATACCCTGGAACCGTTTGTCAGAGAAGAGGTGGCTCCAACAGGGCGGCCCCTCATCACGGATCATTTCGGGCTGCTGAAGGCACCAAGTATGCTCCCAGCTCAATATCGACAAGAGCCGACTCAACAACCGGGATTCGCACCCATCTTACGGCTTGTCAAAGACGGTCTTCTTTATGTTAAGCTCAGCGCCCCCTATCGTGTCTCTGAGCAGAGTCCAAGATATAGCGACCTCAAGTTCCTTGTGCGAGCGCTTGTAGATGCGAACCCGCGTCAGGTCATTTGGGGTAGTGACTGGCCGCATACACCGAGGATGAAGGTAAGAAGTCATGAAGAAGCTATGAAGGAGACACCATTTCTGGAGGTCGATGATGAGGCATGGCTGTGGAGTCTGAGGGAGTGGCTGTCGGACCAGGAATGGCACATGTTGATGGTAGATAACCCAAGGAGATTATTTGGCTAGACAATTGCTGTAGATTATTTTATGGAAAAATTCAGAGCAGAAGAGAGTAATTTTGAGGTCATCTTTTAGCTTTATCTCCACATTTTACCATCGTCCATTCATCTTGATACGCGTGAAATCACTATAGCATAGAGTAAAGAGGCATTAATACTTATTCTGACTACCAATTTGCCGTAGGAATTGTCAATCTCTGATGTGAAGTCTATTTATCCTTACGGATAGTCCTAATCAAATCGCCCATGCCCGCACCGTTACGCAGCTCGGCAAACATCTTCTCATCAATCTCAGCTCGCTCCTGACACAAAGCTACGACTTGCTCTATCAGAGATGGAGGAACAGATACAACACCATCAGCGTCTCCAACAAGGATGTCGCCCGGGTTAATCCATAAACCACCGCCGTCCCGAATTGGAACATTGATCTCCGAGGCACGTGTGAAAGTGTTTGATCCCAAGATAGACACGCCCCGCGAAAACACCTGTGCCTGGTTAGCTCAATTCTAGTAAGGGTGAGTATGGCGATATGTACAGGGAATCCGAACTCTTTATGCTCGTTGATATCTCTTATTCTTCCGTTGATGACAACGCCCTCTGCGCCTAGATACTTGGCGCGGGTGGACATGAGGCCACCCCAGCAAGCAGAGATAGCATCACGGGGCTGATGGATATACATGACTCCACCTTTCACATTATGGTCGACGAAGTGCGTATCAAGCGTGGGCTTGTTTTTCGACTCTACTAAAGCCATCTTGACCGTGACAGCTGGGCCGAAGATACGAGTCTTCGAGTCGACAGACCGCAATTGAATGTCTTTTAGAAAGCCACCTCTGGGATACTTGAGCTTGACTAGCGCATCTCCAATCTGGAAGACGATCAGTGGTTTGGAATGGGCACTTGCGGGGGTTGTCCTACGTCGCATGATGTAAACTTGCGCAACAGCTCGCGGGCTTGGGATGACATGATGGCCAATTTGCGTAAGTTGAAGAGCCAGTGGGAGCTTGGCTTGTAACGCTCTGCTGAGAAGCTGATGCTCGAATCTTTTGATGCAAAGTGAATAGGACAGTTCCGCGTTCAGCGCAAAGTGAAAGACGCGCTACTCACGCCCCGTGGGGAACAATTCAAATGGACTGGTTCCTATTGGTCAGCCTTTCTAGGAGGACTCTTCCGTCTCACGGACTGCTCCTCAAGTCTAGATCTCAACGAACGAGTCTGGGGAAATGCGGGGTATGGACTTTGGGGAACAGGCTGGGGAAGTCCAGCATCAGAACTTTTAGCTGAGAACTAGCAAAATGGCGAAATTGATATAAGGATGGACTGGTGCTCTCGAATTATGTTCAATCAGTCTCACGGCAAAGTCTTTACCTTAGCTCAGAGACATTCATTTCAAACCATCAGTTCTTGTATCACATTTGTCCAGAATGACTGTCGCCATGGCCGAGCAGAAGCAAGATCTTTCCCTCTCTTCAGAGCACGTCGACGATATGCCAGTCAAGGCTGAAGAGGCCGTCAGCAACGGACTTGGCATGACGGATGAGGAGTATGATACCAATGAGAAGAGTCTGGTCCGCAAGCTGGACTTTACTCTTCTGCCCATGGTCTGGCTGCTTTACTTCTTCAATTATCTCGACCGAAACAATATCGCGTGAGTTCTTGCCAAAGACTTCAGAAATTTGGTAGCAAGCACTGACATTCTTCAGACAAGCGCGTCTCAGTACCTTTGAACAAGACCTTGGTCTCAAGGGCAATCAGTTCAATGTTGCAGTGTCAATTCTGAACGTCGGATACATGCTTATGCAACTCCCCAGGTGAAACTTCTTTTCCAAGTTAAAAGTTCAAAGACTAACGCGTATTAGCAACATGCTTCTTACTCGAACCCGCCCGTCGATGTACATCCCAGCCTGGACTGCTTTGTGGTCCATTGTGTCTGCAGCTACTGCTGGTGCTGGTACATACACTCACTTGATCGTCATTCGATTCTTCCTCGGTATCGCTGAAGCACCTTTCTTCCCAGGTATGTCTCTTTCTTCCGCTAGATTCGAGAAGTATCCACTAACTCCGAGAACAGGTGCCATGTTCCTGCTCAGCTGCTGGTATCCTCGCAAGGAGCTTGCACTTCGAACCGCGATACTATACTCTGGTGTTCTCCTCGCCACTGCCTTCTCAGGTCTCATTGCCGCTGGTGTCCTATCGGGTCTTGAAGGAGCTAGAGGTATGGCTGGTTGGCAATGGCTGTTCATCATTGAAGGCGCTGGAAGCTTTGTGGCTGCTATTATTGCCTTCTTCGTGTTGCCTGACTTTCCTGGGCAGAAGACTGGAGCTATGAAGTGGCTTCTGTCTGACGACGAGCAGAGGGTTGCTGTTGAGCGTATCAACAGAGACCGTGTCTCTCTTCCTGATGCTGACCACGGTGTTTTTGCGGGTTTGATGATGGCTGTCAAGGATCTCCGAACCTGGGTCTTTGTAAGTTTCATTATTACCAGAGACCACACAGGAATGCTAACAATGGATAGGTCATTATGCTTACGGCCAATCACAGTGCGTATGGCTTTAACAGCTTCTTCCCCACCATCGTCAAGGGATTCAAGCTTGGTAACACAACTCTTACGCTCATCCTGACCGCTCCTCCGTACCTCATCGCGACAGCCACTGCCTTCGCAACTGCATGGTCCAGTGATCGTCGCAAGAACCGAGGTTACCATATCGCCATCCCTCAAGCAGTAGCTTGTATTGGCTTCATCATCTCCGTCGCCACGCTCAACAACGCCGCCAGATACGCAGCTGCCTTCCTTTACATCTGCGGCTGTTTCTCATCCAACGCTATGGTCTTCAGTTGGGCTAGTTCAACTCTCAACCAGACGCCTGAGAAGCGGGCTTGCGCTACTGCCATCATCAATCTCCTCAGTCAGCTTGGTAATATTTGGAGTCCGTATTTCTTCCCTGCTAGTGATGGACCGCGCTACATCAAAGCCAATCTACTCATGATGGCCTTCTCGGCGCTGTCGGTCGCGACTTGTGTGTTTATGAGATTTAGCTTGCAGAAGGCTAATAAGAAACTTCGGGAGTCGGGTAATGGTATCAATTTGTTTACCTTGTAAGGTTTCGGGGCGTCATCGGGACGCTTTTGGGTAGCTAGTAACTCGCAACAGAACTTGGAATGGATTACCAATAAAGAGCTTTTTCGCGAAACATTGACAGATATTGCATGGATCGAGGCTCGGGTGCCAGCATCCCTTACTCTGTTCATCCGACCATTGGCGGCTGTGATCCGCAATGCGTAAATTCACCAGCTTCACAGGATAATTTCGGATGGCCCATGAAGTTTGATTCGCCTAAGTTCTGGACTTAAAAGGCACTACGGAGTAAACTACGGGCCTCTCTTGGCTTAACTTTGGCGAGCAAAGTCGGGGAACAGTTCACTAAAGTGCTCCGCCCGACATCCGAGACTAGCAAATCCACGAGTCAGCTACGCTTGGCCGTTCTCATCGAGGAGCAAAACATGAAAGACTTGGGTTTATTGCCTCCAATGAAATTAGTAGTGTTCATGCCTCGAGCTTTGTCGTCTGTGTCTTATTCTAGCCTTGCAAGCATCCGACAAAATGCACATTCTTCAAAGACAGCCTATTGATGTTGAGTCAACACTAGCGTCTTTGACTCTTGCTGAGAAGATCTCTCTTCTGTCCGGTATTGTACCACTAGTCAACCACTCAGTACACCATTACTCACAACAGACAGGATGCGACTTTTGGCATTCCCAAGCCATACCGTCTCATGGTATCTCGTCGGTAAAATGCACTGATGGGCCCAATGGTGCCCGAGGAGGGAGATTCTTCAACCCTGTTCCAGCATTGTGTATTCCATGTGGGACTGGTCTTGGTGCAACCTGGAACCCGGACCTTCTCTACTCAGCCGGTCAACTGCTTTCTAGAGAATGTGATGCAAAGGGTGCACATGTTTGGCTAGGCCCTACGGTCAACTTGGTCCGAGGACCTCTAAATGGCCGCGGCTTCGAGAGCCTTTCTGAAGATCCGCATCTAAGTGGTGTCTTAGCAACTGCAATTATTCGTGGAGTTCAGAGCAGAGGTACTGCAGCGGCTCTGAAGCACTTTGTGGCCAATGATCAAGAAACAGCCAAGATGTCCACCGACATTTGCATGTCAGAGAGGGCGCTGCGAGAAGTCTACCTCAAACCCTTCCAGATGGCAGTCAGGGATGCCAAACCCAAGATTGTTATGTCTTCATACAACAAGGTCAACGGTGTACACGTGTCAGAAAGCACGAAACTACTGAAGGACATATTACGAAGTGAGTGGGGTTTCGATGGTGTAGTCATGAGTGACTGGTAAGTAGTTCTCTGCACATCATATGGCGACATACTAACTGTCCAGGTATGGTACATATGGTTGCACGGATGCACTTAACGCCGGCGTGGATATTGAAATGCCAGGCCCCTCAAGACATCGCGCTGAGAAGGCTCTGGTCGCAGTGGTTTCAGGCAAGGTCAGTCGCAAGACGATAGACGAGCGAGCCAGAAAGGTACTTGAGCTTGTCAATGCCACTACTTCAGCTCGGGTATCAACGAAAGAGTCAACTCGTGACTCACCGGAGGACAGAGCGTTAAACAGACGACTCGCGACGGAGAGTATCGTACTTCTCAAGAACTCGGACAACATCTTGCCAATCAATCCTCAAGATTGTGAAGATATTGCTATCATCGGGCCAAACGCCAAGCTTCCTGCAGCATGTGGTGGAGGAAGTGCGAATCTACGACCATATTACACCAGCTCCGTCTTCCAAGGAATTAGCGACCAACTACCATCCAATGCAAAGGTGCATTTTGAACCTGGAGTATTCGGCCACGTCTTGCTGCCATATCTCACGGGAGACCACGTCACGGATGAGCATGGGAGGCCAGGTGTCTCCATTTCTTTCTTCAACGAGCCCGAGTCAGCGGGGCAATCAAGGAAGCCCTTTGACCAGCAGAGTATACCCGACACTACGTATCAGCTAATGGACTATGATCACCCAGACAGGGGCGAGACGTTTTACATGACCATGACAGCTTACTACAAGCCAGATATAGATGGAACGTACGAATTCGGTCTCGCTAGCTATGGGGTCTCAAGGCTATACATAGACGAACATCTGGTCATCGACAACGCGACATCACAGACCCATGCTGGCATGTTCTTCGGTCATGGATCCATAGAAGAGCGTGGCACATACGAGATGAAAGCTGGTCAGACATATAGACTGCGTGTCGAAGCTGGCAGCGCATCGACTTCCATAACAACAGGCGGCTCCTTCATTCCCATACCAGGTGGAGCATGTCGCCTGGGCGGCTGTCTAAAGCTTGGTCCAGAAGAGGGGATTAGACGTGCTGTCGCTGTCGCAAAAAGATGCAAGTACACTTTTGTTGTAGTCGGCCTGAATGCAGACCTCGAGAAGGAGGGCAAGGACAGAGAGTCTATGAGCCTACCACCACATGTCGATGACCTTGTCTCTGCAGTGCTAGAAGCTCAGCCGAATGCTATAGTGGTGACTCAAGCTGGAAACCCAATTGAGATGCCGTGGCGTTACAAAGCTAAAGTCATCCTACATAGTTGGTATGGAGGGAATGAGGCAGGAAACGCGGTTGCCGACGTGGTCTTTGGCAAGGTCAACCCCAGTGGCAAGTTACCTATCACATTTCCAAGTAGGCTCCAGGATGGGCCGACTTTCTTAAGCTTTGGAAGTGACAACGGAAGGATATACTATTCTGAGGATGTTTTTGTTGGGCATCGCTGGTATGATGCTCGTGGCATTGAGCCAGCTTTCGAATTCGGGTAAGCCTATCCCATGGAACTTCAAAGACTACCGCTAACAGAATCTAGTCACGGTCTGAGTTACACAACATTCTCGACATCTGGTATCCGAGTCACCGAGGATGGTGTACGTGTTGACGTCAAGAACACCGGCAAGATGGCAGGCGCCGAGGTTGTGATGCTTTACGTCTCTTACGATGCGGCAAAGTCAGGTCAGAAGTCGAGATTTCACCGCCCGGTGCGAACGCTCGTTGGGTTCCAGAAGGTATTCTTGGAGCCAAGTCAGGAAGCGGCGACATTTATGGCTTTGGACAACTACAGCACCGCGGTTTGGGACGAGACATCGGATAACTGGCTCTGTGAAGCAGGAACATACACCGCTTCTGTCGAGAGCTCGAGTGGCAGTTTAGAAGTGAGCTTCAAGGTGGACAAGGATACGTACTGGAACGGTGCATAGTTTGAGGCACGGGGCATCACAATTGCACAAGAAACATCGCATAATTCTTAATTTAGTTTTTGCAAGGCTTGCTAGTATGAAACCCATTCTTACATACTGCCTACATCCGGCATGGTCCAGTCCGTATCTGCAAGAGGCCAGAACGAATCCATGAACACATCAGGTTGTCCAGAGCCGTACTGCCCGTGAAGTCCAAAATTAAAGATACTGTCCAAGTGAGGCTCAGTCTCCCCTAGGTATAGACCAAAGTCTGTTTGATCCTGAGTGCCTTGCTCAGGTAGTGGCGAGATGTTCATAGGCATAAAGTTCACAGCTGATGTAGAACCTGGTTCATTCCCAAAAGTCATATCGGAAGCTGGCTGCGCAGAGTCTCCATGGTCTTCAGACTCGCCTTGCTCCCCAGGCTGAAATTGAAGGTTTTGCACCGTCTCGGTGACGCTGTGTTTGGAAAAGACTTCTCTAGCCCCAGAGCCACTGATATCTCTGGAAGCTCCAGTTGTGTTGTAGCTCTCTGACTCTTCCTCTTCCCAGATCGAAGGGCAGGCGTAAGGCCCGTGACGGTCGCGCTGGGCATCATTTACCAGATCGCAAATGCCCTTCTTCAAAATTGCAGTAGTTGGCAGAATAGTTGCTTGCTCTTCTAGCGCTTCAGCACAAGCAGTTAGTCGGGCGATAAGCTCCGTCTGTGGCATATCGCCCATAGGGTACTGTCCAAGCCTAGAGATGATCCTTGCAGAGTGGAAAGCACACATCGCAATCGAAGGGTCACTAATCAGCTCGGATCCTCCGATTGACTCGGGTACCTCAAGGATCTTGGATACGGAGATGGCATGGTGAAGGCACTTTTCACGACATGCTGAAGCGTATTCTGGTGACAGCTGTAGTATCTCGGCTGTCGGGAGGCCTTCTCGGAAGCCGGGAATGGTGAAGCGGAAGAGGTCGCAATGTGTCTGATGCCACCAAGCGTGAAGCATCAGGAATGGGGTACGCGAAGGCGAAAAGGCCCGCAGAGAGAAGGCTGCTGGGTCCCAATGGTAACGTGCCGGCAAACTAGCTGAGAATTGGCGCAATTCGTTCTCGATGGACTGTACTGCAAGGAGGCATTGATCGATGGGCTCTCGGTGATTTGTAATCGTGAGGGTAAGTCTAAGTCACAGTTAGGAGAGATTATGCAGCAGTGTATCGGGGCTCTGACCTTTGCACGCGATTGCGAATGTCCAAAACGCGAATACAGTAGCCAAGAAGGCCAATATTAGATGTATCCTCATGTGAACTCGAGTGCAGCGGCACTGTTACTACTGGAGCGTCCATGGAAAACGACTTTTCAGCACATGGCAGCCTAATATGGAGAGTCTCTGGAGTACAGGCCGTGAACTCCGTCTTGCCACTCGAATACAACGAGTCCATGATATAGATAGCCCACATCAGTCGTCGTCGGCGCTCTTGTACTAGAAACTTCTGACGCGGATCTTCGTGGTTGAGCCGAAGGATGTAGGCTAGTCTTGATGTTAGAGCCATCGAGACAAGCATCTTGCTGACGCGCTGCGAGAGGTAGTGGTCCAGCGTGACAAGAAGCCATGCTTCGATATCCGATAGTCGAGGCTGGGCAACTCGTCTGAGGAGGTGTAACTCTGTATCTTCGATCCATCTCTTTGCCATCGTCCTATGTTCGGCACTGCCCGGGTTGATGAACCGCGATGTGATCCCGCATATCGCTGATAGCACACATGGGTTTAGCTCTCTCTTTGACCATGATTGTAATAGAGTTGCTCTATGTAGAAATCCGTAACAAGGTATTGGGTGTATTAGGTCGAAGTAGGCATCGATGTGTTGCTTGACGGTTTGTTTGCTTATTCCTAGGTCCCTGGTTCCAATTAGCGTTACAACCACGAGTAGCAGTATTGGATGACTTACCACTGTGAGGTCTGCAGCGGTGTTGGCATCGAGCCCGACGAAGGTTGACGACTTAGTTGTCTTTGGACCACTGAGAGTTGAGATTCATGGCGGTCGGATCCTGTGGCTGACGGTGTGCTGCCCGCTGTAGTCGAGGGTTCACCACGAGGCGACGGACCAGGATCATGACTGTTGGCACTTGCGGCTGAAGGGTAGTGGCAAGGGCTTCCTCGATCCGAACATCGCGAACATGTCGGTCTCTGGCCAGAGCACTTCAGCTTGCGATCGCGACAAGGTATACACGCCCTAGATACGCGTCGTCTTTCCAGTACCTCTACCGCGTTGGCGGGATCCGCTACCAGAAGAGAGCAATTGAACTTGAGCCTCTTGCAGTTGTTACAGCCTTTAGGATCGCCATCGCATCTAACCTGCAGTCGATTTCCATTAGCCGATGTTCATTTGCTCGGAGGTGTCGCGTACCTTGCGGTTCCGACATTGGGCACATATCTCGGATGTCTTGCGATTTCGCATACGGGATCCATTTCTTGGCTCCATTGCGAAATTCATCCGAACAGTTCAGGCCAGGATGAGAGGAGGAAGTCGGGCGGAAGAGCAGAGTCAAGGTCTAGCCAAAAATCTCAGCACAGATTTCTCTCCGCCCGACATCCGAGCCCGGAAATGCACTAACCCTATGGAACTCCACTTACCCCAGACCTTTCCCTGGGGAAATCAGGAGAGTGACCAGGCTAGCAGACTTTGCAGGTCTCGAACAGACGTTACCTTGACGCCGGGTCGACGCGTGATAGTAAAGTTTTGCGGGGGAGAGTCGCTCTGGGGTTCAGTGGCTGCTGGGTATATCAGCAGAGCATCATCCCGGTCAAGATCGTCACGATCAATCCAACCCAGCATCATTCAAACCTCAAAGGCAGACGCAATGTTGTCCAACAATAGGATCCTTCAACACTTCAACCGCCATCTGGCGATTGCCTTCGCAGTCATTGCTGTGTCAACCTTCAACTATGGTTTCGACAATGCAGCTTACAACAATACACAGGCCATGGAGGCTTTCCAGGCGCAATTCGGCGAGTGGGATGCCGAGAAGGGGAAGTATGCTATCCCACCCTCCTGGCTATCACTCTTCAACAGCTTGAACTATATCGGCTTCGGAGCTGGTGTCATTATTGGCAGTCTTGTCAGCGAGCGATGGGGACGACGATGGTGTATGTTCGTCATGAGCGCTTGGGCGCTGGTTCCAGCTATCATGGCTGTTACTTCAACCAGCAAGCATCAGATCATGGCTACGAGAATCCTTAACTGTAAGTGCTACACATCTATCGAGCTAATTGGTATAGCTAATACGTGTCAACAGATATTTATATTGGCATGGAGCTTGCTGTTGTTCCTGTTTACCAATCCGAGATCATGCCCCGCGAAATTCGTGGCTTTGCAGTTGGCTCATATCAGTTCAGCTTGATGGTGAGTTCTAATGTTCTCCTAACATATTATCGTTCAGAGGAGCTGACAAAGGATAGTCTGGAACTCTGATTGTGGCATGCGTCTGCCGAGGAACGAGCACTCTATCCGGCAACCTCTCATTCCGAATCCCTTTTGGTCTTTTCTTCATCATCCCTGTCGTAGTTATGTGTGCCATCTTCTTCATCCCCGAGGTAAATCAGCCCTCCTAATAGCTGATAACCCTCAAGCTAACCAAGTCTAGTCTCCCCGATGGCTACTCACCAAAGACCGAACCGAGGAAGCTCGCGCCGCCCTTGGAAAGCTACGAGAGGGCAAAGAAACCGAAGCCGAGATCGACGAGAGCTTTGCTGCTCTTCAATACGCGTTGGAGCATGAACCTGAGCAGGGAAACTACCTCGAGCTCTTCCAAGGAAAGAATCTGAAGCGAACAGCTATTGTTGTCGCTATGAACTTCTTCCAACAAGCTACCGGTCAAGCCTTTGCCTCGACATACGGCGCTATTTTCATCCGAGATATCGGCACCGTCAACCCTTTCACCATGACCATTGTCAACGCTATCGTCAATCTCTGCTCAGCTTTTGCTGGTCTCTATCTCGTTGATCGAGCTGGTCGACGGTAAGTCCCTTTTACCATTCGTCATTACATGTCACTAATATGTATAGCCCTCTTCTGTTGGCCAGCGCTGGCTGGATGTTCTGCGCCATTATCACGATGGGCGCTCTCGGAACAGTTCCCAACCCATCGTTCGGTATCAAATCAGGCATCGTAGCAATGCTCACCCTCTTCGGATCCGGCTTCACTTTCGCCTTCGCCCCTCTTAATTACGTCATCACCACCGAAATTCCCGCCCTGCGTCTTCGTGACGCCTCCCAGCGAACGGCTTCCATCGTCAACGTCGTAGCCAACTTCCTCGTCAGCTTCAGCATCCCCTACATGCTATATCCTCAATACGCCGGCCTAGGCTCAAAGGTCGGATTCGTTTTCGCTGGCATTTTGGCTTTGGCTATTGTCTTTGTTGTCTTCTGCGTTCCTGAGTGCAAGGGCAAGTCTCTGGAGCAGGTTGATCGCATGTTCAATGAGGGTATTGCTCTTCGCAAGTTTGGCAACTACAAGCCTGAAGATTTGACTGGGGATGTTGAGGAGATGGGAGGAAAAGAGAAGGGAAATGCTTCCGTTGTTGTGAACCACCGCGAACAATCATAAGCACCGTTAATCAAAGCCTACAATGAGGAATTAGGATATATTGGTAGAGGTTAGTCTTGGGTGCATCAAGACCGAAGTAATATTTATTCTCATTAATCATCATCATGGCCTCCATCGCGGTGACGGCAGCCAGCAATTCGTTGTCATTTTGACAAGAGTACTTCATCTGGTCTCACTATAGAACTCGTCACCGTTTCGTCGGCATCAGTCTGGATCGTCTCTATCGTTCGCTCAATGAAAATGTTCTCAGTGCTGGACCCATCGGGTGCGTTGCTTCGTTTCACCCGAAGTATAATGTCTCGGACGAATTGACGTGATCCAGGCATGCATGCTACCATCATGCCTACGCAAATCTCGATGTTCGACCAGATTATTATTCCGACTGAATCGGCTGTGTGGACAGTTAGCTGGTTCCAGGATGCTGAAAAGGGGGTTCCATGCCGGTTATGTTGCGTGACGTGGAAAATACTATCAGGGTTGGGATGCGAACGGAACTGACGATCGTGAGGCTATATCATAAAGATCAGCACGGATAATACTGGACAGATAAGCCAACTTACAATAGACCCACTCCAAACATAGCAATTACGCCAAGCTTCTTCTTCAGCTTGATCCCGATTTTCACCAGTTGAGTCATTGGAAGAATCATCATCCAAATGTCCAACGCAACGTTCCATGCCCCATGGGTAATCCCTATGAGATTTGCACTCAAGATAACACCTCGCGGATGCTTGTCTCTCCATCCATTCCAAAGCACATCGAGTGGCCTGCGTTGAACAAGGATAAGTACCAGGTATAGGGGGCACATGACTAGGATGAAGATCGTGGTCCATCGTACAACAGTACGGAACTTTTGGTCGGGGAATATGCGAAGGAAGAAGGCTAGGATCGATAGTTTCACGAGGGCGAGCGCGGTGGCGTATGACAGTTCAGAGGCGAAGATCAGCTGGATTTGTTAGACTTGCGATTACACCAGGATTTCATGGTCTCGTACGATGAGAAAGGTGCGGATGTTATCTTCTTCCACGAACCAAATGTCGAGTCCGAGACCCTTCGAAGTGACTAACGTCGCACAGCTTGTTAGGATTATATAAGGATGCGATGAGGAGGGCAAAAACCTACGGATCTGACAGAAAATATTAAATGCGATAATAAATGGCTATTTAATCGTCAGAGGCAAGGCCACAATAATCTGCCCGGATCACATACCAGAGCTGCTAAAATGAGGCTATCGTCATGCCCATATGGCACAAATCCGATTATCTTTGAGATGGCTCTCATAGTAAAGAATACCATAGCCAAAATGCCTATCGTCAAACAGCTGATTCGGATTTCTTGACGACGGTCGGTGATCGGCCATTCGCAAGCAAGGGACGTTCTGTTCTTGAAGTCTAGCTACTGCGTTAGCCATTGATATGGAGGCCACTACGCTTCAAGTGACGAAGGTTACCCAGTAGCTCAGTGAAATTGCAATCGTGTTTTACACAGATCTCAACATTGTGATAAAGCGGCTTGTCTTGGCAGAGGTCGTCCGTTTGGCTGCCTTGAAAAGCTTCTGTGCCGTTCGTCTTCGTGAAACATGTTCTCTGCACTCGTCAGCTTCAGGTTGCTTCAATAAAGTCAATTGTACTGACCACACACTCGGATGTTCCCGCTAAAGGGTCGATGGCGCGTGTGTCTAGCTCATGAGCTTGAGCTAAACCTCCAGCAGGTATCAAGCATAATACAAACGCGTATAATACTCGGCGTACGAGCATCGTAGCATTTGGCAACGAGATGTTGCCCAAACAAAACAAACAAACCTCGAGACTCGTCCCTGGGAGTGCGGTCGTCATTCTTATGCAAGGGGGACATTACATGTCTGCCCTTGTGGCGCAGACATCCCTAAACCCAACGCCCTTTTTTGCATCGAACTGCCTCTTCTAGGGATTGTACACGGCAAGTTCCAGGTATCGTGGCGCTTGTGCAACGGATATAGCTTCGATCAATGCAATGATGGCAGTTTACGCATGCAAATATCGATCTCTGGCGAAGTGAGATTTGTTTTCAGGGATGTTAGCTTGATCGGGGCCGCGGTGGCTGCCGCATCTGGACCCAGATGGCTGATATAGCATTCCAGATGCGCGGGGTTAACGATGGAAGGATATCGCCGCATACAGAGCTGTGAAGTCACAGAGCGATGAATTAATTTCCTGTTATCTAGAATCAACGATATTTGGATGTAACATGGTGAAATCTGAGTGTTTATACCTGTAGTAGCAGGACTGGGGCAAGATATCTCTGTGCAAACACGCCATCTGATCGCCATGGACACGACCATGACACTCGACAAGCCACCATTGAAATAGAGTCCGTGTCGCATAACTCCTCAAATATCTAGGGGTAGGAAAGAAAAGTCAAGGCTCCTGCTTTTCTGCAAGGTACAAATAACGAGGCTTATCCCTGGATTCTTAAAGACGAATTATCTTGTTGCTTAGGCGCCACGCTCTCTGGATGATGCGATCCTGCACTTTTGGACCCGGGTCGATGAACCTCACAGGGCTCAGAAGTTCACTGTCGGTAACTCCCGTGGGCGATCTCGATGCTCTAAAAAATAAATATGCCTAATAATCTGCGTTCACACGTACCGGCGGTTGCAGGCAAGATTATTGATGTAATGAACGAGGCTATGATCCACGTGTAGGAGGACCCCCTTTCTAAACCAATCAAAATATGCTGTAGGTTCTTTATGACTGCGAAAGGAATCTCGTGTATGCGGATAAGCAACAGGCCAATCGGATTAACTATCGTCCAGGATTACTTCGAGCTGTCCATATCTGTATCTACAAAGTTTCATCAACGTGAGTATTGACATGAGCTAATGGATCTAGATCTAAGGACCTGCCATTCTCAGCACATTCTCTCTCTGCACAGAGTGCACTACTACCAAGAAGCCAAGCTATCTAACAGAAGATTTCGCGTCTTCGGCTCTTTAAAGCTTATGGCTGATGACTCACCCGTAGGGCGCGCCTCAGCTCAATTGGGACTGCTTATACGATAGCTGCTTGAAGTGTCCACTAGGCTTGCATACACATCATTTTATTGCCCAGTAACATAAACCAGTGTAACGTTGCTACGTCGACTTCATGTACAGATGTTTAGTCATGGTATCGTCGTTTCGAGTGACCTCAGGTAACGTAACAACGCTCTTGTTGCTATTGCCTACTGGTATGAAAACTCATCCAATATAAGGTAAATAAAGTGTTATATGACAAGGACCCCCGCAATTCATAATCGTTCGTTTGAACCATGAAAGTCGCCTTACTAACCGTAACTAAACAAAAACCCACCAAGATTATTGAACATGTCCCAACTTAAGATCGCTTCGGTTCAGTTCGAGAACTATTCCGGAGGCAAGGATAAAAACCTCGCCATCATCCGCCGGATGGCAAGCGATGCGGCAAATCGCGGATGCGAAGTTGTTGCATTTCATGAATGCTCGGTTACCGGCTATACCTTCGCTAGCCGTCTCTCCAAAGAAGAACTCCTTGATCTAGCTGAAGAGGTCCCTGCCGGCCCAAGCACTGGCTCTTTGGTTGAAACTGCCCGTGAGCTCGACATTGCTATTCTCGCCGGGCTGTTTGAGAAAGATGAGAATGGCCATATTTACAATACATACATCTGTGTCGACAGCACCAGAGGCTTTGTAGCCAAGTTCCGCAAATTACACCCCTTCATCAGCCCTCATTTAAGTCCAGGCAATGAATATGTGGTGTTTGACCTTCTTGGTTGGAAATGCGGTATTCTGATATGCTACGATAACAACGTTGTCGAGAACGTTCGGGCAACAGCTCTTCTCGGTGCAGAGATCATATTCATGCCGCACGTAACAATGTGCACTCCATCAACTCGCCCAGGCGCTGGTTTCGTTGATCCATCGCTTTGGACTAATCGACATCAAGATCCAACATCTCTGAGGGCCGAGTTCAACGGTCTGAAAGGCAGACAATGGTTGATGAAATGGCTACCAGCAAGAGCCTACGACAATGCAGTATACGTCGTCTTCTCAAATCCTATCGGTATGGACGATGATCAATTGAAGAACGGGTGCTCCATGATCCTTGATCCGTTTGGAGATATCTTGAGCGAGTGCTCTCTGCTTGGAGAGGATATGGCTGTTGCTACTTGCAGTAAAGACAAGCTTCGATTGGCAGGCGGATTTCGGTATAGACAAGCCAGAAGACCCGAACTATACCGAAACATCATAGGCTCAGATCATAGCTCCTCTCTGAATGTCTCCTGGTTGGGCAAGTAGGTCTCTCTGGAAGTCTGGGCTAGCGATCATGAGGCCTGGCTGACGACCGGTTCATTCATCAAACAGCAACGGTCGCGTGGCCCAATGGCAAGGCGTCTGACTACGAATCAGAAGATTCTGGGTTCGATCCCCAGCGTGATCAATCTTTTTGCTTGTCGGGCCGATCACTACGCCTCTAGCCATGAAACTTATTCTTCATGCCATTCGCTCGGTCCCGGTGTTAGTGCCTCTAAAGTGTTTCGGTCCCGATGCGAATTGTCTGCCTTAGGTATGCAGAAGGAATGTGAGACAGTTGCGGGTGGCGGCAGTTAGTGGGACGAGGTCCCTGGATTAGCGGGCTTTCGGTGAACCCCATGGTTTGGTTGTGGCGCTGATGTCGGCAAGCCCTATAACATGTTTTCTTTTTGCTTTGTCGGCCTTGGTAATAAAGTAGAGAATCTAGGTTGGTCCATATAGTTCTGTCTGTTGTATGCAATGATACTAACGATGATCGAAATTCTAAGCGGTTATCTAAACCCTTGATGGATCACATAGTTTCATGACGGCTGAGGTAGTGGGCGGTATTGGTGATAAAAATAAGCTGAAAAGATAGAGAACAAAGTCTATTTGGTATTAAATCAGAGTAATATAGTTTCTAGCCATTACTGTGCAAGTAATGCGATGTTGAAGATAAAAGCAAGCAGCATCATGTACATCAAGTTCGCCGGCAGGCTCCCCGTCGCTCCATTGTCTTCATCATCTCCAGCCGCAGTCGACGAAGATGCCGCCGAACCTGTACCAGATCCACTCGCTGTACTGAGAGGAGTCGCAGTAACCGTGGGCAACTCAGTTGGGATCTCAGTACCTTGAGTTTCTGCAGGCTGATCGAACTTCAAATACATGAAGGAAGCGCCAGGCACATCTCGTACAATCTCATGAATATCGTCTTCAGCCTCCTCAGGGTTGTACTGAGCCAGAGAGATCTCCATGTTGCCCCAGTCGTAAACAACATAGGCACCTCGCAGGAAATCGCCAGCGAGGATGATGCTAGTGGAATCTTCGTAATACACGATTTTGCAGTACTCAACACCGTCGACGCCGCTCTTGACCGGGGTTTTTGCGAGGAAATTGGCGAGGGGTATGTTCAGAGTCAGGTCGCCAACATGAAATCCAGTGTTTCCTTGGAGCTTGTGTTGCACGGCGCTACGGCACCCAAATGCTCATCCAGAGAGACCTTCATGGTCTTGATCAGATGCATGGTCATGTTAAGACTTAGTCTGCTCTGTATGGTACCCGAGTCTAAGAGCACAGGTCGAGCTTTAAAGTCAAGCTCTGAAGTCTTGCCATCAGAGGTTGTCCCAAAGCCAGTCATAACCACGAGGGCTCTGTCCCGCAGATCAAATGTGTTGTCGCCCGCAACGGGATAGGTGACGAGGGGGACTGTATATTTGGCCTTGTTGACCCCACCAAACAGGAACTCTCCATGTGTCTCGTTGTTGAGCCATAAGCTGAATGCGGGAGTGTTGATCTCGCCTGCATCGGCCAGAGCGTAAGGCAGGTTGGGGTATTTTGTGTGAGCATTTTCCAGGCTGTCGATACCGACGCCAAAGACACTAATTATATTACTGTTCGTGGCATTGTACTCCTTCACACCAACAGACTGGAAAGAGTCGAGGGTGGTTGAGCCAAGCGTAAATGTATCGTTCGCGTAGTTATCCTTCTCCCAGTGTCAATTTCTGCGGAAAGCTTTTGCGGCGGGTTTCCGATGGTCAAATTGGCCCAGTAGAGGTGGCTAGAGCCTTGCCGGTCCACTTACATCTCTACAATGGCATCGCCGTCTCTTTTCTCGTGGCTGTGGAGGACATGCTTCGTTCGCTTCTCAAAGTTGACTGAAACGACTGATGGGTTGTGGCGCTTATGGAGTTGAAGAGCGTTAGCGCAACTCAGAAGAGTGCTTGGCAGGATAAGTGATGATGCCTTCATCGCGAATGAAGTGATGGTTAGAAAGCAAAAGGATAGATGGAAGACGAGAAAAACCTGCACCAGATTGATGGACTCTTGGCCATATTTTACAATTCCTGAGATATATATGCTGTTTACTTGCTGGTCTCGGCCACCTTTCTCTCCTTCACGCCGTTGATCATTTACTTCGAGACTGAAGCGTTGGGACTTTGGAGATGCACGTTAGACTACAGTGAAAACGGAGTCGTTTCAATTCTTTCTCATTAACCTCCGATCGTTCTTCAACCAGTCATGGCATGCGAGACATACAGACGTGCTGGCTAGTCCCCCGGGCCGATCCTTGCGATTTTAGCCCCCAGCTCGTAAAAAGAAGTTGGAAAGTCATCTTCTCGGTCCCGAAGCATGAGTCTGTGTTTTCTCGGTGCCGACATTGTGATTTCAGCCTTAGGGAGCAGGGATCATAGATGCAGCTTCGGGAGTGGGGACGGTTGGCGTTAGCCCCCTGATCCGTTTTCTTGCATTATCCCGAGGTTTGAGGGAACGTTTTATTTGGCTAATAACAGTAGGCCTTACGGAGTACTGAAGTCAATTAATCCGCAATTTCTTTAAATGAACTTTTGTGTTGGAGTTGGCGATCAGCGACTGTGCCCCATAACGCTAGTAGCAATCCTTAGCGGTTCTCATGGCCATACCCTAGAGCTTGACATTGCAGTTAACGGTTTCGCCCAACGAACCGACTACAAGGGAGCAGAACTGTATGTAACTATAATTTTCAAGATAAGACACTAATATGTCATACAGTCTGATTGTTGAATGCTGTTGGGAGTGGCAGGACTATATGATGGCTGACAGAGCCAGCCATCGAGCAACCATACCTATTGAGTGATGAATCATCATAATCCACCACAGGGAGTGTGATAGAAACCAAAGGAGAAAATGGAGAATCTGCAGGCATGGAAGGACCAACTGTAAGTCCATGGGCGAAATACATTGCTTAAAATAGCTTAGTAGTCCTTGACGAGGCCCGTTCTGCCGATATGGAGTGGAACAAATATGCTGATGGACATCTAAGCATCCGGTGTGGTGTATCGGTTATCATTCCGCGTTTTCATTACGAAATAGTGCCGCGGCGAGGAGGGTTCGACTCCCTCCATCGGAGTTTACTTTTGCATTTTCTGTTCTTTTTGATGTTCTTGTGTGATGTTCATCATTCATTTCAGTGCCGTTCCGTTCACAGTGGTGGCTGGCCCTTGGACAACCTAGAGACACGCCAACAACACGTACGGCCAATCTGATCAAAGAGATACGACCTTGATCAATAGGCTAGCTACTTGTATGAATTGGTTGAGGGATAGGACTTTTAGAGCGTGAGCTTTTAAGAGAAGGGTTTTACAGGAGGCTTGCACTAGAGTATAGAAGGAGAAGAGGCAGACCAATTATCGTTGCGATGCACATAGCAGCGACGGAAAATGCAAAGTATTGATTTATCGCAACTGCCAGAGACACTAGATGTTGTAACCTGCTCTAGGTTCTATGGAATGCAAAAATGGAGGCTGAGGGATTTGAACCCCCGACCTTTCGCAAGCATTCGAAACAATGCAAAGCGAACGTGATTCCCCTACACCAAGCCCCCGGTTGGATGCTGAGTCAGACGGTAATTGAGCACTATGATCGTGAAGCTCGCTCAGATGTAAATGCTCGTCAACGCGGAATAGTGAGTTTAATGGTGACTCTGGAGTAGAGGCGATATGGGTTTACCAAAACTCAAAAGTGAAAATGTAACGATTAGTCTTAAAACTTTATAAATGCTCCTTATTTTCACTTGCAATACACATCGACTTAGTAGTGTTTATCTATAGAGCAAACCCTCCATATTGTGATTGCTATTTAGCCTAGGTTCATAGTTCCCATCATTCTGCATTTTGCGTATTAGAGTCAGTGATAAGTGGTTACTGGCGTGCAAGTTATAATGACCCTGGATGGTGAATCAGTGGAACACTAGTCCCGGGCCCAATATAACGTTAGCTGATTTACAAAAGGGTTCTAAAACACCGAGGTTCCGAATCCTCCGGCATTCATCGCATCCCGACATTTAGGGTTTGTAAGCAATTATTAGTGAAAGGTCCCCAGACAAGGAAAACAGTCTGGACCTCGGAGCAGTTTCATTGCCGACTGTAACATAGCTAGCATGTAAACGACAATGTCAAGAATTATCTCGTGTTTAATCCCTACTTCGCTAAACCCCACTTTGAGTTACCGATGCGAAGCAGCCAACCACCCGTGGGAAAGGGTTTGTGCAATGGTGGCTGACGTGATATGGTTATTTGGAAGCTAAATCGATGTGTTTGTCGTTGGTGCACCAAGCTGTTGGTTCTGCGAAGTTGGAAGCGAATCAGAGCGTCTCGTTATTGGCAAACATTGAATGGAGTTATCCACATGGCAGTGATTGCCCCTCATCCAAGAATGCGGCTGTGGCTTCGTTCTTTGTTCTCGGCATTCACGGCATATATAGTATAAGCCCGAGTCTACGAGAATTTCTTTAAGAACTGTTCAAGAACTGTTCTTTGCCTCTTCAAATCTTTCCCAACTGTTTGTTAACCCCAAAGATGTCTTTATACCAGTCTATTTTGTTGAAAAACGCTACTATCCTTGTTCCAAAGGGTCCCGGAGATAATCATGTCATTCCACTGAAGAATCATTCGTTGCTGATCAAGGGAAACAAAATTGCTCGCATTGCACCTCACATTGATCCTCCATCTGAGTCAACTGAGGTTATCGATTGCTCGGCAAAGATCATCTCACCAGGATTTGTCGATACTCACCACCATGTCTGGCAGACTCAACTTAAAGGAAGACATGCCGATCATTCGCTGTTCGAGTACATGGTACCAGGTTGGTGATATCTGATTCACTCAGGAGACAGGCTCCTAACGCTTCTTGTACCAGGAAACATGGCATCACACAGCTACAAGCCTAAAGATGTGTTCTGGGGTCAGCTTGGTGGATGTCTTGAAGCCCTTGAGGCAGGGACGACTACAATTGTAGACCACGCCCATATCTCATATACTCCAGAGCATAGTGAGTACATCATATTTCATATACACATAAGAGACCTGTGACTAATGGCGACCCGAAGACAATGCTGCTCTTTCAGCAACAATCTCATCTGGTATCAGGTCTATCTACTGTTACTGCCCCATCGGAAGGGTCAAGACCTGGAAGCCTTTCGAAATGGAGGAAGAGTTATTTCCAGCCTGGTTCTTCGAACAGCTAGCCTCACTGTGTAAAGCCGGCCCGTTCGCCAATGGTAGGGTGACGATGGGCTTCGCGTTCGACTCCTTCTACCTCCCAAAGGATGTAGTTGTCGGCATTTTCAACCAAGTCCGTGGCTTGGGTATCAAGACCATAACTTCTCACTATGTCCCAAGTCTTCTCCGTAAGTTCATCTGTAACTCAGCCTCCCACTCCGTCCTGCTACTGACGAAGTAAACTACAGCGGGCTCAACCGTAGACTTGCTTGAAAGTTATGGTCTTCTCGAGAAGGATATTCTACTGTCTCATGCGACTCCGTTGAACGACTCGGACGCACAGAAACTGCAGAGAGTCGGAGCTTCAATCTCTTCGACTCCAGACACTGAGCTCCAGATGGGTCACGGCTGGCCCGTGTGCTTTCAAGAAAACGCCAAGTCAATCAGCTCCCTCGGGATCGACTGCCACAGTAATAACACAGGCAGCATCGCCGCTCAGATGAAGGTCGGTCTTCAAGCTGAACGTGCTCGCCGCAATGACCAGATCCTCGAGGCAGGAAAGATCCCTGCCAAAGTTCAAGTCTCTGCCCAAGATGCATTTCAGCTTGGGACAATTGGCGGCGCAAAAGCGATCAAGATGAGCGATCAGATTGGATCTTTGGAGGAGGGCAAAATTGCTGATCTTGTAATCTGGGATACGTTGAGCCCTGCGATGATCTGTGCTGCCGAGGAAGATCCAATCGCTGCTATCATTCTGCACTCCGCTCCCTCTGACATCGATGCTGTTATCGTTGATGGTCAATTTAGAAAGCGAGACGGAGAGCTTGTAACTACGAAGCTGGACTTGAAACTGATCCCCAATATGAAGCACGAGAAGTCTGAAGTGCAGTGGCGTGATGTTGCAACCGAGCTTTTGAAGAGCCGCCAGAGCATCTTGGAAGCGGAGAAGGCTAGTGGAGCCGATGATCGAGAGGCAGGGTTTGAGAACATAGTGAGAATATTCGGGACCGACAAGGACAAGCTGGTTTATTAAATAAGTGGTGGTTTAAGATTGCTAGTTAGCTATTGAAGAGAATGACTTCGACTATCCTCATGATATTGATCCTAGTGCTGCAACATCTTCTGAACGTGGTCCCAGTATCTCGGCGCAGCGTGGCGTCGCAGACTCTTGCCCTTCCAAATCATGAACAAAAACGTGCTGGTACATCCAAGAGAGAGGAAACCTGCCATAATGAAACAATTCTGCAGACCCATGTTGACATACCAAGGCGTGATTCCGTATGAGATGGCAAAGCCTAGTGTGTTACGAATAATAATGATGGAAGTAGTGGTGTCGCCGCTGATATCCTTGAAGCAATCGACATTGTAAGACAAAGCGATTGAGCCGCCAGTGACGCAGCTGAAAGTAAGAACCATCAATCCAATAGCCAGTCCTGCCCAGTGGATGTCGTTGTCAGCGCCCACGCCCCAAACAATGAGCCCGACGCAAGATAAGAAGGCCGATAAAGCCAACGGCCAAAGTCGCTGCTCAGGCTCTCGCACACCATTGTTTCTTCGAGCAAGGGAGAGAGTAAGGCGATCGGCAATGACGCCAGCCCAGAGACATCCAAGAACAGCGCCGATGATGGGACCGACATAGATCAAGCCGACCATGCTGGTAGACCAGTTGTAGGGTGATGCACTGAGGATAGGGCTAGTGGTGGCGTTCAGGACATTGTACCAACAAAGGTTAATTCCGTAGATGAAGCCCGCCCAGGCGACATTGGGGAAGAGGACCATGAGTGGAAGTGGAGCCAACATGGACTTGAACATGTTTGCTTTGGTTGGGCGACCGTCCTTTCTAGCAAAGAGCTTGAGATGAGTGGCGAGACTTTTCTTTGTGTGCACAGTGCCCTGGAATTGATCACTGTTGACGATAGCGCCACCACCCTCCTTCGTGGTAGGCCGTTCGGGGTTGTTCTGCGCAGAGCCAAGATCGTTCTCAGCTTGACCCTTGATCTGTTCATCCTGATCCTCAAGGCCCTCAAAGGTCGGCCGGAAATAGATCGTCTCCTCCATGAAGAAGAAGAGGATAACAAAGCTGAATGCGGCGAAAATGGCGCCGAAATGCATGGTCCACCGCCAACCGTACGCATCGGCGAAGAAGCCAGCAACCACTGGGGCTAAGAAATTGGACCCGAACAAAACGAAGACATATAAGCTCATCCACGTTCCTCTCTCATGCGCGAAGAAAATGTCAGGAATACTGACTTCGGGAAGAGATTCGATAGGTGAGACGAAAAAGCCGAGAAGGATACGGTGAGCGTACCACTCGCCCGCAGATCGCGAATAAGCAGTCCAGACCATCAAGGGCACAGCAGCGATGGTAGAAATGAGATAGACACCGCGTCTTCCATAGGCCAAGGCAATAGGCTGCCAGAACAGACAGCTCCAGCCGAGAAATAGGAACATGACTCCAGTGCCTTGAACTAGGTCGGCGATGGAGATACCCGTGTCTTGGGAGATCTCCACAAGCACAGAGTACTGTAGAGTAGAAGGAAGACCAACGCCAAGGGTGTAGACAAACACCATGGCTGCGGAGGTGAGCTTGCGGCGTCTGCTCCAATTGAGGGGATCCTCTGGATCGTCGCTGGGACGGGGAACAAGTTCAATGTCATTGCCACCGCTGCGACCAGCATCGACCAGATGGACTGTGCCGGGGACGACTTCAGAATATGCCTGAGCCATGGTGCAAGTGATGTTGTTGTGGGGAAGTTACAATGAATGAAGAGAGATGTTGTGATCCACTGCTAATTGACATCGGAGCCCGGATATATATGCATGTGAGATGATAGGCACGTTTCCTAATCTCAAGCTATCACGATCCACTCCACCATGAGATTGGTATCAGTTTCGGACGTAAGGAGCGCTCCTGGCAACGATCCCTCACGTGGCAGTTCCAGCCTAGATAAAAACCACCGATGAACACCTTATCACTTCTGGAATAGACCTCGCCCTCTAGGTTATCTCCGTCCTAGTCGCAGAACCGAAACGCGGGGTAAAGCATGATAACCGCGCTCGTGGAGATTACCACTATCTCGGATCATTAACTGCCGTTCCTTCACCAGATAACATTAGGTCTAGGTGCATCGCTTACGGCAAGAGTTGACGAAACGGGAAAGTCTATGAGACCGCGATCATGAACATCATGCGGGGAACTTGTTGGTGGCCAAGGTGATCCGCGGTAATACATCTCATTGGTTGCCGCGAAGCTAGGCATCATTCCTAGACGAGCGATCGGCAGGGATGCTTATCATGGTTCGTGAAGTGCTAGAGACGTCAGGGCTACTCAAGCTAGGGGAGGAAAGAAAACTCGGGACCTTAACCCTAAGTGCTGAAAATATTTAGGTAAATTTAGCCTAAGTTTAGGGGACTCTTTGCTAGGTTTATTTTGACACCCTGCATTAAGCTTCGGTGTTTTCTTTCCCCTGAGGTCAAGCTACTGAATTAAATGGGGTGCTTGATTGCTCGTGTTGGTAGTGCCAGCTTCTACCGCTCGAGTCGGCATGATGAAAACTCCGCGATTACGTATATAAACGCACCCTGTCATGACATTCTCTACTGCATAGTAACCCGTATCTATCATCTAATCAGAAGGTCCTCGCCATCATGTCTTCCAAAATTGTCCCCGTCATTCAAACAGTCCCTCTCCAGACAGGTCCGCCGGAGTATGAAGCTCTCCGTACATCCATCCTCGAAGAGTTCGGCAACACTGTCCCAGACGAATTCCGTCTTCCGAAAAGCCTCATCGACAATCCTCCCAAGAACGTAACCGACATCCCCAAAACCTGTGGTATCTTGACCGATCAAGAAATCGACATCACAGAGAACTACGACGCTACAGCACTCGCAGCTGCAATTTCATCGCGGAAATTCACATCTGTCGCTGTCGTCACTGCCTTTGCGAAACGAGCTATCATCGCTCATCAGCTTACATGCTGTTTAACACAATGGTGGTTCAAAGACGCAGTACTGAATGCTCAGCTTCTTGATCAATATCAAGACAACACGGGAATGACCTCCGGCCCTCTGCATGGCGTGCCAGTCAGTATCAAGGAACACATGCCTGCTAGTAACCGTTGGTCAAATGTTGGATACTTGGCGACTCGAAAACTCGATAAAAAGGATTGCCAGATGGTCAAGATTCTCAGGGATGCTGGGGCAGTACTATTCTGCAAAACGAATCAACCGCAGTCGATCATGCATCTTGAGACCACGTCGCCTTGGGGGAGAACGCTGAATCCTCATAATATCCATCTATCTGCTGGGGGGTCTACTGGTGGCGAAGCTGCTCTTATCGCTCTTCGTGGATCTGTCTTGGGCATTGGCACAGACATTGGAGGAAGTGTTCGTGGACCAGCTGGCTTCTGCGGCATCTACGGTCTCAAGACGACGTCCTACGTGTTCCCACAGAAAGACTTTTTACCGGGTGGTTTCGCCGCTGAACTGAATGTTTTATGTTCAGCAGGGCCAATGTGTACCTCGCTTCGGGATGTTGACCTGCTCATGTCAATCGTCTCCGGTGCTCGCCCTTGGCTGAAAGACCCTCGACTCGTCCCTCTTCATTGGACGGGAAGGTTGACGGAAGGCAAGCCGTTGAAGATTGGACTCATGATCAATGATGGACTGATCACTCCCCAGCCTCCAGTAACAAGTGCTCTTGAGTGGGCAGCCCACGAGCTCCGATCCAAAGGGTTCGATGTCAAACCCTTTCTACCCTATGGGATGGCAGAAGCAATGAATGGTATTCGACGGGCATACTGGCCTGACGGTGGCAAAACAGTCAAAGCGTATCTCTCAGCCACGAATGAACCCATGAACCCCTTGACTAAATGGATCATTCAGGACGCTGAAGGTCCTGGACTCGATGCCAATGGCGTTCTCAAGCTCCGTGTAGAGCGCGATGACTTCAGATGTCGCTTCGCAGAGCACTGGGAGTCACAAGACGTGGACTTTGTGATTTGCCCTGTCTTCGTTGGCCCGGCATGCTCTCACGAGACAGCGCTTTACTGGAATTACACCGCGCTCTGGAACTACGTTGACTATCCCGGCATTGTGATCCCTACGCCTATCAAGGCTGGCGCTAAAGGAACTGAGAGCTATCCGCCGACTAGTGTTCCATTGAGTAAGGAGGAGGAACAGGTCAGGCAATTCTGGGAGGAGGGCGATTTTGAGGGAGCGCCTATCAATTTGCAGGTGGTTGCGAGGAAATATTATGACAATGATCTTTTTGCGGCGACGACGGAGATCGACAAGGTCATAAACAAGCAATAATTGGATGATTTATTGGACCTTTGAAACATGAGGTGTGATTGGTAGATGAGTAGCCAACCAGAGTGATAAGCACATATGTGCGGCCAGCATGTGCCTTAGCATTGTTTCGATCCCCCCAAAATACAATACTGCATATAAGTTTTCAGCTGATACACAAAACAGTCAATACTTGTGTCATGTTGATTCCGCGATTATCGATCTGCATAATATCGCCAGAGATGAGCCGTTAACTGAAGAGACCATCGCCGTTTCGAAGGTGAAATATTATCCTTGGTTGCCTTCACCGACTGTGGATATGAACTACTGATTGGCGCCATACACAAACGCCAACAATCTAAGCATCCCAACCGCAAATTTTCCACAACATGCATGGATCTACGTCTGACGAGGGCCCTTCGACAGTAGAGTCGGGCCCATCGGCACAGCCTCAGTATTCTTCTCACAACTACCCTCCACCAAACAGCCCTCCTGGGGTCATTCAACCAAATTTATCGGCCTATGGTTCAAATCCGCCAGTCTCTCAGTACCAGTATCCGCCTCCACCTCATGCACCTTTTGCGGCTCATGCATATCCTCCCCCTGCGCCCTTCTCCTTCTACGAAGCCGGCCCGGGGACTGCGTCTGCTCCCAGACAGAGAACTTCAATTGCCTGCAGATATTGCCGCAAAAGAAAGGTTTGTTTAACAATGAGATGAAGCACATTCTGCTTAGTAGCAAGTTACTAATACTTCGCAGATCAGATGTAGTGGTAAAGACAATACACCTGATGGTAAATGTCAAAACTGCACGAGAATGAACCAGGAATGCATATTCACAGACATAAAGTCCGCCTCAGCTTTTGTTACTGCTCCATTTGCACCCAGGTCTGCTCCACCGGTGAATTTGACTTATGGTCCCTTCGGAGAACCATTCGTCCAAACACAACACCAGAACTTCGACGTCCGTATCTTTGACTACGGAGCCAGTTCAAGTTTGACGCACGATTATTATCCTCAGCATAGGACCTCTGGTCCTCCTCCGCCGGTCCATCGAGGTGGTTATCGAGGGAGGTCTTTTCAAGGAATCACCTCCAGCTTGAGTGATAGACGAGCCCGTGGCCGCACTGATCTAGACGGCGAAACTTTCTTTGGTACCGAATTTGTTGTGCCCACCAACTCAGATACAACGGTCGATGATTATGATGTGTCAGAGACGTGGAACAGCCAGAGTTCTAAGCACCCAGAAAAGACTGTTCAGGGAGTACCAGATCAGCTGCAGGCCCCACTGACCATCCCGATTTTACCATTTCCTCAAGGCCTTGAAGCTCGATCTCCGGCGGCCTCACCGGAAGTATTACAGGATCATCGCTGGAGATATCCAAACCTGGAAGAACTTAACGTCAGGATGGAAAAGCTAGCTGAGTCCGCAGAAGAACTTATCAAGCTACCTGATCCAGCGAGGTTGCGAATAAGTTCCCCTACCCCTTCATCTTCCCCAACTGTATCATCTGATATAGAGGTGTACTCAGTATCTGCCTCAGTATCTGCGGATTCAGAGGGGAAGCTTGATAGGAACAGCCGAGGGTACTGCGTCTTCAGCCGAGTTTTCAGTCGTCTAGCAATTCTCGGTCAGAACGAAGTGACGACAAGAGGCGAATCGAGTTCCAGTAGTTCAAAAGGAAAAGAAGTTGCAAAGGATGGATCTGCAAGCTCTTCTGGGACAAAGGATGCAGCGAGCACGAGAGGCGGACGGAAGAGCCGACGGCAAGGCGACGATCTTCGAGATGAAAGCAGAGATAGACATAACGAGCCACCGAAGAAGAAAGGCAAGATAAGTCAATCCCACTGCGACAAACGGTCGCAGTTTCTAGCATGCCCTTACTGGAAAGCGGATTCGAAAAAGTATTGGGATTGCTTCCTGAAAAAGAACGACACAATCGCACACTTGAAGCAACATCTAACGCGCCGTCATACACCTAAGTATTACTGTCAAATCTGCTACGAAACCTTTAGAGACTTCGATCTCTTTGACTCACACGCGCTAGAGAGATCGTGCACAAGAGGTCCCTCGGCCAAACTGGAAGGCATATCTCAGCAACAAAAGAACCAACTGTCTCTAAAGAGTAAGGGACCTGTCGAACAACAGTGGTATAAAGTATGGTCGATCCTTTTTCCTGATATGGAACCCCCCGCTACGATTTACATTTGCTCGACACAGTCTGAAGACTTTTGCCGCATTCAGGAGTTTGCGCAACGAGAAGGAGTTGCCATTATGCTGGATGAACTGGAGTCCAATGGACTTGTAGTCCGACCGGATGCATCTAATCAACTCCTCCAATCGACCGTACAGAGAGCTATGGTGTCGATATTTAGAACCTACTCTGCCAGTCACGAACCAAGTTCTGAAGCAGAAGAGCCGATTCTCGTCCAGGCTTCGGAACCAGACCATGGAGTATCACTTCATCAAGAATCAACTACAGAGGGTCCAATAGGATATGATAACCTTCCCACTACCTCTACTGATGTGAACCGGATGACGGAAGACGGGAGGGATAGTTCTATCATTGGAAGATTGGACAGAACGAGCAGAAGTACATGGTCACAATTGCCAACCACGACTTCATGGCTTCCTAGAGGTGCTGTGCAGGATGACACAGATGAGCTATGCGGAACAGCCTTTCTTGATGATCCAACATTTGTGGAAAGTTCGTCAGGGAATAATCTACCCCTCAACCTTGAGAGTTCCGACATGTTGGACCTGGATGCCTTGTTGAGAGATGTCATAAGTACTGAAGCATAATCTATAAACAGGCGTATTTTAGTAAGAAAGCCTTAGGCTGAACCAATACCGAACATGATTCTTGTATGATTCTTCTTGTTGTTGCGCATGGCAACTTCTACCAAAGCCAAAACCGCTTTTACACAACGCCGATGACTAGATAGTCGCTAAAGTCTAATTCCTGTTTATGATCTATTATCTTCAAATGCCGACATTGCACTGTCCTGCTTTGGGAACTATAAAGAACTCCCCAACCTGCGTCATCATCTCATTCGTCATACCACGGTGTAACTGTAAGCCTCTACATTCGCGGAAAAGCATAGCCAAAGTGACAAGGATCTCCATCCGAGCCACATGCATACCAACGCACCTCCTTGCGCCGATGTTGAAAGGGACATGTGCTCGTTTCATTTCTGGGGTTGGATTCAGGAACCTGGTGGCGTCAAATCTACTCAAGTCAGCAACTGCACTCAAAACTTGGTAGAAGTCACATACCTATCTGGCTCGGGAAAGACATCTTCAAGCCGGGAAATGAGCCATCCGGTCGTGTAGACCATCGTGCCACCAGGGATATCCCAGTCATGAACGGAGATCCCACTCGGAGGCACAAGCCTCTCTACTAGTGCTCCTGCAGGATTATACATCCTAAGCACCTCTTCCAAGGCACTATTCAAGAGAGGTAGAAGTTCAACATGCTTGGCCGTGAAGTTCATAGGCAGGCTGCTGACTTCCTCTTCGATCTGTCTCCGAAGGTCAGGATCCCTGATTATCTCCCATGTTGCATAAGTTAAAGTCGTAGCCGTACTATCTGAGCCCGCAACAAGAAGCATGCTCACCTCTGAGCTCAACTCATCGTCGTTCAAGCTGGGTTTCTTGCCCTTCACCTCTTGACTCAACAGATGACGAGCGATGCTCGGGCTGCAATTTGATGAAACGCGCAGTTCTCCGAGCGCTGCTGTTACTCGGTTGAAGATGGTTTCAGTTACTTGACCAACTTCTCTGAGCCAGGCAATAGGAGACCACTTGAACAGAGATATGAGTCTGCGGGGGAGTACTGCTTGGAAAACCACAGAAGGACCAGCATTACTCAAAGCGGTATAGAGCGGTAGACCTTTCCCACCCGAATGTAATAAGTTGAATGATTTGCCGAAAGACATCTCACTGACGACATCAACAGCGAGGCAGCGCCACCATTTGTAGACATCAGCCTGGCCTTTCACGGCCTCGTTCTTGATGTTGGCTACTGCCTGACTGGCCAGTCGACGATTTTTCACTTCTTGCTCTTCCTTTATTGACGTAAAGCCTCTTCCAATGATCCGTTTGCGCTCAGAGTGGATACGAGGATCTCGCATGGTGAAGAGCATAGACGAGTGGCTGAAGCGGATATGGTCAAAGACGGGTGCTTTTAGGCAGTGGCTACCCACGCCGTGTACTTTGTAGTAGCCATCGACGCTGTTAATGGAAACTTCCTTGGGTCCAACTCTGACGACTGGACCGTGAACTTTGTGAAGATGGCGAAGATGTTGACGACTAGTCCCAACTGCTCTTGTGTACAACAATGGAAGACCAGTGAAGTGGGTGTACCATGGTCCAGGGAGTTGTGAAAGTGGACCACGGTAGTAGTTGAACGTAGCTCTAAGCACCAAGGCTAAGAGAACAACAGAGAGTATGGGTATAAAGGAGACAATCATTGCTTCCGCGACAAGTGGTAGTGGTAGTCACCAACTAAATCGTATGAACTTATGTCGATCTGTGGATCCAGGCTACTTTATGTACGACACCGCAGTCTTTAATCTAGCCCAACACCTGCACTTGCAAATTTGGCCACGATATCTTCAGGTCTGGAACATCTTCTAATCTTTGGGGGCTGATTAGTTCAGTCCTGAGAGTCAAGGGCGAAGTCCCATAAGCGCCGCTGAATAAACCAACTCTGTCTTGATTCCCGCCATGTCACTTATCTCATGCACGATCAGGGTCTAAAATGCCAGCTGGCATGGTATCATGTGTACTAATTTAGTGCCTTGCGGACGGACCAGGCCGCGTCTACTGGGTCTCCTTCACATGTCAGTCCCTCAGAAAGCTTGGTATTGCTAAATCATATGGGTATCTGAAACCTATAAGCCACGATGTAGTACAAGAATAGCCACTTAAAATGAGCAAATTTCTCTCGGCCTTCTAGAAATGGTAGTACACGGAAGAAATCGATGATAGTGTTACTCCTTCCGGCTTGTATTCCGCAGGTCCACTTTCTTCCTGCAAGATACCTTGTAAATATTGGTTAATGCCCTACAGCCGCATATGCACTGCGCCTTGTAAGCCTTACGAATGCTACAGCAGGCCAAAATGGCCCGAGATATCCGAATCCGTCGAGTTTTGAGGGCTTTTTTATTAGTGATATCCTGGGTGATGCAGACGTCTAGGGTCACTTTACGGGCGCTTAGTCAAAAGCCTTATGACCCCTGCTGCATTGGCCTCGCATAGACACACTCATCATTGGCTTCGTTTAGCTATTTGAGGAATCGATGCTCCGCCACGTGGTGCTGGAAAAGTCGAGATGCTGCAGAGTAAAATCTCTTCCGACAATTTGGGGGGGTGGTTGAACAAGATGACATGTGAAACCACTCATGTAACCTGCGATCTCAGCCGCAGCTGTCTTGTCCTCAAACACCATTTGCACTGGTAATTGGTAGATAATAACACAACCAGTACGGAGTATTCTTATCAGGTGTCGGGCATTATGGCATTGCATTGCACCATTTGCTGCAAGCCTGATAACGGCAGCTGAAAGCTCGCCCTGGAGTTACGACAGCAAATTATCACTGTTGAAAAACCCGCCAACAGCGCTTACGTTTTACGCAAGTTCCTTTTTCTCATTATCATTGGGCCGTTGACTGTTTTCTGCTTGAGCCCGCTCGTGTAAGAGAATGGGGACGAATCTGCAAGAGACACGAGCTATTTTCGCTCCACCGGAAAAATAAGCACTAAATCTGGTACGCGACTACACCCATGTAAATGGCACTCATCCTTGCTGCGATCTTATCAGTACCTCTGAGGCTGAGCATTTATCTTGGACGTTGGGGTCCGTTCGAAAATTTGCTGCCGCTGGGATTTATTAATAGATATCCCTGTAGGGTCTTGTTCACAGCATCCAAGGCCTGATATAATTCCGTTATCCTGCGAAGCGCCATCTTCATGGCTTCACTTCCTGAAAGCCGACCGAGATTGAACATGGCATACACTATTACAAGCAATTCACCTACACAGGTGAGCCCAACCAAGATCCTTTTACATGGTCTTGGAACACTCTCTTTTTCCTACAGCTTTTACCTCTTGACAACATGGGACTCAGCATACTCTGATTCTTTCGGGTGGTACTTCCAGCTTCTCACTGTCGTGGGCCTCACCTTATCTCTTATCACATCTACCCTTGGCATCATCACAGATTTTGCGAGAAATGATGGCTTCTCAAAGACCAAGGATACCATCTGTCTTCTTGCGACACCTCTCGAAGTCATGATTGCTGTCCTATACTGGTCTATCAAATTCCACGATCCATCTCTACTCATGCCAGCCGACCTTGTCATCAATCCCTGGGCTGACCTTGGTTACCACCTGGTACCTGCGGTGCTATTGGTACCGGACTTACTATTACATAGTCCCCGAGCGACTGTCACTACGAGGAGCATGATGTTCACCAGTACCATTTTGGCTGTTGTTTATTGGTGCTGGATTGAGTTGTGCTATTACCAAAATGGCTGGTAAGTATAGCTGTCGATATAAAATATGGCTCACCAGCTAATACTTATAGGTATCCATATCCAATGATGGATCAGTTCAATGCCATTCAGCGGGTTGCAGTCTTTGTTGGATCATCAGGATTACTGACCTTGACATCGTCTTCTCTCCAATGGGTGCACGGCAAGGTGCACCGTCTCGATGTGACGAAGGTCAAGCCGAACTAAAGATGTCAAATCAAGTAAGGTCACTGCGGACTCAGGAAGAGGTATCTAAGAGGATCGGGAAAGGTTGATTCCTACTTCAGCTTTGGGGTGGTCAACCTGGCGAGTCATTGCGTTGTAGGATTAAGGGTTTTGCAGGCCGTATTCATCAAACACTCATCGACTAGTCACTGCAACATGGTGGCCGGTGTTCAGCCTCCAGTGAATCAGGCTCACTAGTTTACTCTATCGAACTTGGAGGATTATTGATGATGTCAAATCATACTTTACAACAATAAACTAGCAAGGATGACAACATACGAGGCCCAGCCCCTTCCCAAACTCATCAAAAATGGAGTTCAAACATGATAGGAGTCATGGATATTGCGACGATCTCCAATCCCAAGCCTGTTTGGGTCTGTGTGACAGTTTCAGAACTGCGCAAAGGCGCTAAGGTAAGCTGTCCGTCTATCAATAATAGGAAATAGACTGATCCAGAACTGCCAGATCGAGATTGACTGCATAGCCATTGTCAAGAAAGCTTTGTAAGGCGCGGAAATATTAGAAGCTTTGAGGCGAATCTGGCTTCTAATGACATAGTTTAATGCTTCTTTCATAGCAGAGCGTCTCCATAGACATCTTGGAAGCGATAGAAGAACTAGGGGAAAATTGAAATGGATCAAGTTTGCACATAATATTAAAGATGAGAACGTCGATACTAGGGTCCTCATCAGTGAAGCGATGCTGTGAGATTGACGTCAGCATCATGTACCCACATTTGCGCCCTTTCACTGTCATGCTCCTGCTTGACTCATAATTGCTGCAACTCTTGCTCCTCAAATTTACCTATCGCACATCTCTCCGGTCGAAAATTGTACGACCGAGAAATCAGACAATTAAAGATGAGGACTCTTCTGTTACTTGGAGGCATGACACCAGATGTCACAGCCCTCTACTACAACACCATCAACAAAGCTGTCAGAATCAAAATGGGTGATCGAGCATCAGCCCCATTATATTTGTACAGCGCCAACCTCGAAGAAATGATTCAGCATGCCATGAAAGGGAACTGGGACGAGTTCGCAAAGGTTTACAAGAAACCAATCAGATCCCTGAGCGACAGAGTTGATGGTATTGCGATATGTGCCATTCTCGCACACAAAGTCGCCAAAAAGCTATTTGATGACTCCTCAGCGGCTCGTGTCCCGCTGTTTCACATCGCGGACTGTCTCGCACTCCACATTACCAACAATCATCCATCGGTAAAGAAGCTGGGTCTGCTCGGCCCCAAAATCTCGATGCTCGATTCAGATGATCCGGATTTCTTTGTGGCCATGTTACGAAAGGCTGGTTTTGAGATTTTGATCCCGGAGACATCAGATGATATTGAGGAGGTTAACAGAGGCATGCTTCAAGAAGTGGCGAAGGGTGTTGCTTCTGTGACAGACTCAACAAGAAAGATGTTCGGTGAGCAAGCCAAGAAGCTTATCGACAGGGGAGCTCAAGGCATCATATTGGGTAGTACGGATCTAGGGTTTGTGCTAAAGCAAGAAGATGTTGGAGATGTTCCGCTGTTTGAACCAGCTGCTATTCATGCGCAAGAGCTAGGAATCTGGATCTGTGAAGGAGACGAAGACAAATCACCATAGATTTTTGACATTGAAGATAGGCATCGCAATGCCATCCCAATTGAATTATTACTGGGCTGAAAAGACCACCAGTCATTTGAGCTTTTAGCATATTGGCATGAGAGAATGACCCAAGGCTCGGGTATGCTGTCGGGAATAATGATCACCTTTTGCGGGGTGACATTCGGCCCGAAGTGTTTGTGGACAACCGAAATCCCGATTCATCACCAACGCTTCGTCTGGTCATCAACAAACGCGATTAATTTTATCTACTAACAATCATGAGCGCAGTCGACGCTAGGTCTCCGAATCCAAGATCTGACGGTACCCTCTCACGTACAGCTTGTGAGAGATGCCGCAGGCAAAAGGTTCGTCACGTCCCCTCCCGAAAAGCCATCTGCTGACACTCGGGCCGACAGCTTCGTTGCAGCCGTCAACGTCCAACCTGCACGCGATGTAGCCGCTTTTCAGTCACTTGCACCTATCCTGAGTTGGCCGATCGTAGACGTCTCGCAGCTCGCCGCGAATCTGTGCGGGCCGAACAGACCCGCCCTTTCTCTGATGCAGCTCCAGTGACTCCAGAGTCGACAGAGCTCCATATTGTCGCAGTCAGAAGTCCTTCGGTGACTCCGAGAATCCACAGTGTTGGCCATGTTGACGTTGAGCCACTGCGAACAGAACTTGCAGTCTCAAGATCTACTGGCACTAACCTGGATGATCTACCGCCACGAGCCATTGGGCTCGCGCTCTTAGATATCTATTTTGAACGGTTATACAATGCTACATTGCTTTTTAACCGCAGTCAGCTTTTTGAGTCTTACCTGGATGGTAGTCTACCTCCATATCTATTGAGGAGTATATTTGCACTATCGTCATTGTAAGCATCTACCTCAAACCTGGTCCTCTTATTCTGACAATAGCACAGATTCCTTCGTAAACCACGACATCAACCGCCTAGACTAGGTACTCATGCTGTCTCTACAGAGCTTGCAGCATTTGCCACATATGCTAGCCATGGGGATGCTTGGGCCGAGTCAGCAAGACGTGAGGCGTGGCTCCTTACAGATCGACCAACCGTTCAAGTAGTTCAAGCTCTTTCATGTCTCAACCTGTACTGGTTTGCGACAAGGGATCTGGACCGAGCTCGGATCAATGCTGGTATGTGCAACAACTATGAATTAAACATCAAATCTCCTGAGCTAAACATGCCTAAACTAGTTATGGCCTATGCATCAGCCACTACATTTCGCTCCTTCAACCTCTCAGACAACGGGATAAGGACAAAAGACGAGGTGCAACTCATAGAAAAGAAGCATGGCTGCTTTTGGGCATGCTGGGCAACAATGTGTATCTCTTCCTTTCCCGAAGCATATGCCAAGAACGCTTGGGAAGAAGCTTGTAATGTGCCACTTCCTATTGCATCAGATGGGTTTGTCAGTGATGGGAACGTCGGGCATCACTACCACATGACGGTGGAGTGGAAGCCAGAAGGGCTCAACAACGAGTTTAATCCCCCTTCATCAATCATGGCGGAACACATGAGACTCATGGGGGTTTGGTAAGTTTCTAATCACGACGTTAGGTTACAACACTAATATTCCATTTGTTCTCAAGGGTTAAAATCCAGCTTCTAAACAGACACAAGCAGGAAAGTTCAGACGTCACTCAAATCCTCCACTTGTCCAGCTTGGCGAAAGATATTTATGACTCGAGCCAGTTTCCTCCTTACGTTACGGGCAACGAGAGTACTGGCAATATTGCACGGCTGCTAGGACTACACTCATTATACCATCTTTGCCAAATAGTTCTTCTCTGTCCCCTAGTTTCTCTTTTCTCTGGTCGACGATACATAGCAGGAGAAGCGACTCAGAACCATGCAGAGACAATCATCAAGCATGCCATTCACCACGGGCATCTGATCCGGGACTATATTACCAGACGGCAGGATGTATCGAAACTCAGTTCTCATGTCGGCTTTGCTAGCTTTGTGTCGACATCAATCATCCTCACCCTCTTGAGGTCCAGGGCTCGCCGATATCATGATGATGGAAATACACGGGATCATGTGTCCCACGCACTTGTGACACTGATTCAGGATAGTATCGATATCCTCAGCATACTCCAGACTTTTTGGGAACACCTAGAGCCGATGGTCAGTCAAGTTAACCACTTACCTATCCAACAGAGTATTCTGACATGCGTAAAATAGACTAGTAGCCTGCAGCGGGCTGCTGACCTAGTACTAGGGCCGTTAGACCGTGACAGGCATAGCATCACAGGAGCCGAGTCTAGGCCCATCGAAGTCCCAATAACAGGAGTCAATAGTCCAGCGCGCGAGGAAGATGTCATCGCCACTACGTATATCGAATCTCCAGAGTATCCGAATGCTCAGCAATCCGCGGGCTCCTACACGAATGCCCATTTTGGCGTTACAGATAGGGCCGTGGAACATGTAACGCAGAGCGTGGGTGAGACTGCTGATTGGCATCATAACAATCTATTCGAGTGGTGCCAGACAGAGGGACTCCTCGACATTGGCGATGACTTCTTGGACGTTGGCGCATCAGTCGATTGGAACATGGACTTGGACCTATTGACGGGTTTCTCCTCGCAGATGGCGTGACCTTGTTATGTATAGATAACTAACTACAGCCTATGCCCCATAAAGCGCATCAAGGAAATTCCTTGGCGGGCAAAATCTTGGCTGATACTCTTCCGAATCCGATTGCACGATCTCCCGAACCAGCCCATCCTTCCATAGTAACAGTATCACCGTCTTCCAACCAAATCAATTCAGACCCGTCGGACAGGGTAAAAGGCCGAGTGCCGCCCAACACGAGCTCGGCCAAGCATCCGGATCTACGAATCGGGTCATGATGACTTCCAAACTCTTTGATCTGCTCGGTGCTGGAAGAGAGCGTGCCAGTGCCGAGTAAATCACCCGTGTCTAGGCCGCATCCGGAGCTACTATGATGAGCCACCATCTGGAAGGGTGACCAGTGGAGGTGTTTAAGATCAGACTTTCCAAGCAGGTCTTGGGTTACTCCGTTTCCTATTCAATAGATTAGAGAACATTGACTGCTCTATGTTGTTGATGATTTGAAGGACTTACGACACAATGATGTGGAAACCTGAACTGCGACATCATCCTGACATTGGAGAAACGGAATGGTCGTATTCTTCCCCCCCTTGAGATCCGTAGCATTGGTTGTCAGTAATGCACCAGCCTCCTCCAACGCCTCAATTGTAACGATCCACGGAGAAATGCTCGTCGCTGTAGCTTTACCATTAAATGGCCCCAATGGAGCCATCTCATAGAATTGTATATCTCTCGCACTCCAGTCATTCAGAAGCACGAATCCAAAGACATGGTCACGAGCTCTAGACGCGGGAGTCGGTTCACCATACTTGATAGGGTTGGAGATGAAAACGCCCATTTCCAGCTCAAAGTCGAACTTCTGGCTCGGAGCATACGTTGCACCATTAGGCCCGGGAACGATACCATGAGGTCTCGTGACGTCCTGGCCACTGACGATGACGGATGATGCTCGGCCGTTGTATGCCGCCGGTAGATCGAAGAAGTTCTGAGGGACCTCACTATATCCGGCCATATGACCCATCTATTATGTGCTGGTCAGAGATTCGTTGAACGCTGGTTACGTATGCTGGCTTACAGTCTGGACGTGTTCGAGTGAGCACATAAAGTCCGTGAAGCCGCCAATCTTCATTGGGACATGCATAGTGACTTGGTCGGCAGCGATGATGCCGGTATCCTCTCGGTAGAATATGGAAGATTCATCACGAAGAGCCTCTTGAATGGTCTTCCTGAGGGAGTTGCGTACATTGGGTGCGACCGCAGCAAAAGCATTCAAATAGGACTGTCCATTAAATATTCGTGTTAGTCGGGTTTACCGTGGCTCTTCTCAGTTTCCTCATCACTGACCGATGAGAGTGCTTCTTTCACGGACTCATCTACGGGCAGGCCGTCCCTAATGAGGATTCTTAGGTCTAAAACATGGTCACCGATAGCGGTTCCCGGTCGCGGATCAAGCTATCCATGGAGAAGCATTAGCAAACACCGAGCTTTGATGAGTATTCCATTTGCTTACATTATCCCTGGTGTGAAAAATACCGAACGGAATGTTCGATATTGGAAATGGCGATCCATTTGGTATCGGAAATGGATATTGAACCATTGTTGTAAATTCTTGCCACTGTATGCGATCCTGGGGACCGGCAACCGGCAATCACGTTGGTGTTGTTAATCAGGAATATTCTGAGAAGACCAAGCAACGACCTAGTTTATGAAGGACTTTGAAAGGAATGAGCCTGAAGTCACTCTGACAACTCATATGGTATTTACATGAAATCTACGTAATCTGAGATAAGCCGGCGCAATCCTTCCTCGAGTCACGCGTCATGTCCGTTCGGGCCGGAGCATGTCGGAGTGGAGGTTCGGACCACGGACTCGGGGTTGGATGCGGGGTCACGGTTACACTAACTAACTCATATTTCATCCTGTGTCAGCGTATAATAGGTCTAGTCAGATATATAGATAATCCCAATGCTTACAATGGAAACAAGTCAGTCTTCTCGCCAAACTGAATCGCCTTGTGTTATCTAGCTGAAACACTTCCCAATGTCTAATACTCCATCTCCAAACTTCGTCTTGATTAAGAATGCGACGGTCTTGACCGTGGACCCACTACATGGTACCCTAGCAAACTCCGACATTCTCATTCAAGATGACCGAATCGTTGCGATTGGACAAGCCTTGCCAAACCCATCCGAAAGCAATGCCACCATCATCGATGGCCAAGGATGCATCGTTACGCCTGGATTTGTCGACGGTCACCATCATATGTGGCAGCAGCTTTTGCGAGGTGTTGCAACAGACTGGTCACTTTTTGACTACACTGTCCATATGCGGACCATTTATGGAAGCTTATATACACCTGAAGATGTCTACCTGTCTACTTATGTCGCGGCATTGAGTCTGATCAATAATGGTGTGACTTCGGTTCTCGAGCACTGCCATATCATCAACTCGCCGGATCATGCCGATGCAGCTGTAAGGGCACTCCAAGATTCTGGGATCCGAGGAACATTCTGTTATGGCTTCTATGCCAACCCACCTTTGCCGGATCAAGTCGATGCAAGATCTTTCTCCCATGACTCACGGCTGAGTGATGCTGCCAGGATAAAGGACAGATTCTTTGGCCAGAACGATCCAGTTGAGCAACTTCTCACATTCGGTGTAGCTCCAGATGAGCCAGAATCTCTGCCAATCGAAGAAACAATCACGCAGATCAAGCAGTCGAGGGAGCTCGGAGCACGCATCATTACCATGCATATCGCAATGGGGCCCTACGACTTGGCACGACGTCAGGTTGTGCAGAGTCTTGCAAAAAAGGGGATTTTGGGACCAGACCTCGTCTTCAGCCATGGGTCATCCTTCACCGAGATTGAGCTTCAGGCGATCAAGGATTCGGGTGCTTCCATCGTCGGCACGCCAGACACAGAGTTACAGATGGGTATGGGATTCCCCATCGTCTTCCAAGCTTCTGACCGAGGATGCCGAACATGCTTGGGTATAGATATTACATCCAATCAGGGCAATGACTTTATTGCGCAGATGCGGCTCGCACTACAAGCTCGTCGAGCTCAGGAAAACGAACAAGGGTTTCCACTTTCCATTAACCGTAAGACAGCAGACATTCTTCGAATGGGGACGCTGGGAGGTGCAGAGGTGATGAGAATGGAAGATCTCATTGGCTCCATTACAGTTGGGAAGAAAGCAGATCTTGTTCTCATCCGGTGTGATGATATTGAGAATATTCCGGTTGGTGATCCAGTTGGGTCAGTCGTGTTTCACTCTTCAGTGAAGGATATCGATACAGTCATCATCGATGGTGAGATTAAAAAACGGAACGGAAAGTTGACCGTTGATTGGGGGAGGTTAAAGGGAGAGGTCATTCTTCGTGCAGACCGCATCAAGACGGAGGCAGCTAAGATTGATCTGACAGCAGCCAGGAAACGCTGGATGAGTATCTTCCACGTTAAAGACATATCAGAATGAACCTGAGAATTTACTCTACTTGCAAAAAAGCTAGATTGCTTAACAATTGAGTTTGATAGATGTCCTAAAGAGGAAACTTATCAATTGACGGACCCATTCTCCGAGTTCTACTTTAACCTCTGTCATTTACCCTGCAGTCTCCCAACAGATTTATGAGACATTCCTGTATACCTTAAGCAACTCTGTGGAAGCATCTGCAGGAAGAGAAACTTAAGACAGTAATTAATCAATGTAACTGCAGTTCATCATAACTGAACTGATATTTAATCTATCTTAGCACTGACAAGTATAAAACAAATCGCTGACTTGTACCTGCATAGTCTTGGTTGATCTGAGCTATAAGCTCAATATAAACTCTACCAAGGGTAGGACTAAACCATCATGCAATTCCCCTCCTGTTTAGTGATAGTATGCAAAACTTCTTGTTTATCGAATAATTCGATCTCTGTACTAATTACTACTTGACTGGCTTAGATGATGGCCTAGTATGACTAAGGAATCGGTTGTGTTTGAGCAGTATTACGAAAGATTATTAGCAGTCATAAGATAGTGTTAGTATTATAAGATTCCCTACTTAGAAGGCTATCGATCGATTGCTGGTTGTTCTAAATCTGTTCTTTACGTTAATATCACTCTCAACTTTTAAGAGATGGAAATGATCATCATAAATAGAGTTTTTCGTGGTTTAATTTTAAGTTCCTTACTGATCTAAAAGTCCAAGCTCTGATATGTATATCAGCCTATACAATTGACTAAAGTCAGATACCTTGCACTTGCGTGCATTATCGCTTTTGTAGGTCGTTCTACTTCCTCTGCGGGAAAATCTTTATTCGAAACCGCACTGTCCAGTGGAATAACGCATATGATCGGTTGTTGAGGTACCTCACTATCTGTAAGGATTCTTCCATCTGGGAGACGGAAATTGAGAACACCGAACTGTCGTTCCAGTTCGTCAATCTCTTGGAGAACCAAATCCCCGTTTGTAACTTCTGCTCCTCTAACCCACCCCATTGTATAGTAAAACTATCATTTCTGGATCTTGGTCTCGTGGACGAACGAGATTTAGTGTAGGGTGGCAAACGCCTCCTATGTCATCTCCAGTTGAATCCCGTGTCGCTCTTGAGTTTTCTGCAACTAAAGATGACTGCACCGACCGCGCTAACCATTCTTTTTCCCCTTTCGAGATTTTCCTTGACGCTCATGTGACTTGAAGGAAGGCCGCTTGGCCATCCGAACTTGAGAAGACCGTATCTGGGTGTCTTGCAAAGGGTATATATAAGATTTATTATTTGATGAACTACGCAAACCTGCAGAGTCCTTGACCATGTTGCTAATTGAGCCAAAAGAGTGTAAAATTAAGTGCAAGAAATCATAGAGAAGCTAGGGTCCTGAGGGGCTTCTCTCTATGTCGGCCTTCATCAATCGCCTTGCGACCCTACCCAAGAGGCTAGACCCCTCACTCTGGAATGCTTGCCACAACCGTCATAACAAAAGGATGCAATCCTCTTCCCCGAGGACAACACATGTGAAGTCACAGTCATCCACATCTGGAGACAAATTTGTCGTCCAAAGCTTATCTAACATTCCTATGCTCGTTCACCATCTCGTGACTCAAGATCTGTCTAGCTTCAAAATCATCTAGAGCTTAATTTAAGCAGACTTGTCATTCTGGATAAGGAGGTTCTTGGTACCACTAGGGACACCATCAATTACGTCCTTAAGAGCAATCCCCTGGAGATACTCGCAAAGACCAGTAGCGGCCTTTCCGAGACCGAGAAAGTAGGCACCAAGGCCGACAACGTGAGGAGTAGCCATAGAGGTACCGGAGATGGTGTTGTTGCGTCCGCCAATCCAGGTGCTCAGGACATCAACACCAGGGGCGTAGAGATCGATCAGAGAACCGTAGTTAGAGAAGTAGGCAACCTTGTCATTAATGTCGCTAGCACCAATAGTGCAGACCGAAGGCTCAGAGGCAGGAGAAGAGCCAGCAGCATCCTCGGGGTTGCCGAACAGGTCACCATTGCCCGCGGCGACAACGGCAAAGTAGCCAGCGTCGACGAGGGCCTTGGCAGCCGAGTTAACGGCCGTAGACTTGGTATTGCCGAAAGACATGTTGATAACCACACCGTTGGGGCAGTCTCGGCTAGGGGCGTCCTGAAGGACTCTATCCATGCCGGCAATCATGAGAGAGCTGTAATCCGAAGTTAGATATGGATATCGCAGACTGAAGATCGAGAAGACGTACTCGGTGCCAAAGCCATTTTTGTCAAAGATCTTAATACCATACAAGTTAGCCTTTTTGGCAACTCCGTAAGTCTTGGAGCCGATGGTACCGGCGCAGTGAGTTCCGTGGCCATGGTCGTCAGTGTTGATATCGTCGACATAGGTGGCAACGAACTTGGCACGGCCCTCGAATTCCTGAAAGTGGTAAGTTATAAGGACAGCATATCGGTAGAGCCTGGAACTTACGGGGTGCGAAGCTTCGATACCAGTGTCAACTACATAGGCGCAAACACCCTCACCAGCAGAGTCGTCGAAGGTGTATGTCTTGGAGCCGGGCGACTTGTTGGACACACGGGCCAGACCCCAAGGCGCGTTGCTCTGAGTAGCAAAGATCTTGGCTTGGGAGTCCTGCTCGATATACGCAACCTATAATGATGTCAGAGTCTTATTTTTAGCGAAAGCAGAATCGACTCACGTTGGGATTATTTCGGAGCTCTTCGACCTCCTTTTTGGTCAGCGAGGCCGCGAAACCGCCGATCTTCTTGTAGATAATGTCGGGGTCGGCAGCGACAGAGTCAACAGCTGTCTTGAGGACCTTAGCAGCGTTGATTGACGCCACATTCTTCATCATGATAATGTACTTCCCGTCGAGTGTCTCTCCTTCCTGGCGAGTGATCAGGGGAGCACGCTTGACAGGGCTAGCAGTCGCGGCCCCAGCCATGAGGAACGCAGTCAGAGCAGCGATAGGACGCATGATGGAGAGATGTATCGAAGACTCGAGGGAGACGAGATGATAAACACTGGCGGTTGTGGTGATCTACAGGCTATATTTTACTGGCATGAGGGAATGAACTACACCCTTATATACCTCTTGTTATCAGTCATCCTGCTCGGAGACTTGTTCATCAATCATTGTCTTCGTAAAATTCCCGTCAGGGCAAGTGAAGGTTCGTTCCATCCATCTAGTCCACAGACTCTACATTTCTCTCTAGCCGGAATCCCAAAAGTTCTTGATGATTCCTCGTGTATGCATAGGCTCGCGCGACTAGAAACCTTGGCAGTCTTCCCTGTTGAGGGCATTCGGTAGGGTATGCAATTGTGTGATTGCAAGGCTAGGCGGTATGAGTGGTGTGCCTCCTGCCCCTCCAAAGAGGTGAGTCTTTCAGAGTGTTGGGGTCCATGGAGCTCTAATCGGCTACGAGGTCGCGTCACATTGAATCGAATGATAGATGTCGATCATGGCAGCTTTTGTACCGCAAGTTCGTCGGCCTTTTCTACTCTAGGCAGGAGACCAGTCCGACACCACTGAGTGGAGCACTAACTTCCTTGTAAATAGATAAGACCAAGGAAAGGACTTTTCGATTCTTCAGTCACGGCATCTGATTGGAGCGCCTTTTTCAGTTGACCATTAAGGTCCGGCCGATCATACATGGATAACGCAGTCATTAGCTCCGGCAGTGTTAATAGCAAACAAAGTACCGTTTCTAAATGACGCTCTTGTTGCCTACTCTGGAAAGTGCTAACTGCGATGGGTCTGAGCACTTTGTAGATAAACTCTCCGGATTTTCTAGACTTTGTTTGATAGGTTTACTTGTCGTACTAGTCCGATATTTCTATTGTCTTATCATTACTCGAGAAGCGGGTAAGATTTTAAGGTTTATCCCGTCGAAGGGTTAATTTTTCAAAAGTCCAAGCCGCTATAAGTAAGTGTTCTGTAAATAGCAACAATTTAGATGCTCATCGATTAGGACTATGATTTCCTGCAGAGTCAATTATTACACGAATCATGCATCGGGTTTATAGACATCATTAGGCTGTGCAAACAGGCCATCAACCCCTGCTCGTAGTCCTGAGAGAAATGAGCTATCGAGAGCTATCTACAGACATTGAAGGGTTCTGGCCAAGGAATTCAAAGCTGGATATTCACCGACATAGGCTCCCTAATCCTGGATAGCGTCTGATCTGCGCGTCAAATTCTTTTAGCAGCCCTTTAGAGATCAATAATTAAAGTTTTATATAAAGATATACTTTATAATAGCCTTATAGCATTACTCAAGGTCTTTATAGCTATAGTTATCTAATAAAGTTACTTTATATATTACTATAGCTAAAGTATAAGAATTCAATGCGAATCCGGCAGCTCCATTCCTCCTTGGTCTTCACCCAATGCACGGCCATTGATCTCGACCGGCGTCGCATGGAATAAGATGAAGACAATCCTAGCCCACTGCTCAGTTCTGTTGAACCATTGGTGATTTGTACCTCTCTGGATCACAAGATCTCCCGGGTGGATGGCCCGAGTCTCGCCCGAGTCCAGTAGACATTCCAGCTCGCCATTGATAAGGATGCCGTAGTCGAGACTGACGGTACGATGCATCTGCGACTTTGAGCCTGGAGGAATATCACAGTATCGTAAGATAGTCCCGCCATGCTTTACTAATCCTGATTTCTCTTTGTTGGCATAGGCCTCCTTGAACGTTGAAAGATCTTTGTCGTTTGCCAGTGGTATGGGTAGTCCTTCGGTGACGTAGCCGAGCTCAAAGTCGGCAGAATTTCCCTCGCCTGCACTGACCTTCCAGAAGTTCAATGGCTCATCGAGGTCTTTGGAGTAACATGATTTGCCGCTCGAGTCATGGGTCGTTATGAAGCGGTGGATGGAGGGAAGTGCTTTCGGGAGTTCGGAGTTCGAAGACATGGCGTTTAGTTGGATGGTTCTGCTTTGAGGTTGAGATGTTCCTAGAGCTTCTGGGAGTAAGCAACATCAAATTCCGTCCTTTATATCTGGTGCAGGGTTCGGGATGTGGAGAATAGTTTCCAGGTCGGGAATGTTCTTAGTGTTGTCCGAAACACGGCCCGATGGCATTAGCTTGACTGGGGATGACAACAAAGTCGGCCCGAGTGTTGGTAATTTTGCTGCCTGACCACAGCGACGATGTCGTCTTTATGACCAAGACAATTGTAGGCCTGTCAGAGCGAGACTCTAGTCGTTATACCTTCGGTCGTATTCCTGTGCCGACGAGTTCGCAATCTCTGGTGAACGCAGAAGGACACACCGGATCAACAAAGAGGAACTGTCAGTCAAGTGACTTTCCTTTCATCGTGTTCGGTCGAGGCTTCGTCCTCTCCAGCTGCAATTCGAGTGTCAGTGGCCAAAGAGTGCCGCAACATGTTTGCTCGATCTGCTACGGCGTTTTACAGTATCATAGCATGTGTGCTGTGACGCTTGTTGGACACCGCAATGAACGAGTCGGCAGCGGCAGTTGTGCCTGGTAACCCAAGCTCTGTAGACAGCTCCAACTACAGCCACGGCTGGGCAGTTCTTACTGTATAATTGTTGAATCACCGCGACAATGGCAAGGAAAGCTCACGATAGTAGTTTGTCGAAACACAACTGACCATCTGCAGCATAGCGTTCTCACAAACGCGCGCTGTGACATTGGTAGCGAAGTGTTGGTGGCAAACTTGCAAGATGTCGGCGAACTACAACAACTTCCAAGAGGCGGTCGCGAATTTTCTGATTCATCACTTGTCGGCACAAATCAACGAAGGCGTCCAAGAAGTTTCCTTGGTCTTTGACGTCGTCGGACTTCTGAGCAGGTACGGAACGGAAGCCCAACACACGAGCAAAGACTGCGCAAGTCTTGGAGTATTTGTATTGGCAACCGCCGCTGTTGCGAACGGCATGGCGTTGGCCAAGACCTTTCAAAGTATTCTCTCGGCTCTGCTGTATCTATCGCCGGGTGCGGCATCATCGTGGCTTGAGCGCGGCCGGCGGAATGTTCATCAAGATTGGACTGACCATCAACGGAAGAAATGCGAAACGCGCCGCTTCGAAGGACTTGTTGGCTCAGACAGCGTCGATGGTGACGGATGATGTTGAAACGCCAGACAGCCTTGTAATGATGTCGAAGAGCGCTGGCTTGAGAGCGACGCTATTCAGTACGCACTATATACTAAGTAGCATCTAGTTGGTTACTTAGTGTTATGGTTTTAGTACAGGTCTCACCATCGTCGACTTTCCCCTATCTGCAAACAGTTAGTATAATGTCACTCAAGCATTTCCTCGTCAAACTTGAGAAAACACATATTTGGTCAATGAATGAATGAAAAGTGTTGTAAATAGCTACTGAGAAAGATTTCAGAAGAAAACCAATATGGCGCTCCTTTTGTGATATGGCATTAAAGTTGTGGAAATATATAGAATGGGGGAGAAAGTTTGACTATCTTGTACTAGGTTAACTGGCCCCTCAAGTCTTTCCACTAAGTCTTTCTCCCTAGACCTTTTAACAACCCTCGCATACTAACAGTACGGCGTACAGGTCAGTGAAATCAAGTTCTCCTTTTCCAGCCCCCAGACCATCTTTCCTGGAACTATTACAAGTGACAGTTGGTCTTCGGGGCGTGCTTTTCTGGACTCTTTCCATTTACGTATCATTTCTTCCCTTCTGCGGGTATGAGCTTCTTCATATTCCTGCATCAAGCGCAACCCTTCGTCCTCGGTACAGAGGCATTCCGACTTGTCCTCTGTCAGTAGTTAGCAGAATGATAGCTTGAAGAAAGTCGATTGGGAAACTTACCTCGTTCCGGAGAATCAGCATTGAACTCCTCATCTGACATATTGCGAATCTTGTCCTCTTCAGCTCGCCACTTCTTCAACGACTACATTTGCTCTTCCTCAGTCAAAGGGGGTCCCATACCAGGTCGGAGGGGAAGACGACTTCCATCTCCATAGTGGGAGGCATAGCGGGGCTGTTCATCATTGTCCCCTTCCAGCAACTCCTTGGCTTCTTCTTCGGTGAAGTGTTGACCCTTTGTAGCGTCTGAGATGAGTCAGTATGATATTACGTTCAAGAGTCGAGAGTAGTAAGCTTACTGTACTTCGGATGCTGAGCATAAAACTCCTCATCAGTCATGTTCCAGACAACCTCAAATTGCTCTTGTAGCTTCTTCCAGGACTCCTGGTACTCCTGGTACTCCTCCTCAGTCTTTGGGGGTCCCATACCGGGCCGGAGTGGGAGGCCGCTGCCATCACCGTAGCGCTGGGCGTAGCGGGGCTTTTCTTCGTCATTCTCCTTCATCGGCCCTGCCTCGAAAGCTTCCTCAGTTGTAGAGGGTCCGATGTTGGGTTGAAGCGGAAGATCACCATCATCCCCATGGAGGCAAGCATAGTATTCATAGTACAGCGTCTCCTCGGTGTCATCCTGCGCCATACGATAGAGATCGTCTTCGGTCCAATCTTCATCGGATTCATCTGTAGGCGGTTAGAACGAAGGTTTCCGAGACCCTTTTAGGGATGGACTTACCAGGATGTGAAGATTGGACATCAGATGCCTCCTCTTTCTTATTTCTATAACAATCTTTCGGGCCATCTGTGAACAGTTAGCAAGAAACAGGTTCCGAGTTTCTTGACTTGTGGAGCTTACTGTTATTAGGAAAGTGGGCATCGAATTCTTCGGCGGACATGCAGCCATGGACCTCATCCTGTTTCTGCTCGTCTGTCATAGGGCCCATACCCGATCGAAGCGGGAGACCACTGCCATCACCATAGTAGTTAGCATAACGCTGAGTGCAGAGCTCATCGCTTTCCTTGAACCCAGAGGGTAGTTTTTCTTCCTGCGGCATCGCATGCGCTTCTTTTGTGATCCTATAGCATTCCTTAGGAGGTCCAACTATAGCTGATCAGCAAGAGAAGCCACTAGATTCTTGACGCTTTGAACTTACTGTAATAAGGAAAGTGGGCATCGAATTCTTCGGGAGACATGCGACCATAGATCCAATCACATAGGAGCGACTTCTTTTCCCACCACGCCTCGGAGTTCCCGTCTTCGTCGGTCCAATGCTTATCTGCGGGAAGCATGAAGCCGTTGCTATCGAACATGCGAAAAGTAAAACGCCGGCCGTTTACTTCCTTAATTCTGGGCTGAGCCGACTCAGTTCCAAGAGTCTTGGTCACTTGGCCCGTCTTGTCAGGCTTCTTGGCAGACTCCTTGGAGAGCATCTCCCCACCGTTCTCGGAAGGCTTCGCAGTAGCCATGTCGGTCTTCTCGCTGGCCTTCGAGCTCATCGTTTCTTACTTCAGAAGACTGTCGAGGAGTGAGTTAGCGCAACACGTAACTGATATCGGAGGCTGTCGTGGGCGTATGCCTGGTAGTGATGAGAGCCTATGCCTCGGCAGAGGGCGCCGACTCAATCTGAACAAGATACAGAGTGCGACGACAGGGGAGGCAAGCGGAAGTCGACACGTGAATTTGATAGGACAGTAGAGGTGGGAAGCCTTGGGGGTGGGAGAAGAGAATGAGAAATTTGACACAATATACCTCGGGGCTCAAGTGGAAGGAATCGTGCTGAGCAAATGTCTTCTCGTTGAGACGGCGCCGGCGACGCAAAGTTGCTTGTTGTGCTTGGCAAGACCAGTGCGTCGTGCCCGCAAACTCTAGGATGGAAGGTGGCACGATGGAAGGGGGTGCTGATGAAGGAACTTTGTTGATGGAGGAGGTTTGTTGACAGAGGAAGAGAGTGAAAAGAGAAAGAGGTTGTATCTGAGGAAGGGTTCTGGGTGAAGTGTATTGGAGTAGAGGAAGAGGTTGAGAGGAAAAAGAATTTGAGGGAGAAACGAGAAATTTATATGTATAGCGGGACTGTGCGTACGCTGCTGCTTTGACTCCACCATCCGTCTGACAGTGGCTCAAGCTCGTAGTACACAAGGTCGCTTACCGTAACCTACCACGGCCAGGTAGCATATCTCCCTATGCACTACGTAAAATGGTGTTGCCAGTGGTACGACCCATGCGCAACAACAGTCGGCCCTGGAGAATGTTATTCATCCCGTGATATGCATCTAGTTCGAGTGGGAGGTAGCAAGCACGAGGAGTAAGAGTACACGATAGCTTTGCCCCTTGATACAAGCTTCCCCCAGAGCTTTCACGGTATATACGGAATTAAGTATCGTTTAAAGTTGAGGAATGGTGGTTTAACAAGGGGCATGTATGGAGTGTCAACAGTTGCGGTCGAAGAATCCGTGGTTTACAGAAGGGCTACCCCAGCCTCAATCCACAGGCCATAGATGTGAGGAACAATGCTCAAAGTGTTGCAAATCTCCCCAGGACTAGAACGTGCCTGGTGTTCTTGTGCTTCTCGAGATGACATCCGTATCCTACGATATTGGCCTGAGCTGATTTTCCATGACTCCAACGAGAGTTTGAACCGTCGAACATTCATGAGAACACACGGGAATGTTATAGGGGTATAAATCATAAGAGGGCACGTACCCAATAGTCAGATCTTTTTGGAGGATCCAAACTATTCCCAGCTACTGCTTCTGATTTTCACTCACTTCGATTTCTAAAACGCACTGCATCTCGCCATCTTCCAGCTTTCCATTCACCAAAAACTCTCATCAAGGCCACTGACCTCCAGGAATTACATAGGTCCTTCTTGAGGCTTCAAGTTTTTTTGAAACTGCCAGCATCCAGGTACCTGCCAGGCATCGGAGCTGCCTTCAGCAGTTGCCTAGATTCAGTGTGAGATCCATTGAACAGTCGCCCCACCCACCCTGATTATGTCCACAACTTGCAATGCATGCCCTGAACGTAGACATCACCACGAGGAACAATGACTCATTGCGGCTGAACTATACTATAGGTCACAGTACCGTGCAGTCGATGCTTAAGCTTGCCAATGGCAGTGGTCTGGGCCGCCCAGTGACAGTCGCAGTTGCAGGCCCTCCTGGTGCGTTGATGGACGCTGTGGCAGCAGCCCAGGCCGCAAGAGGGATCCACTTGAGATCAAGTACACAAGTGGCGATGGAAATGCTGAAATACGCTAATAGCTCTGGTTACCAAAGCGACGGGTATGTCCCAGTGGTATACCGGGCGGCCTTGAGGAAAGGATCTTCTAGTGGATCAACTCGGTGTTGCAAAGGGGTACCACTGAGCTTGAAGGCTTCGGGGCGTTCATACTTATGGGCGTAGCTTTGGTAGAGCTGCTTGAAACTTGGGTGGGACTTCGTAGCGAAGAGGTAACAAGGGTTATGTACCCACAGAGCTCCTGAGAGAACCTAGTCTGAGTAGGAGCTACATACTGGTGAGGAGTTTCTCCATTTCTCCATCACAGCTTCCTGTCTTCAACTACTTGACCTTGCCACGAACAGTACATCAAATTCTGATCTTCAGTTAATGCTTGAATCTGAATTCTTGAACAAATTTATTGTTCCTTCGTGGACGCAGACAGTCCATGGAACACTACAGAACACGCTGACTCGTGCCATTTGGGAAAGGCAACCACCTGTCAATGTTCCGCTGTTCCACACGGAGCATCAGAATGGTCAACCAAGTCTCAACTTGCAGCATAATTATGAACATCAAGTCCTCCTTTCTTCGCCAACACTCTTATCGTCTGGATCGGCTCCGACCCGGACTATTGTACGTTCTCTTCATGTCAAGTCCTACTCCATGGCTCAACTGCTAACTTCTATCAAGAGCCTCCGACTTGTTCGCTCGACCATCAGGACTACTGTTACTGCTTCCGAACCCCGGCCGATCGAGAGTCTTATGTTGCTTTCAATTTTATTGAGAGCTTCTTGCTTGCAGACTCGGCAATATCTTCAAAAGGCCTACCGATTCGAATTGTCGCAACGGTTCAGAAAGGCAAGTTGGCGGGATGACTTAATCATTAAAGAGAGACATTAAGCACCGTCAGTAGCCTCTTCAACGCGTCGCGATTCTCCAAGTCTACGTTTTATAGACTACAACGCCCAGTTGGCCATTGTTCTTTCTAGTATCCGGGGAGGAGGAATGACACTTGTGGAAACGGTGTGCTCTTGGGAGAAAGGGATATTAGACAACTTCCTTCAGCCTCTTTGACAACTCTTGCCGATATGATTATTTGTCATTTTGTCTAGACTTGACAAGTTCCATCTCGTGACTACTTCGAAAGATCGACCAAAACTTCGCAACATCAACCAGTATCGACCGTCTGATCGCAAATTATGGAATGCGTCTTCCCTGTTTGCAGCACGATAGCTGCTTGTAACCTAAAATATAGCTCGGACAATAGTCACCAAAAAAAAAAGCATCGCCAGTTCTTGTTTTCCTGATATCGATCGCCCGTTAGTGTCAAAATTGCGATTTCGCAGTCTATTTGCTATTTGGTTACCCCGTACCAACCCTTGCAAAAATGTGGGTGGTACTCCGTACCGTAGCTAAGATCCGAGCTTATTTCCCTCCTCCGCTGGTTCCGTGGAACTCGGATGCCGACAGGATCTGCCGTAGAAATCCAACGGAAGCTCCACTTTCTTGAACCTAGACCAACTGCCGTCCACCAACATGCCAGCATACGCGATGAAGATATAATGAATGAATGAGACCATGGAATAATAACAGAAATCATCAATCAACAATGGAGTCCGAAAAAGTCCAAGTCATCATCTGCGGTGGCGGTTCCGCCGGCCTCACAGCAGCAATTTGGCTCGCCCGCTTCAACATTGACTTCAAGATCCTTGAACGTCGCCCAGGCCCTCTCGAGATCGGCCAAGCAGATGGTGTTCAGTGTCGCACTGTCGAGATCTTTGAGAACTTGGGTATCTCAGAACGTCTTTTGGAAGAGGCGTATCATGTCATGGAGGTAGCCTTTTGGTCACCTGGTGACAATGAAGGACTCGTGCGGAAAGATCTTGCTTATGATACAGAAGAGGGACTGAGTCACCAACCGCACCTTATCCTTAACCAGGCGAGAATTAATGATTTGATGCTACAAGAGATCATCAGGCTGAGGGGTAATGGGACGAGTGGAGTCCTGTACAATTCTCAGGTTGAGAGTGTGAGGATTGTTGATGATGAAGAGTACCCCGTCGAGGTTGTCACCATGCGCAATGGAGAACCTTACAGGTACCGCGCAAAATATGCCATTGTAAGTTCTCGCCCTCAACTTACCCACTCACTCCTCTCACAGACTGCGATCAGGGCTGCGATGGCGCTCACAGCACTGTCCGCAAATCTCTCGGCTTCAAAATGGTCGGCGACTCAAGCGACTCGGTCTGGGGCGTCATGGACATCTACCCCATCACCAACTTCCCCGACATCCGCAAAAAGGCCATGCTCCAGAGCAAAAGCGACGGCAACCTCATGATCATTCCTCGCGAGGGCGATGAGCTTGTACGCTTCTACATCGAACTCCCCGGAACCTCGGCTCGTGACGTCACCGAGCAGGACCTCATCAACAAGGTCAAGCGAATCTTTCACCCTTTTGATATCGACATCGCGAAAACAGTCTGGTGGTCTGCTTATGTTATTGGCCAGCGCCTCGCAGACCACTTCACCCAGGACCATCGTATTTTCCTGACTGGTGATGCTTGTCACACTCACTCGCCAAAGGCTGGGCAGGGTATGAACGTCAGTCTGCAGGATGGCTTCAACATCGGATGGAAGATGGCACATGTTCTCACCGGCCGAGCACCACCTTCAGTACTAGAAACATATGTTCTCGAGAGGCAACAGACAGCTCAACAACTCATCGAGTTCGATCGCTCGTTCAGCAAGCTATTCTCATCCGAACACCGAAAAGCCAACGGTATCACGGCAAAGGACTTTCACGACAAGTTTGTGGAAACAGGACGATATACAGCTGGCATGGCAACCAAGTACAAGCCTTCAGTTTTGACATCTTTGGATGAAAGCGATAACAGTATTGCATCGGGATTGACGGTCGGGATGAGGTTTCCAAGTGCACCTGTTGTGAGACTTTCTGATACAAAGCCGATGCAGCTGAATAAAACTCTTGCTGCAGATGGACGGTGGCATGTTTTAACCTTTTGTTCGGGAGACTTCGCTACAAAGGGATTGCATGATGTAAGTCTTCCAACTTCGCAGTTCCTTCAGTAACTAACCATTCCTCAGGTCGCCAAAGAGTTTGTCAATCTCATGAAGATGTTCACACCTACCGGAGCGCCTGCGGATAAGGTATTCAGCCATACCCTTCTTATTAAGGCGGAGCGAAAGACCATCGAGATCGATCAACTACCAGGAGTCTTCTTCCCTCATACAGGCCCATACAATCTGCGAAGTAAGAGAACCGTCTAACTCCAACGTGCGATACACTAACAAGACCTCCGACAGATGTTCACCGTGTCTTTGTCGACGATACAAGTCCATACATGTTGGGCTGCGGACAAGCCTTTTCGAAATATGGCATCGATGCGGAACAAGGCGCCATTGTCGTTGTTCGGCCGGACTTATGTGAGTCTGCGATGTTCCAACTCTCAGCTCATACGATACTAATACCGTTCCAGATACTGCACGTCTCCTTAGCCTGTCTCAAGTCGCCGACCTGTTCACTTTATTCAAAGGCTGTTTGAACAGCGTTGAATAGGTAGTCGAGGTGTAAAATATCACGACTTTACGCATCCTGTTTGCCCTGGAGCGGTCCACTGCATCCCGATTTCAAAGCCAATGTGTATTCATCAATAAAAGTCCGTCTTATTCGTGTACTCATGCATATTACAAAATTCTATCTAACCAAAGACCTCGATCATGAAGTGGTACTCCAGCTTACTTCCATCCTGCCAGCCTCTCAACGTAAGCTCCCGACACTTATCCGCCAAAATCTCTCCAACAACCGGTGCACCGCAGTAAAACACACCGACCTTGAGCTCCTCATCCTCTTGGTAGTCCTCATCTTCCTTATCTCTTCTGTTCTTCCTTTTGCTAGCTCTAAACTTCAGCATCTCCTCATAATGCTCATCCAGAATCTGGTCGAAGTCAGGTCTTCCGAAATGCGTCGGGTTGAGAAGACCGGTGAGAGGAGAGGCTGGGTGCTCATCTGTACGATGCATCTCCAGTAGCCAACGGTATACGTGGGTGGTGAGCTTCTTGCGTTTCGCTGTGACATGGGTATTGATGCGGATGTCGAGATGAGGGTGGACTTCATGCTCGCGATGCCAGTCTTGGCTCATTGATACGTCATTCAGAAGATCGGAGAGCCAGAGGAGGTAGTTTCGCTCTCGAACCATCCAGTGGAAGTCAACCCGTCGATAGTCATCTGCAAAAGTGGCGGCGCGGTCGGTTTGGGGCTGCTTCTCTTTGTTGATGAGGTCGGGGCCAACACTCCCTTGCCGAGTCGGGGATTCAGGGACGTTGTCACTGTTCTCGGCATCGGTACTAGTGATTGAGGCTGAACCGTTGCGCTCTGGAGGAATAGCAGTGACATCAGAGTCATGGCGAGGATGGTCAACTTCGTGGTTCGGGCCACCGTGATCGAGATCATCGTTGTACTGCAGATCAGCTAAGATACCAGAGAATGGAGTTACTCCGATACCTGCGCCAATGATGATTGAGTGGTTAAAGTCGTAGAACCTTTGAGCGGGTGCACCAAAAGGACCATTAATACCGACCTCAATCTCAGACTCCCCAGACTCGCCACCGAGTTCACGTAGCTTCGCAGTCCAGTTTCCGTCGGTCTTGATGTGCAGCATCATCTTGTTGCCGCGACAGAAAGAGACGGTGAACGGGTGCCACTGGAAGAAGCTGATCTTGGGAACTTGAAGGAATATGTACTGGCCAGCCTTGTACTTCCAGAGTCGCTCGCTGGGGATGACGGCGGTGATCTCAACGGTTTCCTTGTCGAGAACTTTCATGGTGGCTTTTATGCGATGAAAGCCAAGGCACACACGGACGGCGCGCTCAACGAGGACGAGGAGGGTTGGGAAGGCGAGGAAGTATCCGAACATAGGCCACTGGAGCAATGCCGCTGTGCCATGGGCCATCATTAGACCAATGATGGGAAACATGAGTAGATGGCCGAGCTGGAAGACCTCGTAGTTCCATTTTCGGACTTGAGGAATGCTGAGTAGTGAGAGAATGTAGAAGAGGCCGAGGGCAGTAATTCCCGTGAAGCCTGGCAGCGAGCGCACGTAGTCGATGTACGGGCGGGGTACCATGTCTGGACCAAGAGCTTCTGCGACAGCGTCTTCATTCTTGGGATCGCTGCCGTGCACAAAAGACCCCGTCAAGTGGCCAATGGCATGCAGCGTCGCCAGCAGAATTGCAACACAAGAAATTCGGATATGGAACTCCTGCGACAAGTCCCAGTTGAAGAAGCGCGAGATGTGATACGACCTGCGCAGCCACGTGGAAAAGTATCGCGACATACTGAGAATCAGGAAGAAGAACGTCGGATACAGCGCACCAGCACAAGTTTTGGCCATGACGACTCCCCAGCCGAATGCTTCACGGTATCCAGGCGTGGTCTGGTACTTGACCAGTTGCCAGATGCCAAACGCGCACTGCATACCAACAACGACCCCAAGAAACACAATCTCTGGCCCATGCACAGCCCAGTACGAAAGAATGCGTCTCCAGCCTGGCAACCGCTTAATGTAGCTCTTATCCTCATCCTCCTCCTTCTTCGCCTGCTTCAACGAGGGGATCTTCCACTCCTTGACCATCTTCGCAAACTCATCCCTCGGAATCTTCTCCGCGTCGGACCCCATCATGCTGCGCAGGAACTGATGGCGCGCACGGTCATCTTCGGTATGGTCCCGCTGTATGACGTGGTGGGCGCTCGGTTTGGGGATTAGCTCGGCGTGCTCTTGGTCAAGCTTTCGCTCGACTTCGTTGTAGTTTATGAAGCCATCGTTATTGTGGTCGAGATCGTCGAGAAATTCGGAGATCTCATCGTCGGTTAGGTATTGGATGTTGTTGGAGGTACGGATTGGATGGTCTGCTACGATGGATTTTCGGTGAGGGGTGGACTCTGCCATTGCAGGGGCCGAGTAGAGATGGGCTGATCAAAAGAGATCTGAGCAATGGAACAAGAACAACTTCACATCATTTTTAGAAGGGGATGGCAAGAAATTTAGAGAGTGTACAGCAGAACACCAAGAACAGAGTACGTCAGCATCGAGCCACGCCAAGTCCCAAGCGTTGAACAACTCAACCCTAAAGGCAACTTTGATTTCACGGCGAGCTCCCGTTTCACATGCAGTTTCGCATGACTACGCAGCCAAGGACTCGAATGCCCTGATTTCCGTTCCGTGGATGACGGCGCCCAGAAACGAGGCTTAATTGCACGCAACCAACTTGACCAATTGGAGTTTTGCTGATTGCGCCCAGTTTCTTGGTTAAGCTTCTGGGCGACTTGGCGATCTTGGCTTTGTTTTGGCTTATCGTGGGGATGTGATTGGGTGAGAAAGGGCCTCGCTTATCGGGCACAGAGAGTAATTACATCAGACTTGAACATTGAGGGTCGAGAAGGAACCCGCTGTACAACGGGTTGGTTTAGAGATAAGGCTTTGTTGGAAGATCTTTGACAGATATTTCTAGTCAAATTCGGTAACAATGACTTTTTCAAAGCTCTCTGAACTATCCTCTCTCTAATCTGGACGACACTGTCAACTTCACGTAACGGCAAACTATGGGGCCTCTCACTGCTCCGCCAATGAGCCCAGAGACGACACCATGCATTTGGTCTCGGGTAGGTCGTCGCCACAAAGCACAACAAGCAAACTTCATGAGATGGTTAAGTGAAGAATTCTGCCAGGTCTGGCTATACTGGATGTAAATTTGGAAAGTCTACAAGTCAAAATGGAATGTGTGATCTGTTTGACTTGTTTTACTCAAAATATAATACTATAGATCTACGTTCTGGGTGTCTCTTTGCTTCTCGAATCGCAAGAGTGAAATTCGACCTCAACGGCAAGGCGGCGGGCCAGGCTGGTGCATTCATCCTTAAGACTTCCAAAAAAATATCCAGAAAAGTCGCCGTTTAAAAACCTCAGATAAATCTACCCTTTACTCTGTGTCTTGTCGCATCAGAAAGATACAGTTCTCGTTGAGCAGAAGACTCAAAGACTTGAAAACAGGTTGCCAAAATAAACCGAGCAAAGAGTTCATTAAACTTATGCTAAATTACATTAACACTTTTATCACTTAGGGTCAAGATCTCAGGTGTTTTTGTCCATTTTGTCTATCGCGTGTAACATTCCAAATCAAACGACGCCCAAGCGCGGAAGAACCGGCGGTGAAATAGTGCTACGACATAGTTATGCAAATTATGCTAGCTCATTCATAAAACACGGCGATCACAATCATTGTGGCAACAACTGCTGGAAACACGAGCCGGAATTACATAGTAGCGGGGCTAATGAAGTCATGGAGAAGGCTAATTCTCGTATTGAAGATTGAGATCTCCAGTTTTCATGGTCAAAACAGATGAGAATGGCACTTCTGATTTGACAATTGAAGATCCGTACCCTGGCTGTTTCATGCAACGTTTAGTTCCAGGGCTCTTTGTTTTTACTCCTTTTGGATTATGATGAAACCGAAGTTTTCTTTTCTTCCATTTGACTACCTTTCAGCCTTCGATTCTAAAGGTGTTCACTTCTCTGAGGCATTGGCTTGTCTTTTTATTGCCGCTCTTTTGAAACGCTAACTGCCATCTCACCCTCCTTCGACCCGTTCTTTTTCTTGGTCCTCAATGCGGTAGTTTTTCCGCCAAGTCTAATACTCAGCCCCCGCCATAATGTTTGACAACCAAAACATGGCCTCACCTTGGCCATTGAAGGATGAATTTATAAGTAATGGCGACCGCGACTGCGCCAGCGACAAAGCACCCTGGCATCGTCTTGAGAATCTCCCGACGCCGTTTGCGGAACAATATGCCAGACTCAGTCAGCCTTGGCTTCCTGGCTTCTGGATTCGGTTCCCCTATCGCGGCCTTGGCATGTGGCTCTTGGCGTTGCTGGGGACTATTGCGGCTATTATGATCCTCGTTTATAGCGATGGAGTGCCTGTTTCTCATTGGGATGAGCGGATACAGCCTACGGTATGGCTGGCTTTGACGTCTGCGTTGTCAGGAGCTTTTCTTGCATGTGCTTTTACTGAGGGAGCGGCCATTTCATATTGGAGAGCGGCTGGCAAGCCGGTAACTGTAAGTAAACTTATACTACCAGCAAGTTCGTCACTGATGTAAGTAGCTGCAACAATTACAAGCTGTTTATGGATCCTCGACTGGCATCATACAAGCAGCCTTGAATTTGTTCACTTGGAAGTCAAAGACACTAGGTCTAGGTATGATGAAAATATGGTTCTGTAATGATGGTTGGGGTACTGATTGCGATAGCATCCATTCTCATGACATTATCTGTCCTGCGCGGTCCTCTCATGCAGCGCGCCTCATCAACGACGAATCACTACCGGGCTCAACAAGGATCCGTGGACTTTCACATCGCCAGAGAGCTTCCCGACAACTATGCGTGCATAATGACTGGCCGCACTCATTCCACTTCGCTACTCACCAAGAACTTCAGCGACGTCGCCCAAAACTACAGTCGTCGATCTGACATGGCCGTTTTCGACACTTCCTGCACCAACTGCACCACTGAGGTGCAAGGTTTTGGCTTCGACGTCAATTGCACCGACTCGACAAGGGACTTCAATCTCACAATTGGCACAGATAGGGCAAGCATGCTGAGAGCTATGAACGGAACATATTTCTTCCAAGTGAACGTTACGGAGTACAGTGACTGGGGGGTCAACGACCTTGCTAATGGGTCATTCCTACGATACACGACGCTCTATAAGGACACGGATAAGTGCAATGGAAAGATCAAAGTCCAAACGTGCGACCTTCACGGTGGAATTGCCAAGTTCCCAGTGCGAATGGATGGAAAGACAGTCGAGCTTCAGGGAACGTGGAAGGACGACAAGTTTATCGAAAGGAAGTATGTACTGCTCCCTTAGTACTACCTAGCTGTTTACTAACTAGAGCGAAGATACATGTTGCCCGCAGATTTGGTTATGTCCGGGTCAGGAAATATTCTGGGAGGCTTCAGCATGATTGCAAAATCGCTCTACGAGTCTGAAGCTTTCATGCGCTTTACAGGCGCTACTGGCTACGATGTCAGCTCGACCGGTTTACCGGCAACCCAATATCTCACCATGAATGGAACAACCCCGGGATGTGCAGATCGATGGGACAATCCGATGGAAGACATCATCGAACTCACCCGCGACATTGGCTTCCGAGCAAGTCTTCAGTACGCAAAGTACAATACGACAGACAAGCAGAAAGTCGATTACGACAGCGGCACGACGACGCTAGTATACGTGACGAATTACGAAAAGATGTGGATAGCAATTGCAGTCTCGCTGGTGGGCATTTTCTCTGTCCTGCCTACTTTCTGGGGCTGGTGGGAGCTCGGTCGAGATGTCAGTCTTAACCCGCTCGAGATTGCAAATGCGTTTGGAACTGTTGGGCAGGAATCGCATATTATGAGAAATGTTGATCCGAATCAGAACGTTGGAGGAATTGTGAACGCGGTTAATGATATTGGACCTGTGAGATATGGTGCATGGGAGATGAGCGATGGTGTTGTCAGACTTGGGTTTGCGGGGGCTGGTTTAGTGAGGAACCCGTCCAAGGGGGAGAGGTTTAATTATTAGTTTCTCAATAAATTTCGTCTTGATATCCTCACTAATTTGATCAGCTTGTCGACTTGTCTTGAGCCTCTGAAAGTTGTTCGGATCAAAAATATCATGTCTTCATCTATCACTGGTGTTCGCAGGCTAAGGCTTATCCTTATAGGCAACATTGAGTTGAGAGTTGAGATTCAGTGGTCAAGTCTGCTACACTACACTACAATACAATGCAAAACGTCTTTCATCCAAGACGATCAAAACTCCATCCTTCCATGCCCACTGTGCTCAATCCAGGGGTCAGACATTTAACGTCTAGTCAACCCTCAAGAGAGGAAAGAAAATCCGGCACCTCGATTCTAAATGAAAAAACGACCTAGGTCGGTTAGCATAAGCTTTGCATAAGTTTAAGATAAGTTTAGAATACCTTATGCTGACTCTATTCCAATGCCCCGCATCCAGCTCTGACCGGTCACCGATGTCTTCTTGCTCCTCAGGACTCTTTGGCGCCGCCTAATAGGCGGGATGGAAAAAACAAAACTTCGAGTCACAGTCACTGAGGTCGACGACTCGATCTTTCACATCAATGTCCTCCTCTGGATCCAGAGGAAGCCCCCACGGGGGGTAGATGTCGTCAAGGTAGAAGGGTCCGATGGCGCTGAGCGGGAAAAGCCAAAATCCGATGGCAGGGGGGTCCTGGCTGTACTGTCGGTACAGCCGCTGTGTATAGGCGATCTCGTATCTACCAGATCTGCCGTTGATGCAAACATAATGCGGATCATAGTTGTGGGTGAGCATGAATTGCTCCTTGGCCGTGTAGACACCTTCGGGGATGTCAAGCAGCTGCATCAGGTTGCAGAAGGAGTAATAGCCACCACGAGGATCGTAGTTCCCGATGTGAACGGCTGTCAATTCGTTCTCGTATAAACCCGACTCATATTTGAAGTAACCTTTATCGTATTCATCTGATTGGACAAGTTTGTCCATGAGGTGAGGTGATTCGTTGATCACACGCAGGTCACTTCCGTAGAGCAAAAGCTGGGTAAATTTGTTGGGTGCGAGTCCAACAAATCTGAGGACCTCCAGTCGACGAATTGCCTCAATGAAAAGAAGACGCTCGCTGTCAGAGATGGCAAATTCGCCCTCATCGTGGCTGAGTTCGCAGTTGAGGGCCAAGTTGACGAGGCCGACATTGAGCTTGTCTGCGGCAAAAATAGTGTCTGCAAACTTCTCAAAGTGCTTCAGTGACAAGATATTTGTTTCTAGATGGATAGTATCCAGTTCTGGGCAAAGGAACAAGGTGCCCAGGATGCCTCCATCAGGTCCAAGTCGTCGGCATGGGAGCTGCACACGGTAGAACTTCTTGGCAACGTCGCGCGACTCCGATGTCGTGTTGAGAAGTGGATGATATGCCGCGCTCTTCTTGACGTAGACGGTGTATGGCTGTCCTTCGACATCATCGACCTGGAAGTCTACCCGTTCATGGTGACAGTTCCAAACTGAGAACTCCCAGTCATCGGACACGATGACCTTGATGTGGCGATAGTGTGAAAGGGCGTTCTCCCAGATCTTTAGGCGCATTTCAAGAGGGAGCTTGCTGAACAAGTGAAACTTGTCAGCCGGCTTATTAAGGCTCATGAGGATGCAGTCAGCCAGCTGCTGCTTGGTGTAGGGAACCAGAGCCATCGGGTCCGATACTTGTGCTCGAAGGGAAGCGAGACTTTTGCGCAAAGTTGAAGGCTAGAGGTTCTGTGTTGAACGCGAATGCGAGCCGTCACACAGTGGTGATGGGCTTGTGTGAGGGGAGATAAAGGTTAACGTAAAGTTAAACGAAGGACAGATGAAGGTTCTTAAGAAGGGTAGATGAAAGTTGGTGAAAAGAGAGGAAAGTTGCAAGAGAGGGAAGCAGGTGAAGGATGGGGGAGGAATCGCAGCAGTAAGAGGCACTAGCGCGTGATGTTTTGACACTGGAACAGTCTTGGGCTAGAGTATGCAAACGAGTTTTGAGCATTAGAATTTCAGTCTCCTACTGCGTTCCAATGTGAGCGCAACTCTGCCGGGCATCACGAAAAGCGGGACCGCGGGTGAATGGCAGAAGCCGTTTGCCTCCAACTGACAGTGGAACCTCTTGTTTAGTTGGTTACGTAGAACTGGGACTACTTGAGCATGAATCACGGCGCCGTAGGTATTGTTCGCATTAGTTGCCTCTCGCACTGTCGGAACTCAAGATGCTGAACAGTGCCTCCAACACAAGTGCGCATCCCTGCTTTCAAGATATGAACATCGGATGAACATTTGATACGATACGACTGATGGGATGAAACACGTAGGTTCAGGACCTTCTAAAATATCCTCTGTGGTTGCCTCCGTGGTACGTTTAGACTTACTCTGAAGGCGTCACAAGCTTCAACCTAACCACGAACAAAGCCTGAGAATGGCTTACCTAGAAAACGGCCCGGGGTGATTGACTTATGAGATTCCAGTAAGACCATCCACCGTTTTTATTAGAGATTCAGAAGGATAGCTTGAACGGATGAACATATTTTCTTTTCCGCACCTTGAAACTTTGACTGTAGAAGACCTTCCAACTCCCACCGAAGGAACAGAGGAAACCCTTGGCCAGAAAGCATAGTAAAGGCGGCAGGCGTGCTGGAATTCAATGGCTCTGGGGTCACTATGGTGATCAGTTCTTCATATTGCCTAAATCTATCTCGAAATACAGAGATGCAAGGTTCTGTGGTTCTTCAGTATATGGTCTTTTTCCAAGCTTGTAAAGTCTGCTCAGATGGCAATTAGCGTGTACTTCTCAGGCGTGGTCAGAGTGCAGGTAAGGACCGTACCCAGTACTTACCGTCTTAGTCAGCCGAACTAATTCCAGGTTCCATCGATGACGATCCCTTCATCTGAGTCCCGTCTTGATGTAAGCAATGCAGATGAACCAAGAAGCACACATGAAACTAGGACAGTTTTATGATTCAGGTGGACCAAGATGAATGGAAATTCCAACTCGAGCGAGAGGAAAGAAATTTCCTTACATTTCTTACCTGCAATAACAGCAGAGCCCAACAGCCGCCGCGAGGTTGAGCTCCGACAATCAAGTGCCAGGTCACATCTCGCCAAATCCATGCATCGCCGTAAAAGAGCGGACAAGAAACTGCCATCAGACCAAGATGATATCGAGTTACACGGGACCGATGAGGGTTGGAAGGTGGTGGAGAGGAGAACCAAGAAAAATGACAGACAGCTTCTGCTGACCTCTGGACAACTCAGCATGTGCGTTATCCCCGACAGGATAGTGGATCCACACACCAAAATGCTGCTTCACTACTGTACACAATCTTTCTGGCCAGGGTTCGAGATCGGGTCAGCCGCGTTTCATATTCCACCGTTCGCTCTCGATTACAACACTCTTGTTGCTCAAGGTCCAGCGTTGGTGCATGCCTGTCTGTGGCAAGCCGCTGTGAACCTCGCGTTCAAGAGAAACTCGCGGGTTACCGATAGGCAAAGCTTACTACACTACAACCAAGCCATTGCGCATATCTCAAAAGACATCGCGAAACCTGTCGCAGAGATACCTGAGCAGACTCTTTATGCCATCCTCAGTCTGTGTGGTCCTGAGATGTCACCAGACGATGGGAATGGGATCATCAAAAAGGCATTTGACCCGCCATTAGCGGAGCTTTCTTGGATCCATGTCTTTGGCAGCAGACTACTAATCGACTCGCACGCCAAGGCCTTGATGAATCTGGTAGATTTGAAAGGCGGTATTCATAACGTCAAATACGCTGGTTTTCAGGCATCCTTCAACTACATGGACCTTGTACGCGCCACGCAAAAGCTTGTCAAACCTCATCTTCCCGTATCTCAACTTTACGGTCGTGTCAAGGAGACTCACGACCGGACGAAGTTCTTCGGTTACGCTTATGACTTCGTCAATCATTCTCCCCTCGATGAATCGTCGCATATTATCGATAGTCTGGGTGTGCTTGGACTATCAGATGATATCAGAGAAGCAATCTGTGATATGCGGGTATGGGTCAAGGTCATAGAGGCATACCGTCAGGGCGCGTTGACAAACCCTGATCTTTCACTTCTAGCTGCTCACAGGGATCTCATCCAACAGCGTCTTCTCGCAACTCTCCCAGACGGATATGATGGCAAGAAACCAGTCCAAATAGACGTGCCATCAGAAACCACTCCAGGCCACTGGATTGACAAGATCATCCAGACAGGTCTACTGATATTCTCATTAGGGGTCACATGTCCCATCTCCTACGCCCCTCCTTACCATCATGCTGCACAGAGGTTGAAGGAACAGCTCATCCTGTATGAGGAGCGAGCGGCACATCTAGGATTATCTGATCTGTTGATATGGCTCGGCGTGGTGGGGCTTCTTTCTGCGGAACAGGTTGGGTCCGGGCTCAGGGAGTGGTTTGTTGGATTTCTCAGTACGGTAGAGCAGAAACGCGGAGTCGCTGGAGACGCGAGAGGTTGGGATACGGTCAAGAAAGAATCGCTCGAGCCCATTTTATGGTCTTCTGTCGCCTGCGATACTGCAGCAGAAAGGGCGTGGCACGACGTCCAAGAAGTCGCGGACGAGACACCATGGAACTGGGGTAGGAAAACATGGTCAACGATGCTGGGGACTATATGTGGATAAATCAAGAAATCTATTAGCAGTTCTTCCGCCAAGAGTGTCAACCTCAAGTATGTTGGCAGGGATGAAAGTACTCCACAGGGAGCTCACCCCTGGCAGTTCCAGAGTCACTTCATGAAGCCTGCGCTTCCTCTGAGAGATGTAAGCGTCATCATCATCGATAAGGCTTCCACATTCATGAGCGCTATTCCACATCGAGTATATACACTAGATGTCCTCGCATACGCTAGTGCTTACCCAGGCCGGGTCGAGCCGTTACCTCCAGATCGTCAGTCCATTGACCTAAGAGCGGCAGTCGGTTTTGGGTTAACACCTGCAACGAGAGCCACCAGCAAGTAGCCAGAGCCCGTATCTCCGACATCTCTACTCCGATGCTTAATGTGTTTCTGAAGGAAAACCGGTCTTAGATGGCCCACAAGTTCCAAAGGATAAGGGGCTTGGTGGCAGCATCGTCCTATATATCTTGACGCTCGTCCTACATCTCCAAGTTCAGTGCGAGTTATCCTTCCATCACTTCCTTCCATCAACTATACTCAGACCTTATCTCGCAATATTATGTTTCTTGACGGCAAAGTCGTGCTGGTAACAGGCGGTTCCAAGGGAATAGGGAAAGCCGTCGTAGAGCGTGTTGTAGCTGATGGTGCAAGTGTTGTGATCAACTACTCCAGCGATAGCAAACCCGCAGAGGAGCTTGTCAGCAAGATAGGTTCCGACAAGGCCCTAGCTTTCAGAGCTGATGTCTCGAACATCGCTGAGATCGAGAAGCTTGTGCAAGCGACAGTTGAGAAGTTCGGCAAGATCGATTGCGTAATGGCAAATGCTGCATGCGCTCCCATGAATGATCTCGAGAGTACAACAGAGGAAGGCTTCGACAAGGCTTTTAATCTGAACGTGAAGGGGCCCTACTTCCTTGTCCAGGTGAGCATTCTTATCTGGCCAGTCCGGCCGCAGTACCACTAACAACCATTAGAAAGCAGTTAAGCACATGCCACGAGATGGCCGAGTCATCCTCGTGTCAAGCGGCGTTCTTCACCAATCTCAGGTCGCACCTCGCTATCTTCTTTACGCATCCTCCAAAGGCTCCATTGAGCAGATGACACGAATTCTTGCCAAAGACCTCGGTCCCAAGGGTATCACTGTCAATGCCATCGCCCCCGGTCCCACAGCCACAGAAATGTTCTTCCAGGGCAAATCGCAGGAACTCATCGAAACTATTGCCGGCTTTAGCCCTCTTGGGCGCTTAGGAAAGCCAGAGGAAATTGCTGGGCTGGCTGCCTTTCTTGCTGGTTCAACTAGTTCCTGGGTGTCTGGACAGGTGATTGGAGCCAATGGGGGCTCCTTTGTGTAAAATGGGGATTATGTGTTCTCATCTACGCGTTCTCATCTACCAGTCAATTGGTCAGGCAGCTTAATATAATGTCTAAGTTGTGAGCTAGATGCGTTGTTTGCAGTTGACACTTGCGGCTAAAAGCTTATTCCGGCCGAGAGAACTCAGTTCCCTTCTTAAGTGAAGTCGCCCTTTCCATGTCCATTGTACGCTTGGCATTATGGACTCTAAAGACAAAGCGCCTTTCTTCTAGTAGTAAAACGCATAAACTGTTTTGAAACAAGATGACCTCAACTAATTTGGATCTGTTGCTGAAGGTTGAGCCTTTACTGCGTTGCAAGACTACCGTAGCGTACTATGATTGTTGCTTGTAGGTTTGCCTCTACCTCGGTGGCAAAACCAGGAAAGGATTTACTATTTGTCTTACGAGGATTTCTCTTGAGAAGCTTAGGTGATGGAATGGAAACAAGCTTCATGTCACAGATCTCGTATGCATGTTTCAACATTGGCGGAGGCCTAGCTGTGTAGTGCTTTACTGCCTGTTGATTTAAGCTTTAGGCTGCGGTCACACGTCAAAGTGGAAAAAAAAGAAAAGAAAGTTTATTTGCTAATAGAAATTTCTATCTGAAAAACTTTTACTATGACCAATGAACATTGTTGCAACTAGGGGCGGGTCAGGGTCGCTGTCCGTTGGCTACCGCATACAACACCAGCCCATCTGTACCATACCGGAACCATCGCAGGTCACTCTGATGTCCGAGTACAATGATGCCAACCTGTGTATGTTGAGGATGACCCAGGATCCGATGGCTCCTCGACATGGTGGTGTGCGTGATGCGCCGTGTGTGGATGGGGAGTTGGAGCAGGAGTGGACGATGGCTGTGTGGCAAAGCGGTAGGGGATGGGAAAATTGAGGTACGGTGGCTGTGGAGAGAAGGGGTAGGGAGCGGGATAGTATACCGTCTTCGTGGTGGGTTCTGGCCGGTACTCTGACTGTGGAGAGAAGGGGTAGGGGGCGGGATAGTATACTGTCTTCGTGGAGGGTTCCGCTTGGTGCTGTTCCACGTGATGTGTTGGCTCTGGGGCTGGCTGTGCAACTGGCGTAGTAGTTTCGGTCTTGATGTCCCGATCACTTCGGTCAATCTCCCACCGAAGCATGTTTGTCCCCTCGATCCCATCCCAGCACTTCATCTTTCCCTTGCCAGCCATGCGCCACACACCCGTGATTTTCTTCCTCCATTTGCGAGAGCCTGCAGCTGTGACGTAGCGGATATCTTTAGTGCCGAGAATGACAACGCGCCCTGGATCCTTTCGGACTGAGAATCTCATGTTGGCACCTGTGTTGGAGCCTCCGATCAGAATGTCAGTGCTGTAGTAAGCATCCTCAGGGGCAATTCTCCAGCCACCCTTGTTCTTGAAAGTCCACTCAACAAAGGCATCAGCTCCGTCAGCAAAAGGCGAGTGCTTGTCAGTTCGCTTCTTGTAGTCTGAACTTCCACAAGTATGTTGGACATCGTCGAATTTGAATCGGTTGGGCATTCTGTCGTTTGTGTGCTCTTCCGGTTCCCAGCGTTTATCCAAAGCGAAGGTGTCATTTGCACTCTGCGCATCATCCACGAATTTAGGGTCGAATGAGTTGTGGACCCAGATAGAGTAGTCACTACCATCAGAGTGCTTTAGGATGGAGTGTTTGTACACTGTAAACACCCAAGGTCAGTTCAAGTTCACACACGGCTTGTCTAGGGTTGACTTACTCTTGTTGAGGTCCACGCCGTGTTCGTTAGCTTCTTCAATGTCTCGAGCGGTAAGAGGAACATCGCGCCTGACGTTGACATGTGACACGAATGTGCCGTTGAGGGTTGAGACGTCGTTTTGTTCATGGTTGTCTCCAATGGGAAGGCCATTGATGAGAGTCGCTGGCGCCAAGGTGGCGATGAACATCCTGAGGAGATGCATGGTTGAGGTTGTATGAGAGGTTGTATGAGAGGTTGTATGAGAGAGGAAAGTGAGTTGAAGAAAAAGGAAAAGAAAAAAAAGGAACAGAAGAAGGGACAGATGCCGCAATTTATAGCTTGAGATCTAACCACTTTTTCACCATCGGGGCTCATGGATGGTAAATGAAAGCTATTTGACCTTTTTGTAAAGCTTATGAATAGCTCAGCGAGACAGATCGAGGGGAAACAACACTGCAAAGGGTTTGCAGGAAAGCTTAAATCCTGGCAAACAAATAGTATGGCTCTTTTTTCCGTTCGAGTGGTACTAACTTTCACCTGCAACATCAGTCTTTTAATGAATATGCATATTGACTTCTAAACGGTAAAGTTAGCTGAAGCTTTTCAGCATTTTGGCTTGGTATGGCTCATTGAGAAGTCATGAACTTTTAGTATTAAAATACAAAGTCTTTTAAATTTTAACATTGAGGCCATAGTACAGTCAACTGTCTCGCATTCTGCTAAAGTAAATCAGTCCCTGACAAATGGAGAAGGATCAAGTCGAAAGCTTAAGCGTGTCTAAAGAGCGCAGAGGTGCAGGAAAATCCACTTCTCCAGGGATGACGGATCAACTTCCCCAAGGAAGATTAATTGAATGATGCTTCAAGCTTATCACATTCCAAAGAGTCATATCAAGGCAATATTGGAAAATCCCAACTAGCTTCTGCTTTTAGGAAGCAACATCCACGTTCAGTCAATGATTTACAACCTTCATATGGCTTACCAGTGTTGAGACCCCTTGTATACTTCGATTTACTGAACTTTGCTCTACAGAATGAGGCCGAGTCCAAATGATCTGAATGTAATCTTGAGTAGAGCGCGTAGTGTAAGAATCAGCTGTCAGGTCTATCCACTCCTAAAAGCACTCTCATAAACCCAGTTCAGGCGGTATACCAGCTGCGCGTACAGTTGCAGAACATAAGCTCTGGTTCTTTCTGCAGCCTTGTTTCCCATCGAGATCTTATCTCGTGGAAGAGTGGAACTGGACAAACAATTCTCGCGCCTTGGCCAATCAGAACTGATAGTGCAACCGTTTCTTTTCAGTTCCGAATTCAAAATGCAGGGGGTCTCACCCCTGTTGTTTTCAGCGCTTATTTATCTCTGCTTACTCTCTTTCAAAGCTGACAGTATTTCCTTCTCTTGCAACTTCGCGTATTTCCGTCCTAATCGAGTAAAAGTGTAGCAAGGCCTCATTCTTGATTTTTGACGAGACTTTGCATTTCCTCTTTTCCATTGTTGTCGTAAACCATGTCTGACCCTGAGAAACTAATGGATCCAGCAGGAGCCGAAGGTATAAAATTTTCGAAACGTTAATCAACAAATGATCTGACTTGTTGGCAGATGGGATCCCAGAGATTCCTGAACTTAAAGAAACTCTCGGTAAGATGCGTGAATACCGAGATGATATGGAAGACAGATTGGGATCATACTCATACGCCCTTCATCCGTGGCAAGATCGTGATCATGGCTGGGAATCACAGCTTCGTGTCTTTCATTTCGACGATGGAAATGTCAGGTCCGAATCTCCCCGGCTGGACCGTAGGAGCGATCCCCAGCAGCTATGGCTCGATATTGAACAGGCATTGGAGAAAAAGCCCTCTGAGAACCCTCCTCGAAGTTTAATCCTTATGGAGGGCATGGACGCCAGGATAGCTGAAGCTCTAAGTGTCAAACTTGGCATCCCTCATGAGTTCTGGACAGCCCACTATCTTACAGAAACACAGCTTAGGCTTATCAACCCATCAGGCTTTGACTCTACAGACTCTACATACTGGAAGATCAAAGCTCCCTCGCAGCTTTCGGTCATATGGAATGAGATGCCTGATGAGTTTGGCAACTGGTGTTTTAGCCCTTACAGCGGTAGCTGCCCTAGGGGTAGTGAGTTCGTACTGAACCCAGAGACAACACTCGTTGACACAACCCTTTGTATTTCATTCTGGGGGAAATACACTACCGACGGGTGGATAGGTACGTTTCTCTTCCGTGTACTGACTGCGTAGACTGACTGAGGCTCGATCTTAGCGCTTGTTTTAATGGACGTGCCTAACGGGTGCTTGCTTCCGGAAGATGAGCCAAATCCCGTAATACCAAGTCCTTACGGCCTTGAAAAGGTCGACGAGAGTCAAATCGCAATATCGGAATCCAACTGCTACGTCATATCAGAGCCCAAGAGTTCAATCAACCGACACATTTACCCGCATCAACTCTCACTATGGGACGTGGCCGTGCAGGCATACGAAAATGAGAAGATCATCACGACCGATGACCCTTTCTCTGCGACTATCATCATTCGCAACTTTGTCTTCTGGAAATGGGAAGATCAAATTACTGCCAACTGGGATCTCAACCAGACATTGTGGACATCGTCTCTCGTAGAGACACAAAAGGCACTCGACATCAAAAGCCCCAATCTCCTTATTGAGCGAAGTCGAACAATTGCTGCGGATTACCAGAAGCTCCGACACTCACGTCAGCTTCTGCAACAAGCGGCGGTCCTAGTGCGGCGGATCCATGAGGCTTTTCGCTGCGATGATGCTCATTATCTAGCCTCTCAGACCATAGAGAGACTTCGCATCCAAATATCACAAGAGTCACGACGCTGGAGCCATCTTCAAGATCACATGAAAGTTCTAGACGAGCTCATCTCTGGTAACATGACCATGTACGCCCAGCGAGCAGCAATGGACGAAGCATTCGCAACAAGAATTCAAGCATACGATTCTTACACGCAGACAAAAGCTGCCAACGAGCAGGCTGCTGCAGCTAACCGCACAGCTAGAAGCTCTGGCCAGCTCGCTAAGATCGCGACGGTTGCTGTGCCTTGCACCGTTTCGGCATCTATCCTGTCCTTGAACGGTGACTTTGCAGCTGGCGAGCCTCTTTTTTATGTCTATTGGTGCGTCGCGATGCCGCTCACCATTGTATTGTTGGGATGGGTTGTGCAGAAGGATGTTCAAGCTTGGAGGGATAAGCTGGTCAAAAAGGCGAAACGTGATAGTGGCGAGAAGGATGTTGAGAGTAGCAGAAACAGTGGTTATTACTCGGACTGAAAGCAGACTTGTTTGCTGGATTATAGCTGTACACTATAGCGCATGACTTTATTTAGCACTTACCTTGAGTCTCATAGCAAAGAGTTTTCGACCCTAGCTAGGACTTGTTATTGGTGGAGAAACTGCTTCACATTCGGACAAATAAAAGAGGTTTCTGACGATCAATAAGTCGGTCAATCATTTTCCCGGCGTCTTACGAGCTTCCTGTTCTATCTCAAAAGGCATGAAGATGTACGGAAATTGCCGTCATCTCCTCCAGTAAAGTGTAACTGCTGAACTCTGTGTGTTCGTAGGGCGCGCTTTTGGTGTCGGACCGACAATTCCAGGCTTTGTTTCAGTAACAGGTTGACAACGAACACCACCTTCTAGAAGCAGTGTCTCCAGTTCCGAAGCTTCCAGAGATGCACTGATCGCATATTGAACTGCATTTCCTCAAATCAATGTAGGACGACCAGACCTAACTACTTTAAGAAGTGACTTATTATTTAGTATACCCTCAATATAGGATCAGTGGATTGACGCGTTTCGACAGATATTAAGGAGAAACCTTAAATTTTGCCAGAGGATCTTCACGATCCAACCAGATCGGAGGCAAGGATCATGTCACAAACTGTAAATGCCCTTCCAAACGTCGATCCCAAATGGAAGCTGACGACTTCAGCTGGGATAGCCTCAAGAACTCTAATCATCATGGTCGTCGGCAGCTCTATTCCTGGATCTCAGGAGTCTGGAACTTGATCAGTTTATGCGTTTGCAATGGATTCAAGATCTGATATCGGCAGTTGCTGATCAGAAGATCTATATAATACCATCAGGATGTCTTCTCAATCAACAACTACAACACATTCATTTCACATTCACTCCTTGCACTACGCTCTTTACTCAACTTCAACATGAAATTCACTCTTTTCAAGTTCATAGGCTTAGCCCTAGTCACTTCAGCTCTTGCATCTCCTGTGGGGAACGACGAGTTGGTAGTGAGAGATACAATTCTCGAACCAAGCTCTGACTCCTCAATCATCGAGGGCCGAGCTCCCAGTGGCTCTGCCAACTACCTTATCTACCCAAAAGCCAATGCAGTCAAGAAAGATGTCGAAGCATTCACCAAAAGTCTTCAGTCGCAGGCCGGCAAGACCAAGGTAGACACTCTCACCGATGTGAATGGCAAGCTTCTAGCTTGGTACGCTACGCTGAGCGCAAGCCAGGTTGCCACGATCAATAAAAGCAGTGTTGTAAGTACAGCACCTATAGCCAAAGGCCTTCATTAACCTAGTCAACAATATCGGATCAATTGCTCCTGATGCACCACTGAAGACCAAAGTCAAAGCATCTGGCATTTCCAAGCGTGCTCTCAAGACCGACAAAAAGGCTCAGCCTGAACTTCAGATGTTCTCAACTGCTCCTGGCAAGAAACCTTCTGGCTACACTTATGATGAGAAAGCTGGCCAAGGCGTCACTATCTATGTCCTTGACGAAGGCTTCAACCTCAAACACAAGGTAAGCCGCTGCCAACCTGACTGTTTGAGAACACGACTGACCAGCTTCAACACAGGAATTCACTTCGTCTCCTGGCAGGAAGAGATGGATTTTCTCCAAGGGCGCCTCAGGTGAGAATGACCCTGACGGCCACGGTTCCTGCTGTGCATCCAAGGCCCTTGGCAGCACAGTTGGAGTTGCGCCGAAAGCGGATCTCGTTGCTGTCAAGCTTCAGTTGACTTCTTGGTCCTTGCTTAAGGCCTGGCAAGCAGTTGTCCTGGATGTTCAGCAGAATAGACTCCAAGGAAAGGCTGTTGTGAGCAACTCAAAGGCTTGTAAGTTTCCTGAACACGCTCAAAGTGAAGATCACTGCTGATAGGGTTAGCTATTGGCTGGACTGTCGATCGTAACGAAAAGTGGTTCCGAGATGCCCTCGAGACTCTCCTGAAGAACCTTGAAGCTCTCGATGTTGTCGTCGTCAGCTCGTCAGGAAACTTTGGCGTAAGTTCATGGGTAGTATACAAACTGTTGGTCATGCACTTACATCGGTCAGTCTCATATTGATGTCAGCACATACCCATCTCTTTTCGCCGACCGAACTCCTATCATTGTTACTGGAGCTGTCGATAACAAAGGAAATCTTGCTCCGTTCTCCCAGGGCGGCCCTCTCGTCACCACCACTGCGCCTGGAGTCGCCGTCAAGTGCGCTGCTATGAGTGGCACATCAGCTTACCAGGCTGGTGAAGAGTCAACTGGAACATCATTCTGTAGGCGATCATCCTCTACCTGCTAGAACTCGACTGACATCTATAGCTACACCTGCTGTTGCTGGATTGGCAGCCTACTTTCTATCGCTTGACTCCTTGAGACCTCGACTTCAAGTCCCTGGTTCAGTTGCTAGAAACGTCAAGGCACTGATTCAAGAGCATCACTACGCACGCGTCTCAGGTGGACCCAAGGTTGCATGGAACGCGCAGACTCTTTTGAGGAACTGATCGGTCTATGCACATTACTACAACAGTTAGTGACGCAGTGGGGAGATTGAGGCACTTTCAGTCGTTGTATGGAGTTCTCCAACGGAGTTTAAGCTCGGCCGGCTGCTGGTGGGTTGTGTCGCTGTAGTAGAGAAATGTTGTCCTTCTCCAAACCTCTTACTTAGATGAGGTCTTGTGCCGAAGTAGAAGCTCAAAGTTAACATAGTATAAATTTATCACAAGCATCGGTCTAAACTTTTCTTACATCCAGAGAACTACTACAAAACAATCCCGCCGTTTTACACAACTTATAACGATGCTCTCAAGCAATCCAGAACCAGATGCGCTCAAGCCAGTTTCTTGGTTGGACAATTGGCCAAGTATGTTCCAAGCGATCAATCTCCGCTTTTCCAGACCAAAGATCCATCTCAGAGTACTTGACATACTTGGATTTCTTGATCCACTTGTATCCGAAGATCAAAACAAGAAAGATGGGAATGTTGATGTATGGGGGCAGGAATGTCTTTGCGCTGAAGCGTCCTGGGAAGAAGGCATCGAAGCCGTTGAATACTGCGACGATGGTGCAGAAGCAGAAGGAGAAGTAGGCCAGGAACGGTTGAAAAGGTGATTTGAATGGTAGAGTATTTCGGTCGATGCCATGGTGGCTGAGGCAGTAGTAGAAGCGGAGGTAGGTGAAGGAGACGCTGGCCCAGATGATGAGGGCTCCGACACCGCTGAGGTTACTTAACCAGAAGAAAACCTCGGAGCCGCTATTGCTAACATTGAGATACACCAACAGCCCAAAGATAGTGGTGACACCAACACAGAGATACGGAACACCGAATCTTTCCCACGTCAGAATGCGGGGTGCTTTACCATCAAGGGCCGCGGCATAAAGTACTCGCGTGGAGGCGTAGAAGAGAGAATTGCCAGAAGACCAAGCCGATGTAAGAATAACGGCATTGATGATCGAGGGAAGAATCTTGATGCCGCTATTGCGGATGGCAATGACGAAAGGACTTTGGGCGGCGCCGGGAGCAGACTTGTTGATGGCATTGAGAAGGTTGGGGTCTTTGGATGAAACGCAAAGACCGACAAGGAAGATGGATAGAACATAGAAGATGGCGATTCTCCAAAAGACACGACGAATGGCCTTGGGAATGTTGCGACGAGGGTTCTCGGTTTCGCCGGATGCCATGACAACCATTTCACTACCACCGTAGGAGAATGTTGCAGTGATGAACACCTTGACAAAGGCGAGGAAGCGGCCGAGAGCACCATCTTTGAGGTACTCATTCATGGGGCCGGGGTGATTCCAATAGCGGAAGCCGATTGCCTCGCCACTTGGACCACCGCCGACAGTGATGATGAACATGAGGATGATAAGACCGACGATGGTCAATAGCTTGATAGCTCCGAAGACAAACTCGGCTTCTCCGTATATCCGAACAGGTAGACAGTTGAGAATGACCATGGTAAAGTAGAAGAGTGTGATCAATGCAACTTGGGGAATGTTATGGTGCCAGTAATTGACGATGACAGCCGAGACAGTGACCTCAATCGGAACACCAATAGCAAATTGGTACCAATAGTTCCAAGCAAGGGCAAAACCAAGGGCAGGGTCAACAAAACGGGCAGCGAAGATGGGAACGGGACCAGGGATGGGAAGCCATGATGCCATCTCACCAACACTATTCAATACACAGTAGATGTTGAAGCCCGTGATAGTGTACGCCAAAAACGCAGAGAGGGGTCCAGCAAGTGACAGAACCTGACCACTACCAACAAAAAGGCCCGTGCCAATGGCACCAGACAAAGCAAGGAACTGAACATGCCGAGACTTGAGCCTGCGGTTCAAAGTACCGACATTTCGGTTCTCGTAATCGTCAGCCTTAGCATCGACGTTGTTGGTCGGCAGTGTTGGTTCGATGGTGGGCGACTCCCTGCCAGCTTCTATATCGGGGTTCTTCTTGTCGATATCCATGTTCTGCAGCAGTGGTTGTAGCTCTCCTGGCGATGCGTGAGGAGACATCGTGGAAAAGAGGAGGCTCTGAGGTATTAAGCATAAAAAGTCTCTCTCTCCTCACTGAGAAAAGCTCCGTGGGCAGGTTTTCCCGGGCTTGCAAAATTGGTGCTTGAGCCGGAGGTGGTGATGAGTGCTCCCCACGCTATGACAAACGGTTGTGAGGGTTGGTACAAGGGTTAGTCCAATGGATGGCGATGGACATGCAAGAATTTTCATGTTTGGGCAGATGCATTTTTGGCGATGGTTGATGATCACCCGATAATAATTGATTAACATGCTATCACCAGAGTAATGTAGTAGAGTGTTAGTGCTCTAATAGCAAGATCTGCAGACTAAATGACCCTTGGATGCGGGCCCATAACCTAAAAGGGAAGCTCGTCTCTCGGAGCCAATGATGGATGGATTGAGCCGTGATAACCGGCTTGGCAACTGATCCGAGGTCGGTGATGCACTGATTGATAAGATGACGAGGCAAGGATCTCGCGGAAGATGCGTATCAATCTGCAGAGATCGAGCCATTGTTCCGCAGCTGGCTCCACTGTCTGCCGAACGTGTTGCTTGTGATTTTAATGTCTCAAGCTCTCGATCTGATACTGCACGACGACGAGGGGCTTACTTGGAGGTGATCTCGGGAGATGATCCGGTTGATGGAAAACAACAGACAATAATTTATAAAATGGTGACTATTTGAACCAGGGCTCTAGTGGCAATTTATTAGGTCAACACGATCAAGTCGCGTTGTCGCGTAGTTAGCCACCGCGTAAAGAAGGCTAACCCCATTACCCTATGGCTACAAATACAGTACTGGTAACTATGCGACAGCGTCCTCATGAGCACATGTGTCAATGAAAAATGGATGAAGAGATTTATCTATAAGTCCAGATAAGCCAGTCTACACAACAGTTGAACAATTTGAGCATTTTGCTTGTCACTATTCAGCCTTGAGAGAATGGTTTTGGCGTCAATCCTTAACGTTGTCGTGGCTAACTTTGTGCAAATGTGACCCAATTATAATTCACGTTTCGGTTGCCAACATCAGACGAGAATGATATCGGGTGAAACAATTCTTGGTGAAACAGTTTTATTACTCTAATCGGAGCAACTTGAAATAATAGCGATGAACCTGGAGAGAGAATCACGCTGGATGCAATAGTGTCGCGTCCATGAGGCGTGCCAGCAGAGGTGGATCTCAACCAATAACACAAAGCCCCGTTGGCTCAGTGGTAAAGCGTATCACTAGTAAACTTTCACGAAATGATAAGATCACTGGTTCGATTCCAGTACGGGGCAAGTTATTCATTCTGATGTCATTACATCACTCCTCTTTTTGTTACTTACCGTAACCTAGGCGCATCCACCAACATTTGTTTCTGGGACGTGTACAGAGTAGCTCACTTACTATTTTGCCATCATTGGCCAATAGTCCTTTTCACTGAACCTAGGGCTTGCCTTTGCGATTGGTGATAAACACAAGTCGTTTAATTAGTATAAACTATAATACAAAGAAAAGACATAGACTGCAGACACAACTCCTTAACCCTTGTCGTCACAATTACGCCTTCGCTAATGCGCTGTCGACAATTTGCCAGGTATGATCCCTCACTTTTCGGATCTGCTCCTCACTCCAAGCCGGCTTCTCAAAAACCTTTCCCTTCCGACTCACATACGCGTAATTCTTGTCCTTGATCTTCACAGCCTCATCAACACCGTTCAGCATGTACTCAGCACAAGTGTCGGGTGAAACACCCAAGAGAGAGGCTGCACCAATCGAAGGGAGTCGCATGTACCATGGGAGCCCGTTCATGAGGTTCGTATTGACAATACCGGGTAGCGCATGAACGAAATGTCGATTCTTTCCCTCTACTTTCTGCTCGGCCGCGTAGTTCTGGATCATAGCGTCTGTCATAGACAGACAGTGAGCCGCTGCGTTTCCAAGACTGAAGTTGTTCTTGAGATCAAGATCATCCCAATTTAGTTTATCAGGACTTCCACCAGTGCTATCAAGCACAATCAAAACCTTAGCGTCGTCTGTAAGTGACGGAAGAAGTTCGCGGATGAGAAGTTGTCGTCCATAGTAATGAAGCGCCATCTTGCGATCAATGCCTTCAGACGTCTCTGTTCTTCCAGCAGTTGTGAGAACGCCCTGAGATACGACTAGGGTACTGAACCGATCTTGCGACGCCTTCAGCTCATCGGTGTAAGTTTTGATGGCGCGCATTGAAGACGCGTCTAATTGCTTGAACTGGATGTTTGAGTGGGGAATGTTCTTTGGCTCAGTGCGACCGCTGATGATGATGGTGGATGAGGGGGAGTTGGCGGCGAGGCGACAGGCGATGCCGTAGCCGATACCGCCTGTTCCGCCGACGACGAGAGACTTTGCTGCCATGATGTTTAGATTTGAGGTGACTGATTGATGATTGAGTGATGAATTTGTCGTGGGCCCTGTCTTTATGTAACTGATGCTGACGCCATAACAATTTCGGAGTTTGTGCTTTTACGCTAAACTCCGGATTTATCTGCAGCTCCGCTCCGCAACATGTACAAGCCACTCCGCAAAACCAATCATCACTCACTTTCATGGGACAACAGTGCCCATTTTCGTATACCGTACAGATAAAGTTTTCGTCTCGAAATAAGCATATTTGCTGTCCACTTACGCAGTCACCATGCGATACATCAATCTCATCATATTTCATGCTCCAAGCCCAGTTCCTGGTGCATCTTCAGGACTCATCTTGACAGGCATCTTCAACCAACCCTTCTTATCAGCCTCCAAAATCGCCTTCAACCAAGCATTCGCCATCTTCTCATAACCATCATCATTCGGATGTTTGGAATCGCCAAGATCTTCCTTTTTAATATCAATCGGCACCTCAAGAATATGTTTTCCCTTCTTTTGCCTCGCTGAGATAAGTGACCTCACTTGAGGGTTGAATTTATCTGTATTCGCTTGCATCTTTTTATCGTTGGCCCAAATCACTGGCGCGAGACAAATTGTGACATCTGGTGCGACTTTGAAGATCCCGTCGACGATGTCTGCAAGAATGGATGCTGCGATGTCGAGATCTTTTCCTTGGTCCATATTGTTTGTGCCGGCGTGGATGAGAACGACGTTTGGACGGGCTTGGATTGGCTTTTGCCAGTAGCCGTTGATGTCGGCTAGCATTTTCCCACTATGACCCTCGTGGTGTCCGTCTACCATGTTACCGTTCTTTAATGTACCGACCATGTTGACTTTGACGCCTTGCTTTAAAATCTTTTGTCGCAATGGGAGTCGGTATCCAACCAAGCCTGTTGAGCCGGTGCCTTTTGTGATGGAGTCACCGAGGGGCAGAACTCGGATATTGGGAAGAGCAGAGGCTGGTGAAATGGACGTTGCCATAAGCACCGCCAAAAAGGTAAGCGTATTCCAAATTGGAGAATGCATTTCGAATGAGGCTGAAGCCAGCTGGGCTGTAAGATGGTGTTGAGATCTAACTACACGATAGAGCCTCGGGAACCCAGAAAGTGGCGTCGAATGAGAACAACAGCTAGATAAATAGCCTCGCCAACAATCGCCATCTCCCTCCCTTGACATCATCTTAACAACCCTCATGAGAACATAATGCATGTTGGTAAGCTATTTAATGCAAGTAAGATCTCGTGGTGTAAGCTCATTGGTGTCTTTTTATCCCGGCAGAGCATTAATGCCGGTGACCACCGCAGAGTGTGCCACCATACCATACGCCTGCTGCATTATACGAGAGTCGTTATCTTGGCTCGCTTAGAGATTCACGCGGGAATGGCGGATTGAGGGCCTTGCAGCTTATCTGACAGGGGTCATGGTTGGAGAAGCTTACTTTGTATGCTTGATGACGAAACTATTGATCGCGTGGACAATAGCGCTTGATGCTAAGTTCAATACTATGACACTGATATAAGTTGAGGGGTAGGTCATGAGCTTGACCGGATTGATCACGGATTCCTGGTTTGAGATGAGTTTTGTTTCTGATCGTCGCTGTTGAGGTATTCCCATTATTATCCCCAACCTCCCCATATTTGATCACCAACTGCGACTGTGCCGCATCACGCTAACATGGATTGTCATTGTCACTCATTTATCCTTCCTATTACTACGCTGCCCCTGTCAAAAGCGACCAGCTATTTAATTCTGCAGGATTTCTAGCGGATGGAACCACTGGATAGCCAGCAACCCCGGAGACATTGTGATATCATATCCTATCCTATTAATGATCAAAGTGAAAGATGCTTATCAGGGTATAAGACAGTTGACTCTACCATTTGCTATAAATCTCCATTCCTCTCATCATGCCATGACAGCATTTACAAACCAAGTTACGCTCTCTCTACTCGCGAAACAGTAGGTTCCTTATCGGCATCATCTCCATCATCAAGCATATCGTCCATCTTCGACTGGTTATTATGAAACTTGCTAGTAGCTGCCGCCGCATCACCTTTTCGTCCTGTGTCAAAGAGGACGGACACCTCCTCAATAGTCATGTTTCTGCAGTTGTCAGTGAAAGGCCAAGTGCACCGGCGAATAGAAACATACCTTGTCTCAGGGAAGAAGAATAGGATAAGAACAAGATACATAGCGATCACAGCAATGTAGACGATGTAACTACTTCAGGTCAGCCAAGCTTCCACACTTGTTCTCAATTGACTTACTATTTCCATGCAATTGCCTCAAGTGCAACAGGGTTTACCCATTGGTTGAAAGCCAGCGCAACGCTCTGAACACTCAGTTCAATACTCAAACCCTTCAGCCTCAGATTATACGGAAGAATCTCAGCACCATAGGCAAACGGCAGTGGTGACCAGCTGATGCAGTAGAAGGTCTTGAAGAGGTACATCATCGGAACCACAGCAATACCGACGCCATGCGATGGGTTCTCAGCAAAGGAACCGCTAAGGCCGGTGATGATTGTGTATGCAACACACATACCAACCGTGCCTGTGATCCAAAGCGTGCGTCTACCAAGACGCTCAGCACTCATGGCTCCTGCATAAGCCCACATAAGAGACCATATCGCCATGCCACCGTTGATGCCCGCGATCGCGCTGGATGAAGTGATGCCAACGAGCTTCAGGGCTGGTGACAGGTAATAAGCGATGATACCATTGCCAACCCAGTTGGAACCCGTGCCCATGGTTACAAGAACAAGGAGTCGGCGTCGGTTACCTGGTGTCTTGAGGAAGTCGCTGTACTTGGCGTTGTTGCTCTCTTTCTCCAACTGTAAAGCTTGGCAGATTTCATCGAACTCGTATCGAACTAACTCGTCGTTGAGATCGCCGTTGGCATGTTCATCGGCAAGAACTTTGAGGGCTTCTTCGGATCGGTCGTGGTCGATGAGCCATCGGGGGCTCTCGGGTACAAAAAGAAGGTGAACAAGGACAACGGCTGGTGCAAAGGCTTGGAACAGGCAGGGTGCTCGCCATCTCCACTCAGTATCTGGCCAAGACAGTGTGCCATAGCAGAACCACGCAGCGACAATTTGGCCCACATAATAGTTACTGTAATAAGCCGTCGCGACATATGGTCTTAGACGAGGATGCGCCAGTTCCTGAAGAAGTGCAATTCCGGTGATCTTTCCGAAAGGTCCAGCTGCACCGATAATAACTCTGCCACCAATAAAGGTTCCGATATTCTTTGCAAAAGCGTTGAGAAAAGCACCGAGGATTAACAGCACTGAGCCAACAGCCAAGCACCACTTTCTTCCCCAAAGTCCATTGATCCACGATGCTGCGAAGGGAGTGACGATAGCTGGGAGGAAAAGACTGGCCGAGATGAGACCCAGCGTGTTTCCAGATGGATAGTTGAAGTATTCTTCCCATTGGGGGATCGCTTGGAGACCGTTCATAAGGGAGGCGTCGAAGCCAAGGTAGAAGACCGCAAAGTAGAAGCCGACGCAGTGCCAGACATTCTTACGAAGGCCGGAGTCCTTGTACCATGTTGGATGTGTGTTGTTCTTGAGATGAGCATAGTGCAAGGTTTTGGTGGCCTTTGGCCTGAAGAACTCGGTGACTGCCTTGAACATCTTGAAAAGCTCACCGACGGAGGAGCTATGACCAGACGAATTACAACTTGATGATCAGTTCTCACTCACTTATATATCCTCGCGCAGAACCCGTCGCCTCGGGTCGAAGCTCGAGTCTCTGCGGGGTAGACCTGGGGTAAACCTGGGGTAGCGGATAACCATGCCCATGGGCTGATCCTTTCTCGACACGGTTACGAGCTCGGTTATAGTAGTTGATCCGCCAGTCGGACGGATGACCGATTCATCGAACAGAAGTCCAGGTTGCTAGACGGATTGATGTCCGGGCTGGAAGGCTGTATGCTTCCGGGAATACGCCCGCTATCACTCCCTTGCGTCAACAAATCTTGATGACAGTGGCTAGAGGCTAATAAAAGGCTATGGGAGAGCTGTATCGGAATGCCTTGCGGTGTTCGTCATCCTAGACAGAGGAACCTCGATGGCTTTGGTTTGCGTATTCAGATAATTACGCAAGGAAGAGAATGCATCTCAGTGATGTATGAACAATAGATATCAAGAAACGTGTGATTATTGTGATTCTATTATCTAATAACCTTACGAAGAAGCCTGTTCAAAGGTCTTGCGGTTCACTGCCGTAGTGGGCTCACCACAAAACTCCCCATTCTCATCCACCACTCTCAGGATGTTCTCCATGGCCATTAACTCGAAGTTAATTCTAGTGGTAATAGCCGCTCCTCCATTATGACAAGTTAGTGTGACGTTATCCATGGCTGCAAGTTCTTTTGAGACTTGAGGTTCGTGGTAATGAACATCTAGACCCGCAGCTGAGACCTTGCCACTTTTGAGCGCTTCAACCAACGCTTCTTCATTAACAATCTGCCCTCTTGCTGTGTTAACAAGTCTTGCGCCATTCTTCATTGCCGCGAATGCTTCTTTGTTGATGAGATCTTGAGTATGAGCGTTGAGTGGGGTATGGAGAGTAATGCAATCCGCGATGCCCAGTAGCTCGTGGAGAGATGAATGATACGTCGCTTGAAGCTCTTCCTCGACTTCTGGAGGCGAGCGAACCACATCGTAGTAGTGGATCTTCATGCCAAGAGCCAAGCCTGCTTTACGGGCAACTAGTTTGCTGATGTTACCAAGACCGACAATACCGAGGACATGACCTCGAGGGTTATAAGAGATGGTCGCAATGAGTTTGTGCATCCTATGAAACTCTTCTGGATCACAGGTACGTGCACCACGCTGTGAAAGCCAGAAGTTTCGGAATACCGATAGGATCATAAACAGAGCTGTATCGGAGACGGCTTCATCGCTGGCACCGGCTCCATTGGCGTACCAGATGCGGCGGCGACCGAGAGCATCGACATCAGCCCAGTTGAAGCCTGCACCAGCCGACGCAAAGATCCGAACTGTGGGTGGCAGAAGTGATATGAGTTCTTCATCCCATTGGCCCATCTCGCCACCGGTTTGGAAGTGTGGACGATATATCGCCGAGAACTGGCCATATCTGACAACGTATCAGCGATTTCCTAGACAGCCAGCCATGACGCTTTGAAAGACTCACTTGTTCTCTTTTAGTGCTTTGATAAATGAATATCTATCAGGTTCTTCGTTCGCGACAACGTCAAATCGCTTGGTAAAGACATTGTTGTAAAAGTCATGATTATACTTGATATCCTCGCCAATGCGGAGAACGATAGGTTTCTTTGACGCCATGACGAGCTCTGAAGGAGTGTCTTTCTTGGTGGCGATGACTTGTGACCAGTTACTCGGTATCTTGTTTCGGGTTCAAACATCCGAGATTAGACAGTTGCTTTCTATCGCAGGCTCTCTGTCCACTTCGACATGACTTTATGTCAATTATGCCGCGATTACTGTTGTTCTCCTTCGACCAATGGGTTCGCTGATCCTAACACGGAAATGTCACCGAGGCTGTCGTAAGCCCGCGATAAATCCGCTAGCATGAGGGGAACTTCACAAACGGTCTTCACTTTTGCGCACCGAGCAAATGCATTCTTGGCATTATCCGAGATTTTCTCAATGCCCGCTTACAGCTTTGGAGTTCCTGTTATAACTCATATATCTAATAATGAACAAGATTGTGGCATTGCGACACAAGCAACTCGTATTTGTCGCTATTCACCTCGAAAAGATTTGAATGAATCATCATGCCGATACCCGAGAGTGCGACTCATGCTTCGGAAAAGGGTGGTGAGGAAAACCAGGGTATCGACAATGTGACATGGACGGCGAATAGGCACGAAGACCGTGAGGTCGATGGCTGGTCACTGGGCAAGATCCTTGCCTGTTTCCGACGAGATTGCATTCTCATTCGTCATGACCATTCCGTCGAGTCGTATTCCGTAGTTCCAGCAATTTCCCGCATCGCTCTACTGGCCAAAAGTCAGAAGGGCTCATAAAGCAACATTTCATTTATTTTCTAAGTTAAGTTTTCGCGTATCTTGAGTCTGAAAAATTAATCGGAGTCAATACGACTACGCAAGGTTCTTAGTACCTGTCAAGTGAATTACTGTAAAGGGTTCCGACAACGAATCGATGCCCGAGCAGGAAATTAATTCAAGACAATGCGAGGAATGCCACTTTGGAACAACGTCCGTTAAGGGGTCAATACCGAACAAATGTGTAAGTACCTATCAGTGAGAAAAGAATAGAGTTCAGTCTATTTTACTTGTCAGGAGGTTATGGTCTTCTATAGGGTATACTCTGCTGAACTAATATATTGTAACTATAGGGCTATAAAACATGCGATATTGGGCTATTAATATACTGAAAACGTGCTACCCCGGAACCCCTTTTAACATGGACCCGATATTAGCTTCATGCATATTTTATTCTGGATCCTAACACTGACTTGAGGAACACGGTCTTTTGTTCCAGTTTGTGAGACACTAGTATTCTGCATTGGTTCTCAACTGTCATCATCTTTCGAGTTGCCAGCGTCATGCTACCTAGCAATGCGCTGTGGAAGTCGAAAGACATGACCAACGTAATCGGCTTCAAAGAGAGCATAGAGAATCATGTTATTGTCAATAAAAGGGTAAGAACTTACCCCTTGGGCATTGAAGCTCACGCACTTCGGAAGTGCCGCTGGTCTGTCATTTGCCGAAGGGATGAATCAATGACCGCTTATCAATTATTTTCGTCTCAAGATAAAATCTCTTAAAGCTTCTATATGTGATGGTCTTCCTGGATGTGACCCGACATCACGGGACGTATAACTTAACTTATGCCTCGAAATAGCTAGGGCCGCTGAGTGGCGTTCGTTCCAGAACCAAGTGGTTGGTCCCCTTCTGGCGTTATCTATCAAATCGCGGTCATTACATCTTACGAACTGTCAAATGCGCCCTATAGCGCCAACGTGGGAAATCCGATGAGAAGTGATATTGTCCAAGACATGCATGCAGTCTTAGAACCCCCCGCTATACACATGACTCGCTCAGGCGGCACGCCTTTTGATTCCCCGACATTTGGCTCCCGAAGAACCCACACGGCAGACGGGTTCGGCAACGGGGAAGAGCCCGGAAGACCATCAAAAACTGGATTATCTCGTCGCAAGACGAACCTTGCAGGCTTAGTGCTCCTCCCGCCAAGGAAGATCGGCGTTACGGCATTTGGCAGTGCGGTTCCGGATCCTCAGCGCATAAGCCGGGGTTTTGCAACGTGCTGACCAATGCTATAATAGCATCATATGACATGTAAGTCTCCGAATATGAAATCGACAATCTTGAGAAAAATCGGATGAACGGTTCTGCACACACAGATGATTTACCGCACGTGAACTGCTGCGTTCATCACAATGCATGGTGATTTCTTTTAGAGAAGGGATCGGCAGTCTGTGCTTTGCAATCGCTGGTGATCAGTGGAACGACGCGGAACGACCCCAGGCCCTTAGCCTGAGTAATATATGCAAGCTGAACGAGACGGGCTCTGCCGCTGCATAAGGCTCATGACTAGGCAATTTAATTCGACGTGCCAAGGTCGAAGCTGCAACATCGAATCCTTGTTATTGCTCAGAAACGTTGCTTGCATGGCTTCTAGTGGCCTCCTCGCCCACTTTGTTGAAACTCTAAAGGACCGGATAACAAGCTTAGTTTGACCAAAACGTGTTCCATTCTCCATTAGTACCCTTTATTCTTGACTATCTTTGACTATTGTGAATCTATTGCAGTGCGCTGCCTGTCGTGGCAGCTTCCTGACCCTCCTTTTACGCATTGACATGACAAATAATCCTGGTCCATCACCGCATATCCCAGGACCCTGAGCTGAGACATTTATCTCGTCCTCTTATCACCGCTGACTCAGAAACCCTCCGAATTTATTCAGATCCTTCACTTTAGTTGACAAGTAGCGCCAACGCCGCGGGTCAGCACGGGCTTTGGTACCAAAAATGATTGCGGGACGGTGTAACATCCGCGGCGATATGACATTGAGCTGCTAGGTAAATGCTTGTTGTTTTTGACAGGCAGCTAGTGAACCCTAGTACAAGTAGATATAAGAGTAGCATCAATCCCTCCTCGTTTCTGAGATCTGCACACAAACTTTCTCGTCCAGATCGTCTGTCATCATGCGCTGCAACGTCTTGTCACCTTCGCTCTTGGCGCTCAGCCTTTCGACCAGTGTCACTGCTCGTCCCGAGATTCCTTTTATCAGTACACTTCTCGACCCCTTGCAGCATATCGTCAAGTCTGCTTATGCTGGTGATGGGCTCAAGGTTGGACATCTTGGCGAGCTGGGTGGCATCCCGGGTGTCGACGCCGAATACGACTATGTCGTCGTAGGAGGAGGCACAGCGGGAAACACCATTGGCTACAGACTTGCAAAGGCTGGTTACAGTGTCGCTATTGTTGAAGCTGGTCCCTTTCTCGAGATCTCCAAGCCTATTCTCGCGACATCGCCTGGTGGAGTGACGGCCGGTAGTGGTGCGAGTCTTCTCGACTCTAACCCTCTTCGCGATTGGAGATTCACGACAACGCCACAGACAGGCGCTGATGATCGCGAGATCCACTATGCTCGTGGAAAGGTTCTTGGTGGCTCCTCCCAGCTCAACTTTCTGGTGTACCACCGACCGACAAACGGTACTATGGCCAAGTGGGCTGAGGATGTCGGAGATGATAGCTACACGTGAGTGTTTGGCCTGGAACGTAGTTGGAGTATGACTGACAAGAAAACAGATGGGAGCAGATGTTGCCACACTTCCAGAAGAGCCCCTCATTCACACCACCAGACAATGAGAAGCGCAACGTAACAACCGACTACGACGCTTCCGCATTCTCCAAGGAGAAGGGCCCTCTTCAGATCAGCTACGCCAACTACGTCCCCTCTTGGGCTGTTCTCGTAGAGAAGGGTCTCAAGTCCCTTGGATTCAAGGGTATCGATGGTTTCAGCAGCGGTAGTCTTCTCGGCTACGCATACACCACAACAACAGTCCAGCCCAAGACCGCTACCCGAAGTGCTTCTGATGACTTTGTCAAGACTGCCCGAAGTGAGAAGCTCAAGACTCTCAAGGTGTACACTGAGAGTCTTGCCAAAAAGGTGACCTTCGATGATGACAAGAAGGCTACTGGTGTTGAGGTCAGCTCTGTTGGTATTGACTACACTCTCAAGGCTAAGAAGGAGGTCATTGTCAGTGGTGGTGCTTTCCAGTCTCCCCAGGTTCTCATGGTTTCCGGTGTTGGACCCAAGGAACACCTGGAAGAGCTTGACATTCCTGTAGTTGCCGATCTTCCTGGAGTTGGCCAGAACCTTTGGGATCACGTCCTCTTCGGCCCCTCATTTGAAGTGCAAGGTCTTGAGGACACTCTTAGCGCAGCTATCAACAACGACACTGTTTTCCAGGGCGCGCTTGAGGCCTATGCCCAACAGCAAGCCGGTCCCCTGACATCCAATCAGGTTGAGCTCTTGGGCTGGGAGAAGGCTCCTGAGAAGTATCGATCCAAGTTCTCCAATGAGACTCTTAGAGATCTTGCGACCTTCCCTGATGACTGGCCCGAGATGGAGATCATTCCTCTCAACGTCTACTCCGAGGACTGGTCATTCCCTATCCTGCAGCAGCCTACCGATGGAAAGAAGTACACCAGTCTCAACGGCGCTCTCGTCGCACCTTTATCCCGCGGCAACATCACTCTTCGAACAAACTCCACCACCGACGCTCCTCTCATCAATCCCAACTTCCTCACCAAGAAGGCCGATCAAGAAGTTGCCGTCGCCCTGTTCCGCCGTCTCCGAGAAATTGCCAAGTCCACTCCTCTGAAGGACACTGTTCTCAAGGAGGTGTACCCCGGAGAGGAGCACAAGTCAGATGAGCAGATCCTCGCTGTTCTTCGTGACACTCTCATGACTGTTTGGCACGCTGCTTGTACTTGCAAGATGGGCAAGAAGGATGATGACATGGCTGTTCTTGACTCCAAGGCTCGTGTGTATGGTGTCAAGGGGCTGCGAGTCGTTGATGCCTCTGCTTTCCCTGTTCTCATTCCTGGCCATCCAGTCGGTACCGTTTATGCGTTGGCCGAGAAGATTGCTCATGATATCATTACGGGAGAGAAGAGCGAGGATTCTGCATACAAGGTTGACATTGACGTGGAGGTTTCTTAAGAGATTTTTTACCTATTTCGTTAATTCTTTGTTAGACTTGCCTTATTCTTTTTTAGACGTACATACACACATTCACTTAGATTTCCTGAACATGAACTGAAGCAATTTCTACCCCTTACTATTGGCCTAACAATCATCCAATCTCCATAATGACTTATCAGACTCTTTCTATCTCGAGCCTTGATCGACACACAATAGACTGCGCCATCCGTTGCATATTCTTCCAACTGACCAAGCCCTTGTCCGCAAAGTGTAAGTGGAGTTGGGTGGAGTCTTGTCCTGATGCGAAAAAAAGTGCCGATGGCCAAAAATGAGGGACACCAGATTTGAACTGATAACCTTTAGGAGTCACGATTTCTTCAAGAGCAACTTGAAGATACATCGCTGGAATCTAACGCGCTACCGTTGCGCCAGCCCCCCAGCTTTGGTTGTCCAGCGGGTTCTTAATTGTGTTGATGCATCCCGAAGCTAACGTGCCAATTAGCAGTCAATCTCAGTCACCCTTCGCGTCTAGGAGCTTTACAAAATCGGGACTATTCATGAGAAAAAATAATATCGCTAAGCGAAAGATATAAGTATGATTAAACTCTGCTACAGTGGTTGGGCAGTGTTTGCTTGCTACCTTGCAATTTGGAGTCTTCGGTTTGCGCTTAACCTTCTAAGCGGATCGGGCATACTGTTCTCGTTCCCAACAGAGAGTTAGCTACAGAATGACCAGCGACACCAGGGTTCAAGGCAAAAATGGAGGACAGGCTTAGAACACCAGTTAATTGCTCGAATTCGCAAAAAGTAAACGCTAGGACCGAGCGTGGATCGAACACGCGACCTAGGGATCTGCAATCCCTCGCTCATACCACTGAGCTATCGATCCTTGTAATCGTTGAGTGTTCGGATTCGGAATCAGCCCTTATGTTCCAAGTTCTGCTAGGATCTTCCCAGGCGTTGACATGATGGATACTGTCGAGTCAAAGTTCTATTGCTGCATAAAGGCACCAATCAATGTGAAAGCCACACCACACATTGCCTCTAAAGCTACACTGGGCTGCCCGCTATTAATGCTTCTCTCTTGTAAGAGCTTTGACCACAAACATGAGTGTCTGTAACACAGTGGCAGTCTAATTTTGCTAAACATCCTATGAACAATGCCACATCAGTGACTCACGGTGGAACGAACAAATCCCAGTGGCAATAACAGAACAATCACGCGTTCACGCATCATAGTTCATACATTTGACTTCGTGAAATCCCACTATTCTCATCTTAATAACTCTTTCTTCCATCCTGTCTCTCCTTTCTCTTCCCACCATTCATCCTCACATCTTTGATTAACAACCTCACCGAAAATGGACGAACTACCCGCCGCCCCTCCGAGTACAAAGGAATTCTACAGCTACTATAGTGGGCTTCCAGGTTGTCCAAATCTTGTTGCGCGATCTACCACGACTATATGGAACAGTCCAGTATATGACTGGGACGTCTATAACAGAATACTTGACCCTGTCGAAAAGCACGCTGTTGTTCCACTGTGGAATAACTCCACAGGCTCAGAATTCGCAATACTGAAACTGTGGTTGCTTTGACCTGTCGACACGTGGTCGTGGGGCGAAAAGAAGAGAACATCGACATTTGTCACAACACTCGTAACAGTCGACGCATTATCCAGCCTGGGAACAAGACGTATCAAGGCACGACGACATTCCTCCGCAACCGAATTGTGAGTCCTCCACACCAGTTCCCGAAAAACGGGTCGAATACCTTCGTAGCTGCAAAGTCCAAGAAGAGAGTAGCCTACGGCGACTTGAACCTTTGGCGTCAATGGAATCACAAACTGTCGGCTACGTCCTTTTTTTTTTTTTTTTTTACCAAAGTTCGGGTTGAGCAGTTCCTCACCAGCCCACTTCCGCGACTAGGCTTTGATAGAGCTGGATCAGAAGAAGCACCAAACACCGGCGACGAAATTGGAAAATACGGTACCGGCGAAGCTTGCTGCACTCCCTGTTCTGTCCCGATATATGCTCTGGCGGTATCCACACGAGGAACGAAAGACAAGATCTGGCTTCCTTCCCGGGATTAATACATTCACACAACTTGGTGTGATGCCAGAAGCCGAGATGAGATGTCCTGACTTTGACTTCGCCGTGCCAGGAAAGACTGTTGTTGATGAGGATTACGTGCGAGTATGCATGTATGGTAGCGCAAGTGGAGCAAGCCATGGTCTCACCAATACAGCCAAGTCTGTGATCCGAAAATTTGTTGGAGGCGTCTCGATGGTTTCCGAAGAATGGTGCATCCTGGGCTCTATTGTGTGAGAGAAGAGGAAGCCCTTCTCTACCCAGGGCGATTCGGGTGCTAGTGTCATGGGAGACGATGGCGTGTCGCCTCAATTCTGACGTCTGGTGCCCAGGGAGGTAACCGAGGAACGCATCATATCTCGTATGCGACGCCAATCGAGTGGCTGTTGGAGGATATTAGAGGACACGGATATGACGTGGAGTGGATGGGCAAAGAAGTCCCTCTTGAAGATCTCCATTACCGTCTAGAAACTGAAAATTAGGCGTAGATCGACCAGAAGCGATCAGAAAAGCACATGGACCTGTTGGCGATCATTGTAGATACTGCTTAGCAAGACACAATCATCATAATGCCAAATTGAACACGCTGTTGATAACTAAAGTGAGCCGCCTCTATAGCTCAGTGGTAGAGCGTTGCACTTGTAATGCAAAGGTCCATCGTTCAATCCGGTGTGGAGGCACGCGAATTACTTTTTGTCAAATTTGTCAAATTGGCGACGGATTCGTTCTGACGAGATATTTGTTGTATTCTTTCATCAATTCGGTTACTCAATTGAGATTAGCTTTTAGATCATACTCTCTCGTAGATGGCCCCAAGAAGCCGGGAATGCATAGAGCACGACACCCATTGCTGATGTTTGACAAGACCTCTCAATTTCTCAATTGATGTGCTGTCCCACAATAACTAACACGCCCCCGCCGCCCCTAAAGCGTATCCCTTAATCGCCGGCTCTTTTTTTACCTTGGGCAAATACGTGACAAGAGAAATACCCGCAATCACAATTGCGTTCTCGGTGATCAAAAGATCCTCCAATCCAAGTCCAGGCGCCAAAGATGAGGCGCAGACTGTTCCTAAGTCTAGCCTGGAGATCTTTCCTGGACCATCATGAGTGAGCGCGTCTTTAGCTAGAGCGAAACTGAGAGGGTTTATAAGCATGCTCTCATGTGTATAAAATGAACCGCCCGGCTTTCCGGCGCAAACTTTCTGCACCTCGGCATTTGTGACGCCGACGTTCCTTTCGTCGAGCAAGTAAGCCGAAGCCCCGGTACCCTCTTGCGGCTGGACGATCTCGTCAAGGAAGCTGGAGTACAGACTTGTTGTTGGCACATATCCTGAATCGCCGCCGTCCGAGCGAAGAGTCTTGATGAAATTGCTCCCAGCTTCTTGCTGCACAACAGATGGCGTGTTAGTGATTCCCGAAAGGTCGACAAAGTTGGCTAGGATAGTTCCCCTGTAATCCGCGCTGATGGTGACATGATCGGTCGTGACTTTGCGAGTCGATGGCCAGTACTTGAATGCCCATTGAGTATCGATGTTGCCCTGCGACCAACCGATGATAGCGACGCTTCGCTTCGAGAGGGAAGCGATATAGTTGAGCGCGTATGCAGCATACTCGGCATTGACCTGGGCATCACAAAGAAGAAGTTCAGGTACGTTGACCCATACAGGATCAGCCCAGTCAACACCGGTAAGCAATGGGATGAAGCTGCCCCGAAATGAGGTCCATCCGGTGGCTCCGGAACCAGGGAACAGAATCACAGGTAGCTTGTCACCATAGGTGAAAGTGTCTGGGATGAAGATAGCAGATCTGAGCTTGTCCTCGCTTACTGAATACGGTGCATCGCAGCTTGCCGCCTTTGGATAGACGCTCTTTGGCGTGTCGGGGTTTCTACACAATGGTAGTGAAAATACTGGGAATGGAAGATTTTGTAGACATACTGGTTGTTGTTTCCATTCTCTGCAGAACCAAGGCCTTGGGCGTAGCTCAGCAGATCATCTGTCGATCCAGAGACGATACCATTTGCAATCAATCGCGCGCTGTACTCGACGATGTTATCCGGTTCCGACTTTGCGACCTTTTTAGCGATAGATGATGCTTCGCCAACATTCTTTGGCTTTTTTGTGGCCTTCAGCTTCTGCAGCGTATCAAGTGTCTTTTTCCTATCTCCTTTGTTCAAGGCGTCGCCAAGTTCGTTGAGAAGTCCGCTGACCGTCACAGCCAGGTCGTCATTAACGCCATTGAAGAGACCACTCAAAGCTTGCCGTTCCTCGATAAGCGGTACTCCATTTGGGATGCATAGCGCTGCAAGTCCAACGCCGGTTAATCCCAACGCTAAAAGCAGTTCGGAAAAGCGCATTGCCAGAATCAGAAGATGATTAATGCATTGATAAGAAAGATGGTGGTTGATGGCCTGTTGAAGGAGGGTGAAGCTTGCAGTTAATTAGGAAATCCCTTTTGCGGAGAGACCTCCACCCATTACGAGAAGACACAACAGATGCCACACGTAATAAAACTCTGCCCGTAACAGAGGTTACCTTCTTCCGGCTGTACCGCCTCAAGTCCTGTGCTCGGTTGTACACGCTTCGATCTATGACGCGAGAACCCGCGATTCATGTGACTATTCGCAGCACACCCTCTCATCTCCATGTTATCGAGTTATTAACAAGCTAAACGAGATGATCGCCATCTTGACAGTGGAGGAGTCGGGATCGACAGTGGCTTCGGATTGCCCCTGTTGGCTGGTGTTAGTGCTACAGCGCTCGGTCCTTGGAACTATTGAACCCTAATAAGTCAAGTGCCTTAGCACGGGCGTTCTACTCCGCAGCGGCAGTTGAGATTTGTAGTGGGATTGTAGAAGTGAAGGGAGTAAAGCTTCCGAGCTGCAGAGTCCACTCGCAATGATTTGAGAATTCGTTTGGTGGTTCACCACTATACATCTTTCATAGATTAATTCGGCATGTCCTACGTTACGTAGAACCACATGTCCCAGGAGTTGTCGCACAAAATTGGCAATAAGGCTATCATCATTGATGCAGTGCAAACTAGTGCAACAAACTTTGCAAGACTTAGAAGTAATATCCAATTTCGCCTCTCCAGTTGGAGGCTTATAGTCATGGCAGAAATGAGTATAACCTCTTAAACGACGGATTACGCTTTATTTCCAGTGGTCAACAGCCCTCCCAGGATGCCTCCAATACCATCAATCACACCGCGCAGAGGTCCTTTGGAGACACCAGCATAGCTTCCGTACGATTCAGTGTAGCCAGGGAACTTCTCAAACAACTTCATGTTCACCTTCTGCAGCTTGGGGCAAGTCTTCCCAGCAAGAAGCTGCCGAAGCTTGTCCGCCAACGGCGTCAAAGCCTTGGTCACGTCAGTGAACTGACTCCCAAGAACATCAGGCGCAGCAGCCATGATAATTTGCATAACGAAGCACTCAAGGTTGTCTCCTTTCAACAACATCGCAGCGTTGAAAACGCCACCGGTGAGATCACCTATATCCACACCCGCGAAGGAGTTCACTTTGCCGGTGTTACCGCCGATGTTCAAAAGACGAGGATACTTGGCAGCATGCTCTAGAACATCAACGAGGAAGTCAGGGATGGAGAACTCGTCCTCAACAGGTCGGCGGTACCAGTTTTCTGGGATGCGCTCCCAGCCTTGGTTGACCTTGAAGTTGCCAGGCTTGTCGCCTTTGACGCCAAAGAAACTGGTAAAGACCTCACGCGAAAGATATCCCTCAGGATACGTATCGGAGTGATTGGCCATCATGCGAGGGGGGAAGGAATACCCAGCAGGCGAAACCAATACTCCAGCGAAAGGAGAATAAAAGAAGTGGCTGTTTGTCTTCTCCGAATCTTGAAATTGCTTGTAGTGAAAAGGTGCAAGAGCGGAGTACTGCTCAGGCGCAGGAGTGTTTTCGCGGATGGCACTCCAGTACTCTACAAAGCGCTCAAGGACGACGTTGAAGTTGTTGCCAGTCACATAGAGATCTCCTCTTGTGGAGCTGACATCCGACTCATACTTGTTGTGACTTCCACTGAGGCCAGATGGAGTGCCGAGAATACCGCCACCGTTGAGAATGTTCTGACTGAAGCTGCTTGGACCGCCAATGGAGTAGCCGGGGCTCAGTGATACTGGATTACCGGTGAATACAGTTCCATAGACCGCGAGGAAACCGCCGAGGTCAAGACTCATGCCATAGACCTCGTTGGTAGCCTTGATGATGGTTTGCATGTCTGCGACACCATTTCTCGGAAGGTACCCATGGTTAGCCAAAGCATTGAGTCCAGGGCAGGGTCCTTGTCACCTTATTAATATGGACTCATGTTGAGCAGAAGATAGCTTACCTCTTTGATCGCCGGCTTTGAGATTGGGAGGCAGGAACTCATGCTCTCCAGAAACACTGATACGCTGTTTCTTGGCATCGAACTTTGCGGCTCGCTTCTCCTTTGCGAAAGGGCATTCACCTGCATCCCTCTTCTCCCCTTGGGAGTAAGGACATGCTGCAGGGCTTCGCTTTGTGTGCTCTTGATAGGTCTTGAGCTGCTCGGCGCTCATTTTGGGGAATGCAAGAGCTGTTGGGAACAGACATGCTGCTGCGAGCCACGAGGACAGAAAGAGCTTCATGATGAAAGGATGGGGGGTGAAGGAAGTAGGAAGGGAGAAGGGCGGTTGCTACAGATAAACATTGGTGAGAAACAACTCGACTTTTATCCAGTTCCTTGCTTCCGTACCTCTGTACCTCTGTACCTCTGTTTTACTTTTTTTCCTTCTTTTCTATGTTTCGCTCACCAAACTTCCTCCTTGCAGTTAATCTGCATCGATGACGTTCTGCATGCTGTCTGTCTCAGTTGAACAGCCCAGCAACACAAATGTGAGCACGCTGGGACAATTCCCAGTTTGTGTCACCAACTGCCGATCTTCGCAGCTAAGATGTTGGCTATTAGAGATCACCGCTACTTAATTGGCTTGGAGCAGGTCCCTGTTGTTCAACAAGGAGCTACCGTTAGATGTAAGCAGTTTGAGGGGTTAGCAAGGTTAGGATCTTCAATGGAACCAAAATACGGGTGTAGCCGGACTTCCCGTTGAACTAGGGACAGTCTAATCGAGTTTATTGAATGCTAATGTCATACTTGCCATTAGAACTCTGATGATTGGTGAGTGCGGCCCGCATGTCTGTGCGATGCTGGACTTTGGTGGCAACTGGTAAGCAAAGATACGAAAGATGCAGCAGAATAGCCGTTCTATGACATCAGCCTTAGCACAACAACACCTATTCTCGTATCCGTCCCGGGTCGCTTGATCTCGGAGAAAATACTGTGTGATTTGCTAAACCTCATAAGGAATAGTCTCGTCTTCAAAGACCTCTTTGGGAGTCTCAGTTGGGAGTTGAAAATCGATGTACACCGGCAATCTACCGACTTGGTAAGCTGGGACTTTTTGCTCGAGGTCTCTATGCCATAAGACATAAACCTTGGTCAGAGTTGCAATTACGAGCATAATTTCGTAAACATACATGCGCAAGGCGATGTTGAATTCCCAGACCAGAGCTGCATTAGGATATTGACTACCCAGAGGCTTCAGGTACGGCTCTCACCAGATCTGTAGATCCTCTTTTCTAGTCAACGGACATGATCTCCGGATCGACGCCAAGAACGATAGCTTGCACTAGCAGCCCTCGCTGATCGTCAATTCAGCCCGCAGCTCTAATACATGAATTTCCATTGGCACGCGTATACGGGTACAGCACGAGCTCGGCCCGATGCTTTAGCATCCTCTGCACGGTAAATGTGCGTAAGTGAAAGGCCTGCAGTTGGACTAGCTTTGATGGGTTACAGTTATCCAAGTCAGCCACAGCGCACGCTATTGCACCTCTTTAGATTACAGTTTGGTGACAAATACGTGTGCATGGTACCATTTCTTGAGATCGTTTTTGTTCTCGAGACTGTGGTATCTGTGGTTGGGTGGACTTTACGACGAGGACAAGCCCATATCCGCAACTTCCATTACCTGGCTGGTGTAGGGGCCTCGCAAAGGGATGAGAGGGAACCATGCCACCACTGACAAATCCCTTCTGGTTGCCCATTAGCCCTAATTTAGAAGCTCTAGCACTTTATTTCATCCTTTTAGGTTGTTCATTCTTCTAATATCAGTGCCATGGCCGTATTTTGTTAATAGATAGGACCAGTCTCAAGCTCTGCAATCAAGGCTGCTGCTACATCCCAGAGAAAGTATGGGTAAAATCTCGCCCGTAGACAATTGCCTTCCAAAAATTCTTTTCCATCAGCCTGTCGCTCCGAGTCCTCCTATATACCGGGAGGTTGGAAAATCGGGCGAGGATAACTTAGTCGGGAAGTGCGAAACCTGGTAAAAGGCCGAAAAGAGCGGCTCGCTGTTTTCCCAAAATACAGCCACTGTCCAAAATGCCGCCATGGACCCTGGCTAAAAGCTGATACAGCAGCAGTAATAACACAGAAATAACTATTCAAATGAATTATGAGCTTAACCCGGAGAGTTGAGATGTAATGAGCCGAATGAGCTTTTGGCCGATTCTCACAGCATAGTATCGAGGCAGTTGACATATAAGTGAGCTCTTTTGGTGCTTCTTTGCCTGATGTTCGAATGTTGACTCTTCCCTTTCCAGATTAAACAAGATTCCACCATGTCTTCTCCATTCTATGTTCCAGTCTCGCTCGATCATACCGCCCTTCTTCTCTCCGATGTTCAATCTCAAATCCTCCGACGTTTTCCCCAAGAAGACCAAGCTGCTTATCTCGGCAAAGTCTTGAAACTTCTCAACTTCTTCCGCTCAGAGATCAAGTCTCGTCGTGCCTCAGCGAAGCCAAAAGGTTCTCGCTCCCTCTATGATGATGTACCGCTGATCATCCATCATACACTTCCCTTCAACATTAACTCAAACGCATTCGTGTCACCGTACAACAAGCTCGCAAGCTGGGTAGCCAAGCTCGAAGCAGGTGGTGCATTCGCCAACGCGCCTTCTGATCCTCATCGTCCACACTATGGTGTTCCTGCCGAGCTAGTCCCTCCTGGTGGCTGGGGCGGAAAAGATGAGATTTTGCTTGGTAAACTACAGCCAAACTGTTTTGGATCCTCAGACCTTCTGGCTTATCTACGGGCTCGCGGGATCAGACACGTTGTACTGGTTGGTTTGACGACTATGGGTAGCATTCTGAGCAGTGCGAGGGCTGGTGCCGAGCTGGACTTTCATGTTATCTGCGTTGAGGATGGGATTATTGATGATGACCCTGAAGTTCATGAGTTCATCATGAAGCGTATTCTACCTAAGTTTGTTGATGTTGTCACGGCCAAGGACATCGTGAACCTGGGAAAGGAAAAGTCTAGTGGCTAAATGAGATCCAACTCAGACTAAGACCATCGCTTCGATTCATAATACGTATTCTTATACCAGTAAACACCCTAATAGTATTGACCCGCCATATCTATCATGAAACATATCTCATAAACTCCAAGCCAAACTATGCATATCTATGTACCAACCGCGGTGCGCTCGGCATCTGCGTAACACCTCTCGTATGCTCAAGAGCCGGTGCATTCGATCCATCGCTGATGTTCCCACTCTGTAATTGCGTTCCTTTCTGTCTTCTTCTCCTCTTTCTGATACAAGAGAATATCACGCAAAGGGCCAAAGCTAGAATGACTCCTCCAACAGAAGCCGCGGTCGCAATGACAGCTGTTCTGTTCCTATCGAACCAGCTTCCTCCCGATCCTCCTCCTCCTCCTCCTCTGCTACCTGAGTCTTCATCATCGTCGCAGTTCTGCACGTCAACAGGGCATTGGCTTGAGCTCCCGTCACATGTCTCTTCGGGATCGCAAGAGGCTGTGCTTTCGCGGCAGACTAGACCGCTTGAAGCGACTCGACATTCGTCAGTGCAGCATCCATCTGTGAGTGGATCGCACTCTGCTCCGCTGCGGAGTTGGCAGGTGGTAGGGTCACAGCAAGAATCTGCGGGGCATCGATCTTCACCACCACAGTCGCATGACTCGCCTGGCTCGACGATGCCGTTACCGCATTGGCTATCGTTGATGTCGGGAACCTCGTCCTCACTGACAAGACAGCTCGTGTCAACATGCTCCTCGCCAATGCCTGTGCAGATAGTGCCGATAGTACACGGCGAGAACTCCTCCAGACCGGGAGAACTCTGGGGGTTCATAATGTACTGGTTCCGAGCATCGCAGGTAGTCTCACTTCGAGGACAGCAATCATCGGAAGGCGAGTATCCTGATGTGCCACAATCGCCAGACGTACAGTCATGGGAAGCTCCAAGGTTATGCGCCAGCTCGTGCGCGAAGACCTGCCATTCAGAAGCTGTACGAACAACAACGTTCGCAGAGGCTGTACCGCCACGACCCCATGATGATCCTCGTGATCGATTACACAAACTTCCGATCCAGGCGATGCCAACAGTTGAACCACTTCGACAGGCGCTGAAAAGCGACCAGACAGCGTTATCGTCGCGTAATCTGCCCCTCCATTGTGTGAACAAGTTCAGGCGGTCGTTTATGTCGACGCTTGCTGTGCAGGGAAGATTCCAAGGCATTGATCGTGGTGCGTCAGAAGGACAAGATGGGTCGCTTATGGTCAGATTCTGAATGGCCAGAGCGATGTTGAAGGTATCTTCGTAGACTTGTGATGCGATGTTTACTTGTGAGATGATGTTGTCTCGAGCATCCTGCATGTTGTCGAATTCTGCCGTGTATGAGCAGTCGGCGGCGATGCCTATCAAAGCGACTCTTCGGGAGTTGGGGCATCCTTCTGTAGACCCAATCACGTCTCTGGGGTCGAACCAATCGTTGACATCTTGACGGGCTAGCAGAGGATGGTGGGTATCCTGTTCACCGGAGGTCTGGCGGCGTCGATCATTGTATCTGTGAGCCTGACATGTCGGCTCATCTGAGGATGATCTTTGCGAAAGAGCTCCCTCGCTTTCATCCCTTGTCTTCTTCCATACTACCATTCGCTCAGATCTCTTCCTGAGTTGGCCGTCCTGAATTTGTCGCGCCTGGCGGTAGTTCGAATCCAGTGAAATATGGTGATAAGTGCCGTCATTTGTGAAAGTGCCCTCGATGACGTGTCGGCCTTGGCGATATCGCACCATTACTCGTGCCCATCCTACTCTTCTCTGTGCCTGCTTCTCAAAATCATTCACAAAGGCTACACCCTTGTATAACAAAGGGCGTTGACTCTGAATATCAGTGATGACACCATGATTGCCTGTGGAATTAATGTGCTGAACGGTAGTGAGACGCGATACGACATTTCTGGAAGGCTGCAGGTTCAGTGTGATCCGTTGGCGTTCGTAAGGAACTTCAAATTCGACCTGGAATGAAGATGCCGAGTCGAGAGTATGTGGACTTTGAGAAAAGTCCAATTTCTCAATTGTTGATGATCGATCAATGGTATCTCTGGCGACAGATAGCGCTTTATGCAACATGTCAGTATTCCATCATCGCGACACGAACTATGGCATACCTTGTACAGGATAAAAAGAGCAGACCTGAGAAAAGATCAAGAAAAAGGTCAAGAGACTCATAGCTATCAGCTGTCCACAGAAGTTCACCGTCACAGGCCCTTTGAAACAGACCTGTGAGAGTGGAATTTTGGAGAACCATATATGAAGATCTGACGTCGGATTTAGCAGTTTCAGAGCGGGATGGCCCCCATCTATGACACGGGGACCGTACGCGTTCTCTTGGCCAGTTAGCGAAGCCAAGACCTAGGTGCGTCTGGGCGGGTTCGGCTTCTTCCAAGGCAGCTGAGCCACTCTGGCCTCGTAATTAAGGTATTAGTGTGATTTTCCTTTCTTTGTTACACAGATTTCGGAGTGCGGGTTGTGCGAGGGTTCTTTTTGCACGGGTATCTCCATGGATATAAGTTTACGTGGTATTGATATGAGTGGTACTGTCTCAGCCTTGTATTGCTCTGTTATACTGAAACGGTATCTACTAAGTGATCACTGTTCTGTAACTCTTTGGCATTCAGGATGTTTGAGTCTATTGTTATTGACGATACCCTGATAGTGTCAGTTACATCCTCATATTAAGCTTAAATGTTTGTGTGCGGGAAGCCCGGGCTCCGGACCCCGCCATGGGGAGCATGACATCGGAGATGCTGACAAGGCGACGCCTCCTAAATCCGAAAGGCGAGAACCTTATCCACTCACGGAGTTTCAATGACGCCTGAGCTGACGTATACCATCTTGGCATTGAATTGTCAGCATCACAAATTAAGGCCGCGTGGGCATCACTAAAGCCACTTTCTCCTTTGGAATTAAGTCTCAGAAGAATTTAAGCTTAATCTCGGATTATTTCTTGTTTCATTGGTGATTCAAATGGTCATGCTGAGATGAGGCTAAGCCAGACCCAGCCACCAGGTCAAATAAACGTGTCTATTCAACGACAATGCTGCATAAAAGTATGGATAAAGAATTAAAAGAAACAGCGGTGAAACCGGCCGAGAGGCAGCCAAGTACCCACGTAACATTCATCCTACGGCAGTAGCATCATATGCAGGCTGCTGATGCGCTAAATTCTGCAAGCTCAAGACACGTTAGAGTAAAGTACAAGCGTGGAAAACGGCAGCGCCCGGATGCGTCAGGGTCTCTGCATCGAAGAATGCACCGAAGGAATCCACAAAACTCTATGACGCCGATGAAGTGAAGTGAAGTGCCTATGATCCGCGGCTGGGTATTCATGTACAAAATAAATCCTTCGATGGTGATTTGCACTGCCCGACTGGACAATCGTCAAATAAGAGATGGTCTACGGTGCTTGGCATGAATTCGTCGTCATTTTTTGGTGGGAGATGTCTCGGCGGTCTGAGCGGCCAAGGACGCTTTATGTCATCAGTCTTCTTTTTGTAAGCAAGATATGGTAAGGGTTTCGGATACTCGGATGTAGCAACGCATCATCGCCCTGTGGAATTTATGAATCCCTTTCGCTCAGTACCAATCATTATTGCAGCCAGACATGGCATCGTCAGACTGATCTCGGCCGATACCATAACTGATGGACCAGCCAGAGAATAAAACAGACTCCACTTTAGAGTCTGTTATCAGATAAGATAAGACATCCCGTCAAACAACCTACCCTGCATGTTCATCGAAACCAACTAATGCCTGATAATACAGTATCGCTGCGTTGAACACTGACTATCATTAAGTAAATAGTGTATCTAAGAAAAGCCTCTCTGGATAGGTGTGAAATTCTCTTGACATGGTTTTATTGATAAATAAGGAGTGGGATACGATTATGCTTTGCTGAGTTACAACGTCGGTGACAAGCTCAGAATGCGATCCTTGGTCAAAATTCAAGGTGAAATGAGGACCTGAGACAAAGGGCTACTGATTCTAGCGGCCTCCTCAAATGCCTCCGCGAACTTCTCCATGGGAAAATTACCAACAGTCTGAACTGCATCAAGCTTTAGATACCCTGCCTCGACCAGCTTGATCATGTTGCGCATATCATCCTTCGTATACATCCACTTCCCCTTGACCGTAATATCATTGATCACGATGAACATAGCCGGTAGTCTCAGCTCTTGATGTGCGCCCATCAAGCTCACTCGTCCACCGCGACGAAGCGACATGATACAACTCTTGAAGTGAGTGCTATTGATAGCTTTGCCGGGAGAGATGTCAAAGAAAGCATCCGCCGGACCATCCTTGGTCAGCTCTTGAACGTCATTCTCGGTGTTTCCGGTATTTAGAACTGTTCTGACTCGTTCAGGATTCAAAACCTTCACTTTATCCAGAGTTTCCTGGTTGCGACCGACGGCGATAACCTGAGCCCCCATGGCCAGAGCAACGAGAACAGCAGCGCTTCCGAAAGTTCCAGCAGCAGGGCTAATGATGACCTTCTCGCCAGCTCTGACAGCTATATCTTGAAGCCCTCCAAATGGAACTGAGATGGTCCAAAGATAGGCCAAATCTTCCATTGAGTATCCGAGACCCCCTTCAGTAAGGTTGCCTGTGAGCCGGCTCTCGTCTAATGGGAAGCAATTCTCCAGAGGAACCTTTGCGTAGTCAGCATAGGTGCCGTCTCGCCACTCACCCTCCATGAGTTTATTACTCGCGGAGCCAAACCCTCCGGACAGACCATGGAGGATAAGGGCATTGGGGTTGTCTCGCCCCTGGATAAAGCTGTCGAAAAAGACCAACTGTCCAGGGTTAAGAGAAGTTGCATCTGGGCCGACAGCGGCAACGCGACCGATGGCACTAGAACCTATGACGAAAGGCTCAGGATAAGGGTAAGGCTTATGACCACTGTAAACTCGGTCCGCATACGTTAAGACGCCAGCTGACAGTACGCGGATCACAGCACTCCCGGGACATGCCTGAGGAGTATCCTGGGTCACTACTGAGATGTCATAGGGATCTCTGGTGGAATGAAGGATGAGTGCTCGATGGGTCTTGGGAAGTGTTGTGCTTGAAGTTGCCATGATGACCACAGTCGATGGTTGTCAAGTTGTCTAAGATAAGGTGCTTTAGTTTCTGTGTTTAGAAGAATGGCTTGTTCAACTTGTTCGTGCGAGGTATATTCTTATATATGTTCTTTCTCTGTTCCTTGAATGTGGTCGTCCATATAGTCAACACCAGCTAAGTTGCAACTCTCAGGCCATCTCAGGCGCTGAAAAGCATGGCCAGATCAGAAAGAATTAGCTGAAACCTACCAATTAGGTATGCCTCAGCCGGGCCCGGGTTTAAAACTAGTCTACCGCCCGTCACTCCATACACGATCGTCCCCGGGGCACCCGGACTTAACAGACTTTTAAGCCCGGCGCCCAATAGCCCATACGTTCTGTGCGCTCTGTCATCCGGATGCCGCTTCAGTGCTCTGTTAATGTTTTCAATTGGCGGTATTAAATATCAATGGCCTCTAGAGCATCCTCAATTAATGCCGGACCCGGACGGCACCAAATCCGCTCGTGCAACAGCTGCAAAAGTAAGAAGACACGATGTGACAAAAACATACCATGTTCGTCATGCGCTTTTTCGGGCAGAACATGTAGTTACCCACCGATTGGACCGCGCGTTAGGCGAACCAAGAAAACAATTCTGGCCGAGATGGCCGGTCGCATTGCGAGCTTGGAGCGCAGCCTTGCCGAAGCAACTACGCGTATGAATCTGTCCTGCAACAGCATCGAGCCAAGAAGGATTGTGAATGAGAAAGACTCGCGCAAAGACTTACTATTTCACAAGGGCTCTACTGACCAGTACCTTAATGAAATACTGGTGACCCGAGTCGTCAGTGAAGTGAGTTCTACTAGTACTGCATAATGATCGTGATGCTGATAGGTACCAGGACGAAAGTATTGCAACAGCTCTTGCGACATCGCAGCACGAGCCAAGAGCACTTCTAAGCTCCCCCTTTGATCTAATGGGAATTATGTCCTCTCCCTGCTATACCCAGCACCCTTCTGCATTTCACCCTAGCAAAGCTACTGCCATTGAGCTTTGGAATATCTACCTGAACAACGTTGAGATTATCCTCGGACTGAAGTTTACACACATCCCTACCGATGAAGTCAGGGTTTACTCAACTATAGATGACCCTGCCAGTGCAAAGTTTGATGACCTTGCATTTTGCTATAGTATCTACTTTGCAGCGGCTATATCACTCGAAGATTCGACATCGTTCTTCCCGGATAAGGCCACTGAGCTTCAGCGTTTCAAAATGGGTATCGAGCAGGCCTTTGCTCACGGTGATTTCTTCAATCGGCCAACATTGACTGGTCTGCGAGCTCTAGCTATATACCTCGTGAGTGTCTTTCACCACTGTCGCCGTATGGCTGGCCTAACTTTTTGGAAACAAGTCTGCAATCCGCGTTCATAATCGAGGGAAATCTGTTTGGATTCTCAATGGTCTCGTCATCCGAATAGCTCAATCCCTCGGACTCCATAAGGATGGGACTAAGCTTGGCTTGCCACCTTTTGAGTCGGAACTCCGTCGAAGACTTTGGTGGCATATTATCACCAGAGATAGCCGGTCAGGCGAAGACTTCGGCTTAGAAGATCCCAACGATCTGCTATCAACTTCAGACGTCAAGCCACCCTTGAATCTCAATGATGCGGACATCTTCCCTGAAATGGAGGACTTACCAGTTGAGCGGACCGAATGGACCGGCATGACTTTCTCGTTGATCAATGTCGACTTAGCTAAGGCTATGGAAACTCTCAAAGGTGGCAACCCCTCAACATCAACGCTCAGAAAAGAAGGGAGGGACAAGATACTTCGAGACGTGCATACTAGGGTCAAGTCAAGACTTGAGAAGTGCAACCCAGTAACGCCGCACCAACGACTTACGGTCCACTGCGCAAACTATCTTCTACGGAAGCTCGACTTTGTCACAAACCAACAATGGCTCTTGTTACAGAAGAGGGAGGTCAGTGACTCCGTACTAAAAAAAGAAACACTTGTTGCTGCGTTGGACATCCTGGAAGCGAGGACAGCTGGCGATGATCCTTTTCTAGCGCAGTTCTCATGGGCGAAGAAGGTTCATCCGCAGTATCATGTATCATTATATGTTCTGTGGTATTTGTGTACTAAGCCGCAAGGTCCGCACGTCGAGCGCGCATGGCGGGCCATAGATAGCATATTTGAGCAGGAGATGGCTTTTGACTTTATTGGTTGTGCTGGAGCTAAACCGGCTGTTCTGAAGGCGCTGAGGACTAAAGCTGAAACACGGCGGAAGAATCTGGACTCGTCATCTGTAAGGGTCGGGTGCAACACAGAGCCTGCTGCTTCGACTGAACTGGAGCATATGGAGGACTCATTAACATTCCTTGAAGGCTTCAACTTCGACGATGAGGTTTTCGAAAATGGAGTTGTATGTTCATCGTGGACTTCCCTCCTTCAGGGGCTTCAGGCTGACCAACCTATGTTTCAATAAGCTGACAATGATTTCTCTTCTGACCTATAAACCGCGTTGGTACAGCGGCCTTAAAAGGGAGGAAATTTAAGAGTTTGGAAGAAGGTATTAAAATAAAGAGTCTTCTAAATTCAGGTTAAGTTACCTTAATCTTTCTACTACTTAGGATCGAGGTCTTCAGTTCTCTTTCCTCCCCTATAGGATAGTGATGATATAAACATACAGCGTCAGGAACAGCATCACAGTGTGAGGGATTGCAGAAAGTTTATTTTAGACTGTGGTCGTGACGGCGTTGCAGAACCACTTCCTTAAATCCGAAGTCCGTAAATCCGACCCCCTAGCTTATAAGGCGATGAACATTGAGTACACCATAATTTTAAACAGATCTTCCTGTTTGTGAGTCTATATATCAGAAAGGATGGCGACTATCCTAGTTACTGGTGCAAACCGCGGCATTGGTTTTGCCATTGTGCAAGCCATCGCTACCCGCCTCCCTTCATCTACTATCGTGCTTGGGTCTCGCAAAAAAGGTGCAGCACAAGAAGCAATTGAATCACTAATTGATAGTGGAATCAAGACTAAGCTTGGCTATGTTGACTTGGATATTGAGAACGACGCCTCTATTGAAGCAGCAGTGGCAACTCTGGAGCAAGAATATGGCAAACTGGACGGTATGTGTTCTGAGCATCAACTGAACCGGAGAGCTGACCACGACAGTTCTGATCAATAACGCTGGCAAAGTTGAGCAAAGATCATCAGATGACCTGGCGGACATCCGGGCAGCATCCAACTCTTGCTACAACAACCTCATCACCAGCAACGCGATCGTCACGCATGCCTTTGGTAAACTGCTTAGAAAGAGCTCTGAGCCAAGAATCATCATGATCTCGAGCGCTCGAGGCAGTATGGCCAGAACAAACAACAAAGAGGTTCGTTACCCAAGATATATCATGTTCAATCGCTCATCTTTGCTAGCTCCCTCCTGTTGCCAATATCGACTACTGTGTTTCTAAAGCCGGTCTAAATATGCTCATGTTGCACTTGCAAGCTACCGAGAACCACAGGGAGAATGAACCTAAGATAGCATTCTGGGCTGTGAGTCCAGGACACTGCAAGACGGCTTTTAATGGCTACAAGGGCAGGAAAGATCCCTTGGAAGGGGCCCAGGCAGTGGTGAGGTTGCTTGAGTCGGCCAAGGGGGACATTGAACCTGGGACATTTTGGGAGTATGAGAATGGTAGCTTTCAGCAAGTTCCTTGGTAATTTCACGCGAAATGTTGATAGAAGGCTATTAGTATTCAAGTCTAGCTACCTCTTTCCTTGTATTCAAGAAGGCTCCAGACTATTAAGGAACCCAATGAGCCAATCACCCCCAAACTTCACGTCAATCTCATGAGCACGTCGAGTCTTCATCGCTTGAACTGCTTCAACGCAGATGTTCTCCAATACCTCCGTCTTCCGCGAGGGCAACTCCTTCGCAACTTCTCCAAACCACGCGAGAGCTCTCTCGATAAGGTTGCTATCCCGCTCAAAATCCGCGTGCTGGAGATCATGTAGGTTGTTGGCAGTCAGGAGTACCATTGAAGAAATATAGGTACAAGTCGAGACCCTATGTACATTAGTGTTGGTTTAGTGTCGTCGCGTCCGAGGACTTACCATTTCAACCAGCAATATCTCGGCACAACGTACTCGAATAAGATCATGAAGTTTCGCGCTTGTCCTACCAATGAGTTCCAATCGCTTGGGAGCTGTAATGCACCCACTCCTCTGCCATGATCACGTAGAACGCCGACCCATTGCTCATCCCAAGCATGTGCCCTTGTTATCAACATCAAGGATAGAAGACTATTTGTATGAAGGATGCAGAAGAAAGCACCAACTGAGGGGTTGTTACTCGTAGTTGTAATGACATCAGCAGCGCCAAAGTCTGATGGTACCGATGCTTTCCAATTGTTTAGTGCGAGCACGATATTCTCTCTTTTCAGCCTTCGCTCTTCGGGTGTTCGTTTCCAGGCGCGAGTTGAATAGAGGTGGTCGTAGATGTCACCCTGGATACTAGCAAGCTGGACTCGAGCGAGGAAATAGTCCATAGTGGTGCTACCGTTAACGCTCGTGACTATACCAGCGCCAGAGTCACCGTTGGTAATAGTACTGAATGACATCGGGAAGTCAAGATCGATGTCCTCGTCATTTTGGATAGACGGCTGTTGAGCGCGGAGGCTGAGATCTTTATCAACGATATATGCTAGCCAGAAGACGCGAGCATGTTGTTGTCTTTCAACGGGATCAAGATGTGCAGAATACGCACGGTTATGTAGACCGATCTTGTGTATGAGACGCATCGCTGTTGAGATCAAGACCAAGGCCGGTGTAGAATCGTGTCCAGTTTGCAGCAGCATAGCCATTCCAATTAGCGTCTGAATGTTAATGAGCTGAGTCTGGCTTAACGTTATGGCCCACAGAACCGATTGGGCGTGGCTCAGGTAGCTTTCTGTAGTGCCATACGGAATCCCAACATTGTTGCTCTCGGGCATCTGCTGCAGTGCCAAGGCTAGCACGACATTGATCGCAGCCCAGACGACGGGGTCGCGCTGTTTCGGTTCGAGAGCGTACGTCTCGCCAACAAGTCGTAGAAGAGTATCGGAATGAAAGAGGGGCAATAACGAGTTAACAGTATTTAGATAGACGCCAATCATGTGCATCGTCTGCTGTAGGGGCGGCAGTTTAAGAGAGTGGCGTATCTTTCTGACTTGAGCGAGGTCATCTTGGAAGTCTGCCTGGGGCAGCGCTGCGGACACAACAGATGCACTCTCTATTGCTTGTTTGTACTGGGCCTAAACTTGACATCAGCCTGTGTGCGCCGCAAAATTCTGCAGTATACTACCAGTTGCTGTTGTAGCTCTTGCATCTGCGCTTGGAGGCTCCGGATTTCATCCTCTTTCTGAGGCTCATCACCTTGCAGAGCTTTGGGTTTCCACTTCCTGCTGCGAGCAGTGTGTGTACAATTCGTCTTATAATTGACACAATTTGAGCATTTGGGCTGCAATCCATCACATTTGATCTTTCGTGTATAACAGAGGTCGCACGCCTGGTCGCCAGTTAGCAAGCTATTTGCGTATACTGTTGAATATTACTTTTCGTGGTCGAGTGTTCGATTGCATATTGGACTTAGGTAGCGAGCATTAGCTGCGAAAGGTTTAAAGTGATGACAATGCTTCCATGGAGGGAGGTTATAGTGGTTCAGCCGCTTCTGCGGAAGCGGAGTTGGCTGACAAACCGTATATTTCTAAGGATAAGCTTTCCAACGACTCCATTCTTTCCGCGACTATGCCATTCTCGGCTTCCATGGAGGTTTCACTTCCGATCGCCCTCTGCCTCGGTCATGATAGAGCTGATGTGTAATGACTTCCATGGAGTAGGCTGAATGATTCAACCGGCGCTCTAGTAAGCGATCCATGGCAAAGAAAAACCTCCAGCCGGAGTTGACATTCCTATAAAATTCACGAATTACCATTCCATTGAGCATCGTCACAACAACTTCAATAGATTCATTGCAAGCAACATTCTTCAAGAGCAACGATGGATAATTTTATCTCTTTCACTAAAACCTACCATAACAAGCCATACCCCTCCATTGACCCAACTCGCCCAGAACTCAGTGCAACCGGTAAATTTGTCGCTATCACTGGTGGTGGTACGGGTATTGGTAGGTCAATCGCTATTGCCTTTGCGCAAGCCGGAGCATCCACCATCGCTATTCTCGGAAGGCGTCTCGATAGACTTGAGACAGCTGCAGCCGAGATCGCAGAAGCCAGTGGAGGTAACACAAATGTCATTTTCGAGGCGGTTGACATTAGTCAGCGCAGCAAATTAGATGCTGCGGTTACAAACCTGGTCAAGAAAGCGGATGGCGTCAAGATTGATATCCTGATCAGTAACGCCGGTGTTTCTCCCGACGTGGGAGCAGTCGTCGGTTTCGATGAAGCTGAGTTTCGTCAGGGCATTGAACTCAACATCATTGGTGCTTTCAACACCCTCCAGTCCTTCGGACCTTTTCTGACCAACAATGCCCACGTCTTTAATACATCAACCGGGATGGTACACCTGAGACCCATCGCTCAAGGCTGGGCGTATACAGCCGTCAAAGCCGCCGTCTTCAAGATGTTTGAGTACCTCCAGGACGATAATCCCGAGTGGCACGTTGTCCAGATTCAACCTGGTGTCATTCGCACTGAGCTGAATGAGAGGTTTGACATTGTTGGACAGGATGATCGTAAGCTGCCTTGAACCTTTGTGTATTACTAGCTGATTGATTATGTAGCTGCGCTTGCGGCTCAGTTCTATGTTTGGCTCGCGTCACCAGAGGCGGAGTTTCTGAAGGGAAAGTTTGTCTGGGCGAACTGGGATGTTGATGAGCTCAAGGCTCGCGCTGATGAGATAAAGAATTCCCTTCTCTTCAAAGTGATTCTCAACGGTGTACCCATGTGAGGGAAAGCCCTGTCACATGTTCCTGCCTTGCCCGTGGCCGATCTCAAATCTCGTTAGGACAAAGACGATCAGTGTTATTCTTCACATAAATTATAGGACCACGAAATTGGATCAGTGTCTATTCCTTGTATATTTATGGCAGGGTATCAATGTATTTAAGTATCATCTCGAACTTTCCAGATATCTATCAACGAGCTTCAGCTTTTGCCATAAAGCTTGCACGACCCGTTGACTCGTCGAACACATTATATCCGATGTCAGCGGCATTTGGCGGGGTGTATACTAATACATGTTAGTTGCCAATCGATTCCGAAGTCATAGAAGGCTTGGAACTTACTGTGCAAAGAGACAGCCACTTGGGTAGGATGAGGGTTATGCACTCGGTGAAGACCAATGTCGTCTGAGATGTATGTGACTTGATCGGCTTGGTGGGTATTGGCGCTCTTGATTGACAGAGGACGCTCTTCGCAGCCCTTCTCAGGCATGTTGTAGATAGTTTCTGTCAGCTCGCCTGCCAGCACTTTCAGGATACAGTGGGCATTCGCGTGATCGTGAATGGGTGATCCCTTGCCTGGGTTCCAGACTAATAGGAGCTTTAGGGAAGTTAGCATTGTAGACAATCATCGATTGAAAATACTCACGATATTAGCCTTGTGATTGATGTTCACAATAGCATTACGTGTGTAGTTCTTCTCTGGACAGTTGTGATAATAGCGTGCCCAGTCGTTTGGATTTGATGTGTATTTCTTGGCTAAGGAAATGAGGTAGTCCTCGTCGATGTCGTCGCAGCCAATACCACCCTCCTCACCCAGATGGGTTTTCACGTCCCGGACAAAGTCGTCGAGCGAGTAAGTTTCGGGCTCTTCAAAGTCTGTGTAAGAAGTGAAGGATTGGTGAGATGACTGACACGGTGTAAGTGGCAGAGGGGCAAATCTTGTTGATACTGCAGTCATTGTGATGGAATTCTAGTGTTTTATATGAAATGAGTAGATCAGATAATAATCTTGAGCCTTGAGGTGGAGAAGTGTACTTGAGTATTGTGAAACGTTTAATTACAGTCCGGTTTGGACAATGTTATCAAGGTGCTATCTATAATAGAGCCGCATCTTTAATCGCCGATCCGTCAATCGAGTGTCCATTGTTGACAAGTACCTTCGGGGATTCAAGAGCTACTATGATTGGTCCGCGGCCAAGCGTTCAGATAACGGAAATGTCCGCCTGGATCTTGTTCGGCGATTGAAGGGCCTGCACCAAAATAGAAACATTCGAACCGCATGTTGAGCCAAGCCACCTTGAGAAGCAACAAAGCAAATGTACTACGTCCTTTGAATATTCAATGGTCAAGAATTGGGAACTCTGTTTAATTTGACTTGTCTATGAGCACAATGCAGAATGATAAATGGGAAATAGAACAATCAACAATGGGATTCTCGGCTTTGAGATTGTAGATCATGTGGATATCTTCGGCTTATCGGTTGTTATCGACTGGCCAAGACGTGGCCTGATATCAGCTTATCGGTGCATTGACCACTCACAAACTCGAGTCAGATCATCCTGTCTCCACTCAACATTCCTTAACTTCGTGTTTGCTTCTGCCATTGAGATAGCATGATACATATGCACATTCACTCATTCAATTACTCTACCATTCAATCTCATTCTGACCACTGAAGATAGAATCATATGCCTGGGCTAATTAACGATTCTACATGAGGCTCACGCCGTGGTTGCGCAATCTGTCCTGATCAAACCCTGCATATCTTTCAATCGCCGACTCACCCGAATCCACCTCCTTCTGATATCCCATCTTTACCGACTCACCGCAGATCATCATGACAGTCTCAACGAGCGGATCAGTCAAATCAACCGGCATAGCAAGTCTCGCTTGCGTCGTCTGCAGAAAGCAGCACCTCAAGTGCGATGCGGGAAAACCCTCGTGTTCGCGTTGCAAAGAGACAGAACAAGTATGCTACTATGAACCATCGCGACGGGGTGGACGTCGCAAAAAGCATCGTTCACCAGCTGAGGAACTTCAGCAGAGGAGTAGACAGCCAGTGATGCAAGCTTCTCAAGGCGACCAGCAATCTTCATATGTGGATTGCGTAACTGTTAATCCCATCAGTTTACCCATCACTCCCACGTCGTCTTCTCAGGAATTACCATCATCTGGAATAAGCCAGAATACAGCTACCAGCAATGACTTGGTTGGAGGTGTCACCCGACACACCCGACAATCACCCCGGGACGAAAATGTGCAGACCCAACGACGGATTAGCGACGACCAAACCCCTGCTCAACAACCTCAACCTCAGGCTGATAATGTCATGTCATATCTAACCCATCTTGACCCTAACATCATTACACAAACCTTTGGTAGCAATAGTTTGGGAAGTCTCAATGCTCCCGTGCAGCCTTGTTCAGACGGAGATCGTCTCCTTCGACTGTACTACGAGAACTTTCACAATGCTCATCCCTTCCTCGTTCCAAGTTCGGTGTTCACATCACGGAACTATCCTCCATATCTGCGGCGAATGGTTGAATTCGCAGGTTCACATTATGCCTCATCTGGGCCAGACGCGCAACTGCGCGCCGAAGTCGCGACTGACATGATGTCCGCTATTGAGACCTCAACATACATGGTTCAGTCGCTATTGATCTACTCTATCCTTTTGTTCTTCAGTCGCGACCTAGATACCGCGAACAGAACCTTCGGCCAATGTACGCAAATGGCTATGGATTTGGGCATGCATCTTGAAGACTTTGCATCATCGAGACAACTCGACAATCCAATTGAGGCTGAAAGTCTGAGGAGAACTTGGTGGGAAATTTACGTCACTGATATCTCCATGGCCATTCCTCCCAAGACAATGATTTTGCGATGCAGCAGTACACCACCAAAGGTTCTCTTACCATGCGAGGAAGCCTTCTACAACGGCCGCTTAGACATTCCCCCATCACACCATGTTCTTGAGTTCAAAAGGCGGGTGCTGTCGACCGGCGATGTTGCTTTCTCGTCATTTAGCTATCGTATTGAGGCTGCGACGATTCTAGGACGTGTCTTACTCCTAAACCAGTTGAAAAATACCAGCCACGATCATACGCAGTCTATCGAAAATGCGCTTCTGAGCTGGTCGAACCACCTGCCCTCTGGAAAGCTCGAGATCGTCGACTCGTATGGTAACATCGATGAAATGATGTTTCAGGCACACATGATCATAGCCTTAGCCAGCATGCTATTGCACCTCCCGCGCAGCAACTTGTACCCGCTACTAGCAGACATCAAGGACCCCTTCCTGCCATTCGGCCAGAACCATCCTCTTTCGTCGTCAACAAGCCTTATTCAAGGTATCAAAGCGACCGACGCTTCAAGACGGATATCGGATTGCATATCGCTCTGTCCTAATGTCCCAAAGCATACACCGTTTGTCATTCCAGCGCTGGCCCTGTGCGGCTTCATACAAATAGCAACATCCCAAGGCCATCCCGATGAATGCTTTGAGCACCACTACAACCGCGTCACGCTCGTTCTCGGATGCCTCAAGAGCGCCCGGCGCATGTGGCGCATGGCAGAAGCAGAATATGACCGTCTTCGCTGCTGCGCTTCAGAACTCATCGCCGACGCCATGGATAGGATGAACGCACTGCCTTTATCGCAGACAATACCCAACTCATCTTCTTCAATGCCTACAACATCTGACCAGGGAGGTGATCTAACGTTGGTATCGCCGGCACGCGGGAATGCAGACTCGGGATTGCCAAGGTTTGATCCTCTCTTTCTGGATCCTGTTTGTTATGATTATTCGTTATTTAGCGCTTTGCCCGATTTTCATAGCTCTTAGATTGTGGTTTACTGTTTGGAAAAGTGGAAAAAGGATACCCTGCAAGGCGAAATTGACTCTACTCATTTTTGGCGCACCCATGTGCGATCTTTCCTCAATAAATAATTCCTAATCAATGTTTCAGAAAGCGCCTTCCGATTGACCATCATGCAGCTTCTAATTTGTCAAGGTCATTTCATTGGCTGTGGTGCATGCCTAATAGTGCTAAGCGCCAGAAGGCATTTTGTGAGGCGTATTCACAGCCTCATCACAGCCCATTGTATTTTGGCATTCGAACTTTTCAGCAAGGCTCCTCTGGTCTCCAATCTCCGATCGTATCGCTCAATCAATTCAGCCGGCATCAATGCACTCTATAGTACTTTGATGCAGCTCCCTTTATCCAGTGCTTCTCGATCCTCTTTCATCCTCGCCAACATGTCTACTCGAGACCTGTATCGAACCCCGCTCGACACCTCGAAACCTGAGATAAGACTACTGGAGATAGTTGAGGACAAAGATGCAGTCTCTTGTAAATTGCACACGGTCACTTTCAGCAAACAACTACGTTTTGCGGCGCTATCCTATGTTTGGGGGAGCGCAGCTGACAGGGTCAACATCAACATTGACGGCGTTGAAGTTCCCGTTTCAAAAAGTCTCGCCCGCGCCTTGAAGGAAGTTCGAGGCTATTGGAGATATGAATTTCCCAATAGAGATCAATCCAAGTTCAGAATCTGGGTCGACGCTGTTTGTATCAACCAAGCCGACGCTGCAGAACGGACCGAACAAGTCAAGCTCATGCGCGACATCTACTCATCAGCTGATCTTGTCCTTGGATGGCTAGGTTCTGAAGAAAGTGAGAAGATCTTGAGAGCTGTCACAACCATTATGGTATTGAACAAAGCCTTCAGGGCAGCAAAGTGGGACGTCGATAAGCTGATGGATCTGGAGTGGCTGAGAACTTGTGGTCTTACAAAAGAACCCGAATGCGACAAATTCTGGGCGTCACTAGACGACCTTGCGTTACTACCATACTGGCGACGCGTATGGATCTTACAAGAAAACGTCCTGGCTTCAACATTGTTCTACATTGCCCCCCGAGTCTGTATCGAGTACAGCTCTCTCATGAACGCGTGCCACATGTTCGAGATCCTTTCGATCAAGCTGAATGAGAAACAAGCTACAAAACCAAATTTTGTTCCAAGCCATATTTGGATGAAGTTTTGCCCACCTAAGGGTACCGGTTTTATCCAGCTACGAAATATTCTTCGCTTTGATATCGCCAAGACGATGTATAAGGAAAGAATTACAGAGAGCCAAAAAGAGCATCAATGGACGGCAGTTCAACTTTCGGTCTTGGGCGGCACGCTTGAAGCTACAGATCCGAAAGATCACATCTATGGCCTCCTAGGTCTCAGCTCATTACCCCTCAGCCCGGACTACACTAAGAGCGTCAGAGATGTGTATGTAGACTACTGCAAGGCAGTACTCGACGTAGTCAGGAACAGCGACAAGAGGCAACTGCAATTTCTACGAGATGCTGGTTCTGGTGTTTTCCAGGATCCCCTCGGGTTGCCTTCATGGGCACCGCAATTTCCATCGAGAGCGACTGATAACCCGACACTATTATTTGATGGGGAGTTTAACCTTGCTCGCATCGTCCCTGGCATTCCACGGCCAACTATCTCGGATGCCAAGTTACACCTCTCCGGCATGAAATTACAGACGTTGGAGAGGGTTGGAGGAAACCCAGAGATCCAAAATCTCCAGAAAGGAGGTAGTCTTGCCGATTGGATACAGGACTACATCACGCGTATACCATTTTATCCTACCAAAATCCCCTCAATTTGGGCACTTTTCTTAGTGGTTGCGAGGATGCAGAAACTGGCACTGGATACACCGAGCATGTTGCTATTGCTCAACTTTACGATGCGACTAGACCTCCGAATTCCGGAGAGCGATCGACCACGAGGTGTTACAAGATACTTCCAGACACCTGAGGCTGACGGTCTCTCCGTTATGGTAGTTCAAGATGGAGGAAACAACCCTGAAATGATGGGGTGCATTTCGCCATTGTTGGGTGGGCCTGATGAACTGAAGGCGAGGATGTTTGACGTCGATGCTCAACAGGTGTTTATGATGAAGCGAAACTACCATACGAAATTGTTTGAGACTGACGCTGGATATTTGGGAATGGGGCCGCAGAACTGCCAGGTCGGAGATGCCATCTGCATTGTGGATGGGTATCAGGATCTTGTTTTGTTGCGGAAGCGTGGAGATGACTATGAATACGTTGGACCTTGCATGGCTTACGGAATCACGGATATGTATATCAAGAGGAAGGTTGACGACGGAGAGGTGGCTGTCGAGACGTTTCATTTGGTGTAGAAAGAGTTTATTCTGTAATGGAGATCCGTCGACTGCGGCTTTAGCGTGAAGCTATCCTATCTTTATATACACTACGACGCCACTCTCTACCACAACCCACTACAGCAGGCACTAGCCTGTTATCTTCCGTAGTATAGTGGTCAGTATGCAAGCTTGTCACGCTTGAGACCCGGGTTCAATTCCCGGCGGGAGAGATCCAGCCACCTGCGATACGCAGGTCATTCTTTTTGCATTTTTCTCTATTGTATGTAAACTTGTGTTTGTCGATGGCATGTTATTGTTGGCACAAGTGTGACTTTTTAGGTGATGGTCCGACCGTTATGTCAACGTCTGCCCGCTGGGCTGAACTTTAATTAAAATACTTTATTATGCTATGTCTGTTAATCTAAAGCTTGGGATCCTCTTCTGCCTTTGCGACTGCTTCCACGTTTGACAGAATGGACTCCTCCAAGCTTGTCCAACCAGGTCGGCCGAGATCCTTAAGAAGCTGCTCAGCCTTATCTCTTGGCTCGATCTCGTTCGGGTCCTCTCCACCTGAGAAGTTCTCAGGGAATGTCCTGTTGGGAAAGTTCTTTCGGAGAATGTCGAGGATAGCGTCCCAGCTGAAGCGACCGGCGAAGCCAAAGATACGCTGTTCCTTGACATGATCGAAGACTGCAGCTGCGACATGAAGCCTACCAGTGTCATCGACATCAATGAAGTATTCTATGCTGATGTTAGTAAATGATCGCTTCCCAAGAGATGCTTGAGACTTACGAGGGACGATAAAGCTGTGGAATGGTGTTACTTGGCCCTTGAAGAGCAGCACTGGGAGGCCAGAGCTACTGGGAAATCCTTGTTCCACGGCAATAGAAGGACCCCAGTTGAAATTAGGAAGGACTATCATCAGTCAGTCAGTTGTTGCAATATCCATTTCTATGAATATCTTACCGGTGTTGACGACCAATTCAGGCTTCTCGCTATGGTGTTCCTTGTGATACTTCCAGATAGCTTGTTCCGCCTGTGCTTTGCTTGCCGCGTACACAGCACCACGTCGGTCGGGGGTATAAGGAGGATCAGCCCAAGCCTTCTTGATCGCACCCTCAGACCAGCTCTCTTCGGTCACTTTGACACCGGGGACATCGCGCTGAGAAACGACGGCCGCGGAAGATGATGAGGTGAAGACGAATCGCTTCACGCTGGGCTCTGCATAAGCGGCCTTGATGGCTGCGACGGCGAAGTCAATGACGGCAGGAATAACATTGTTAGGATCAGCATCCATGGACATGATTGAGGCGGTATGCGCAATGACAGCGGTTCCTATAGTTGTCGTATTAGTCTGATATCACTTTATCAACATAAGGAACTGGTTCCTACCCTTGGCGGCCTCAGTCAAAGCCTTGTCATCTGTCAAGTCTGCCACCGCAACAAGCTCAAAGTTTCCTTGGCCATATTGTTTGTCAAATGCAGCTGTGAGCCACGCGTTCTTCTCAACATCTCGAACAGTACCGCGGACCTTGTAGCCATACTCGAGGAATTGTTTGGCGACATGAGAGCCGAGAAGACCGTTGACTCCAGTCACGAGGACTAGCGAGCCTTTGGGGATAGCGGGGTTATCCAGAGGGGCCATTTTGTTAAAGATGCTGTCTATCCGTAAAATGATGACAATAACTAGAGCTGATTGTATCGTGTGGATACTTGGCGCATTTATATACCTCGCTGTCAAAAGATACACCGCATAACCCCCGCACGGCTGTTGATGCAATATGGCCCTAGTGTGACTTGATTGTCCGCAAGTCCGCTCAGAGTTTCGTATGTTTTGGAGCCCTATCCGCGGGCGTGATGCCTGATTTGTGCTGGTGCTGCGCGCTAAGTTTCAACCTTTATTTATAATCTGCCTCGGTCGGCTAGATTGAAACACCCGGGACGGATTTATGACTACATGAACGAAAGGATTACTCATCAATTTCTTCTGGATCATCATAGCGATTCATATCATTAAATCTTGCGACTTCGACTTGTTCTCTCTTGTATTCTTCTTCGCTCGGCATTTACTCTGCGGGGCAAAGGCGGAACCCGCGGTGAGCGAACAGTGGACTATCATGCCTTGTAGCAAGGATCTTGAGTCGTCACAAAAACCAATATCCTTGCACTGAAAAATCAACCGATACAACATTCAGTTTCAGCGGGCTGAGACTGAAGGGCCTCGAGATATCAACAGCATCATTTTTCCCCTAGCTTTGTCTGTATTGCTAAAACCTTAGAGTATTTCCCAACACTCCAAAAGCGTTTCAACGTGGTCGTGCAGCAGCGTTCATCTGCCGTGGATCCAGCGTTCCTGGCTACCCCGTGTTCAACCATTTTGATTTCCCTTTGGTTCTTATCTAACCGCTAATCAAACGTCAAGCAAGGAAACGTCATATGTGAAGTGACATTGAACTTTATCAGCCTCAAAATCCAGACTGCGCTCATCCAATCAAGCAGCTTGATACTCAATTGACAGCTCAGTCTGCCAACCCATACTCAAACTACGCTCTCTTGAGTAAAGCATCAAACTCCCCACTCATCATCCCAGCTTTAGGAGATTTCGACATCAGCTGATATATCTTTAAACACATTAATAGCTCGCGACTATACTGAATTTAGGCCAGCCTCATTTCTCCGCATTCAGCGTCTTCTCCATTTCGCACTTAGAAGTTTCCCCAATCTCAGATCGTAGGCGATTCCCCCGCAACCCTGGTCAAGTCTTGGCTCTTGATGGTTTTCACGCTTATTTACGCCGCTTTCATCATATCTCAAGCCACGGCATTTTCCAAGCATGGCAATGCATTAGGCCTTGGAGTTGATGTAATTTGCAACCACCAAGAAAATCACCAAGACATGGCTTAGGCTTCGTTGCGTCATGGTGTAAATCGTTGCCACAGAGAAGCTACTGGATGCTGAAGGAGATGACGATAATTGCTTGGCGTTACATATGTCCTGACAACAGTTGACATCGGAGTGATTAGTTTTGCAAAATCACTTAGATTAACGAATAAACCAAATCAAGGTACAAAATCTAGACAGTGGACTTATGGCGGACGAGGGTAAGCCTTTTGTAGAACCATAGTCTGCTTCTGAAGGGTAGCTATGAGTCAATATTCAAACATCAATCAACCTATGAACCTACTGATATCACTTTAAATGGCTGATTTGATAGTTCTCAATCTTGGCCAAGTCTTGGGACGAGCATGATTGAGATTAATCGGCTCAGCTGGCGCAAAGTCGAGGTTCTCACCTATGCTTTCTCCAAAGGACTATAAGCTTTCGCTTTATCTGAATACAAACGATTTACTCCAAAGACAATCATACGATGGCGCTATGTATTGCATACGACGCGGTGGCACGGGAGAACATACGAGCCAGAGGTTGGACAAAACTTTTCAATTTAGATTATCTATCTAGACTTCATCCAACAAATCTTGCCCACAAATATGAAAAATTGCAACTCTTTCAAGTCAATTCGAGAGGGAAAGCAGATTGAAGTCTCTAGAGAGTATACAGGTATCGAGGGTTGTGCTCGCCGAGCTCAGCAATCTCCTCCTCAGTCTTGCCCTCCATGCGCCAGTCCTCTTGACTAGAAAGCTTTCTCTTGTTGAGACGCTTGAAGTGGAGGTAGACGGCAGTGTGAATGCAGACAGCCAGGACAAGCATGCCAATAGAGGCACCGTAGCCGGGACGATAGTGGGGCTCGTAGTCGTTGCTGAAGAGGAAAGGGGCGGCAACACCAGCTGAGTTTCCAATGGTGATGAAGATACCACTAGCGAAGGCACGCTTGCCATATCGCGGCTGGTTGACAGTGATCCAAGCCATGCCAGATCCAGAGCCGGTCCAAAGGCCAATAGCAACAATGAAGCATCCAGCGTAGCTCATGGCAGTGCTTTGGTTGGCAATCAGAAGAATGTAGCCGAGTATCATAGTCAAACCTCCTCCGATGCAGAAAAGTCCTCGCTGTTGGGTTCGGTCGCTGATGTTGGCACAGATCAGATAGGTGAAGAAGCCCACGGCATACACGGGGACTGTAAGACCCTGGACTTGCTTGTCTGTCCATTGACCCATCTGCTTGATGATGGTTGGCAAGAAGACACTGAAGCTGTACAGGACAGAGTGACTGCAGTACTGAGCAATAGAGAGGGCCCAAATGGTCCAGTCCTTGGCTCCAGCGATGACGTCTTCCTTGTGCATCTCCTGACCAGATGTTGTTTGACCAATCTCCGCTGCTCGCAGGTCCAAAAGGTTCTGACGGTCCTCCTCAGTGAGGAACTTGGCGGTTGCGGGAGTGTTTGGCAGGATCCAGGGAATGAAAACCGCTGTCAGTACGGTGGGGATACCGTTGATGGTGAGGATCCATCGCCAGGCTCGCCACCCAGCAGCACCCTGTTTTTCGCCATCCCAGTTGTCAAGCTCACCGATACCAAGGGCAACGAGACCACCGACAGCTCCAGAGATAGCAGAGATGGAATAGAAGTAGGCATTGCGAAGTGAGATGTGCTTCTTGTGATAGAAGGTGGTCAGGTAGAGCCTGGAAAGGTTATGGTTAGAAATCTATCACAAGATGGAGAAGTCCAACACTCACATGATGCCAGGGAAGAGACCAGCCTCAAAGAAACCGAGAAGCAGGCGGCAAGCAACCATTGAGCCAAAGTTGTTGACGAAGCCGGTGCAAATGGCCACAATACCCCAGAAGAAAACGAGACCGGCAATGTATCGGGCAGGTTGCAGCTTCTTGATGATAAGGTTGGAGGGCGTCTCAAACAGCTTAGAGCAAGTTAGTGGGCTGTCTCATTAGATGGTCTGTCATTGGCGCGACTTACACAGTAGGTAACAAAGAGAATGGACACGCAGATTTGGAATTGATCCCTTGTTAGACCAAGCTCGTCCTCGAGACCGTAGAGACGAGCATTGCCGATACTAACTAAATCGAACTGTCAGTATTCGTAGGGCTAGATGTTTCAGATCAGGCTCACCTCGATCCATGAAGTTCATGAGGTAGATCCAGCAGACACATGGAATGATACGTCGATCAAGCTTCTTCAGAATACGCTTCTCCGTCTGCTCACTAACATAAGGGACGGATCGCTCGTTGGTGGGACCATCGCTCTGAGTAGCAATACCGCCCTCCTCCTCCTTGGAAGGAGAGTGTCGATCACTAGAACCGATCGACATGGTGAAGAGATGAGACAGGAAAGCTGGAGAAGAAGAGTTGGCAAGGAAGGGGTCTGGAAGAAGAGAAGATGCAGGTGCAGAGCGAGACCACGCGACTGGGACATCAGGCTCCTTTTTTATAAGCAAAAACGCGTGTGTCGTAACGTAATGGTTGCAGCAAAGACCGCGCGGGGTATCAATGCCCAGACATTCTAATCCAGATTACGAAGGAAATCCGGTCCAAAGGAGGATCCTGGAGCTCCCCCAGACCGCCAAGAAGAAGCAGTCATCGTCTGTGGTTTTCTTTGGGGGAAGGAGAGACATAAGTCGAAAGCTGGGGAAACAATAGGGGGGGCTAAGCTTTTGCGGAGCACGCGGAGTAAATCCTGTTACGACGGGAATACCAATTTCGCCAAGGAATAGCCAAGGTGTTAGTGGGTGGGAACGAGAATGAATCTGATACCCACACAAAACATAAAGCATTGGAGCTCGTTATCAGGTGAGCATTACCCCAGCGACTTGGCGGAACTTGGCATCTTGTATGGGGAAGTCATAATAACGCATCCCAATCTTGGCGAGTAAGCTTGGTTGGCTCGTCGATGCTGTTTGTTGCTCTCTGCTCTTGGCTGCAATGACTCGGTCAAATGGAATGCACTCTTATTTAGGCAAGATGCTTCAATAAAACTTGGCGGTTATATGCAGACAAAAAGTCTGTCTCTGCTGTGTCAGTGATGACATCTCTTCCAAGAATGACAATCTTTGCCTCCACGTGCTGGGAAGGATGTGATATTCCCCTCCCCCTCACGCTCTCGACATGTCCCAACGATGCACGCTGATGCTTTTAGCCTTGAGATGACACGTGGAACTCGCGTGGCCTAGATTCTTTGTCCTCTCGGATCCTAGTTTGTCTCTCGGTAGCATTTTAGCTAATGAGTTTATCTTTGTTGTATGTAAGAGTTTACAAGATCTGACTCCACATAGGGCGGGCTAAAACAAGGCTCGGGTGGCAATTCTCCGATCACGTTTCTGGCCTTCTCCGCATCCGGCAATCAATGCCCGATGCGCTAGACGAGCCCTAAATTGAGCCTTAATTTTCTTGTTATGTTACAGTCACAGCACTCGCTCTGCCCAGACAATCATTACAGCATCACAGTTGGGGTTTGTCTTGGAAGCCAAGAGGGAGGCGCTCATCTTCCAAGACTTTGTTACCGAGGTTTTGGACAGATCTTGATCCCGGACGAGCGGAGCAAATCAAATCTGATTGAATTGTTGGGGTTGTTTCGTAATGTAATGCGCCCAGGCGCTGATGATGCTTGGTTGTCAAGATGTGAGATTCGCAACATTGCAGATTTGACAGATGTCACCGCAGCAGATCATTACTATACACCAAGAAATTATAATTGTGAATATCATTTGTAATAGGAATGAAAAATTTGCCATTAAAGTCCGCGACTGTTTTTTAATTGCTGATTGAGCGTTTGATGATTCCCCTGTGACGTTTATGGGAATAACATCGAATCCACTGGAAGCTGTTCAAACCGCCAGCTACCTAACAACCAACGCGCTCACCTTCTTTGTGCCAATACTGATTGGCCAAAGTAATAGCCTTTGCAATCCATGTCTTCGGTTACCGGCGCTTTAGACCCCATCACCGCCGTCGGACGGCTCATTCACCGTTTCCGGGGCAAGGTCTGGGGTTACAGTTGTCGACATGGAAATCTTGATCCATGCAATGTCCCTTCGGATGTGATGATCCAGGACTCGGAGTTACGGTGAGCCAATTGACGGGCGCTTACCTCAGTCTAGAGAATCTTGGTACATAAGACATGCATTTCTCAACAAGCCAAAGGTTACATGCATTGCTTGGCAATAGCCCCTAATATCAACACAGCCCCCGGGTCTCGTCATTGGCAGTTGCATGAGGTACCGTCTCTACTGTCCGAGCTCATGCAAACAATGGCGATGAACTGATGGGACGGTCACTTATACTCCGTAGCACGGCCCTCGAGATCGAAGGTCCACTATCACGGAATCCGCTTATCTGCCCCAGATTATAACGTTTAGGAGCAGGATACTTTGTATCGAGATTAAGTTATCGTATGAGCCCCCAAATTGGGTACGGGATCTTGGAGAATGGCTTGGCAAAATGCTTATGTTGTACAGCGTGGCTGCCAGGACTAGAAATGAAGTTGGGTCTCAAGAGCGAGGCTGAATTTGTGCAACATGCTAATTTTGATACGAATTTCTGGGCGCAATTTTCGAGAACCTATTCTTGAGCCTCTCAGCTTATGTCTCAGTTCTTTATGCACAGCAGTGGGCTTTGCTAGGCTGTTATTTGAGCGCGCTTCGTGAGTTCAGGTCGGCATTGCGACCGCACCAGCATTTGCTAGCATCTTTCGAGAGCCGACAAATGAGTCAGAGCAATCTATGAAAACTTCATGAATGGTCTATGATAAGATACCGGGCCGTTACAAAGATAAGCTATCGGTTCCGGCCCGGAACCGATATTTCCTTTAGAGGTTCGATCAGCAAAAAGCACTACACATGACAATCGCTAGCGCGACGCGTTACCTTTGGAGGCAAGAGGGGAACCGCGTTTTATAACCTCCAAAGGCAAGGCTTTGGTGACGTTTCCCCTCTCTTGAGCAATACATTGGAGCTTTTGGTGGGATATCATGAACAAAAGTCAAAAAACACCAACCGGGCCGGTCGTGAAGTTTATCTTGCATCGTCGATGTCATTAGAAGGCGCAACGTCATCCATCACTTACCATCGCACTTCGTCGACTTTCTTCTATTCATATATAAACTTGGGAGTCTTTGGTGATTATTTGTGTTCATACCAAGCCACGCCGCCATTAAATCCGAGCCTCATCTTCATAGACAATCGACACCACTACAATGACTGCTACATCGCCTCATCCGTTTGACCCTCTGTCGCCCGAGGAGATTTCGAGGGTCAGTCTTTATCAATGAATAATCCTCAATCTCAGCAACGATAAGCTGAGATATCTAGGCTTCACGCATCGTGCGCCCCCACTTTGGCGATCATGACCCCAACTTCCGCGTCATCACTCTTCTCGAGCCCGCCAAGAAGGAAATGATCACGTATCTCGAAAAGGAACATCTCAATCAACCTATTGACCATGCGCCAACTCGGCATGCTCGGGTAGAGGCTTCCATCAAAGCCGAAACCGAAGGGAATCACCTTTTTGAACTTGTCGTCGATCTTGACACTGACAAAGTTATCAAGAAGCAGCATGTTGAAGGGAAGCATTCTTACATCGATACTGATTACATGAAAGCTGTCGAAGCTGCTTGTCTTGCAAACGAAGAGGTCCAGGCTCTGATAAAGACCCTTGATCTGCCTGAAGGAGCGACTGTTGTCGTTGAACCGTGGGCTTATGCGACAGATGGCATGAACGATATGACCCATCGAGTCAGCATGGTAAGCTGCTCTTCGCTTCGTGTGTGCTTGGTATACTAAACCGAGCAGTGCTGGTTCTATGCACGTCTGTTAGAGAACCCAAATGCGAACTACTACGCTTATCCTTTGGATGTATGCGCCGAGGTATCCGAGTCTCTTGCGGTCATGAAAGTTTACCGTCTACCAACTACACCAGACGAAAGAGCGAACAACGAGAAAAGGCCATTTGATCGCCGCAGAATTCACTCTCCCACTACTAGTGAATACCATCCCGACTTGCGACCAAACCCCAGGACTACTACCAAACCACTACACGTAACTCAGCCTGAAGGTCCTTCATTCCATATCGAAGGCAATCGTCTGACCTGGGAGAAATGGGAGCTCCGAGTTGGCTTCAACTACCGAGAGGGCCTCACTCTTCATGACGTTCGATATGATGGGCGAAGCTTGTTCTATCGTCTTTCGCTGGCTGAGATGTTCGTACCATATGGCGATCCACGAGCTCCATATCCACGAAAGGCTGCGTTCGACCTTGGTAATGATGGCGCTGGCATCAATGCTAATAATCTTCAGCTTGGTTGTGATTGTCTTGGAACGATTAAGTACTTTGATGCTTATCACAACACATCATCGGGCGAGCCTCTGAAACTACCCAATGTCGTCTGCTGCCATGAACAGGACGATGGAATTCTGTGGAAACATACAAACTTCCGCACGAATGTTCCGGTCGTAACTCGTTCTCGAATTTTGGTCCTGCAGACTATAATCACTGTTACCAATTACGAGTACATTTTTGCCTGGCACTTCAGTCAAGATGCTTCCATGTTCTACGAGGTCCGGGCAACAGGCATTCTCTCCACTGCGCCACCCTCCATGGATCACAAGGGAACGTATCCTTATGGAAATATCGTGGCGCCTGGAGTTATGGCACCATATCATCAGCATCTCTTCAGTCTTCGCATTGACCCTGCAATTGATGGCCATGCCAACTCACTCGTAGTCGAAGAGTCCAAGCCACTCCCCATCGATGATCCGGCCGTTCATAACCCTTTTGGCGTAGGCTATGTGACGGAGAGTCAGACTGTCGAAGAGGAGGGCGGCTTTGATCTTGACTTTACAAAAGCGCGCACCTTCAAATTCGTCAACGAGAACAAGATCAACCCCATCACCGGTACCCCGGTCGGTTTCAAGCTCATGCCCTTCTACAGCCAAATGCTTCTCGCACACCCTGAATCCTTCCACGCCAAGCGCTCGGAGTTTGCGGAGCATGCGGTGTGGGTAACCAGGTATGAAGACAACGATCATTTCCCTGCGGGTAAATACACGATGCAATCAGCCGGAGGCGACGGCTTGGCATCTGTAATAGCGAGGCGCCGAAACACCGGAGTTGCTCATTCCGTGAGGAACGAGGATATTGTCGTCTGGCATACTTTCGGCTCCACTCATAACCCGCGTATTGAGGATTGGCCTGTCATGCCGAGTGAGAAGATGATGGTTGGCCTGAAGCCCGTGAACTTCTTCTCTGGAAATCCGGGGCTGGATGTCGCGCCTTCAACGCAGGAGAAGAACAAGAGTGTGCTTTATATAGTAGAGGATAAGAAAGACTCTACATGCTGCAGTTCAAAACTCTAAAGGCTGTCAATGGTTATATCATAGTTGCGGCAGGATTCTTGACGAATAGAGGTCTCGGAATCGAAGTCATTGGTTTTTCTATTTTCATCTCCGTAAACTTTATTGTAGTTGAGGATAAACTTGATAAATTCTTTGTATGGCTTGTTTCCAGCTTATAAGTAAGCCTCAAAATGAAATACCACGGATGTTGCCCAGTTGCTCAAGTTCTTAGCCAACTGTAGGTTCAAGCTTTTCCTTGAAGCTGATGGAGGGTTGGAAAATGGCGAGATATACTACCTTCCGGATAATATCTAGCGTGATCGAAGAATGCCCATGCTCTTTGTCGGTAGATTTTCTTCTGTAAGTCAAAATAAGTAGACGAAATGCGCACCCTATAAGCGAACGCGATGCTACCATTGTCCCGGAGCGCTTGGCCGACCTCTGACCAATCGTCCCAGCGTCTGTTATTTAGCGGGCAATGGTGTTCCCCTTCTTCAAAGATATTAAACGTTGCCAGAGACCGAGTCCATTCCAATCCCTTCAGGTGCATGGGTATCTTAGCCATAAACTGCATCGGACATCCCCTGTCGTCTCTGGGAGCGCTAAGCAGCAGAGTCATCAGACTGAATCCAACCAATCCAAGTGATTGCGATAATGTTATCCCAGCAAATGCATGCTTCATAAATGCGTCAGGTGAGAACCAGATAGTATTAGGGAATCGTAATCCACCATCTGGAACTGATTTGCGTGCCTCCCCGGCTGTTTCTGCCGGTATGTCGGGAAGTTGAGAACTGGCATGATGAGCGAACACAGCACCATAAAGGTCTCTCATATAATGGTAGACGCATCGAAGTGCTTCAGCCTCGCCGTGGCTGAATTTCCTAAAGGTTGAGGCAACGAGCCTCGCGACTCTTTCATCGCGTATTTTGCATACCAGCTCATATCTGAAAAATGCTTGAAATAGACGATTTCTTTCAAGATCTGTGAGCGTATCGACCCTGAGGATATCGACGCCGATGGGTTGGCCTCCAAACTGCAGCTGGCCGACATGGTAATAAGGGCTTGGAATACACATATAAGCGCAGGCGGATAGATAGATGTGGCCTTTGTGATGTAGTCCTCGATATATCTCGCGAGTTGAGCGTAGAGTCTGTCAAGTCGATCGATGGTAGCTGAATCGCGGTGCAGGAAAGGGTCCGGAAGCTGCCCCTGACTCCACTTCTCGATGTGTAACTGTCGGTTCTTCGAAGGGAAATTTGCCACGACCAAAGCGTCTTGAAGGGTGTTCCCAGAAAGCTCAGCCTGAAGATGAGTCCGTTGGATGTACTCTTTTGATTCAAGGTAATTTTGGAGTATTGTAGGTGATGCGGAGAGAAGCGGTTTGATGTTTGATGTGGTCTTGAGGCAAAGCAGGATCATTGTATTGATCTCGGGCGGAAGAGAAGAGAAACAATCCATGCTTAATAAAGTTTGCGGAGGCAGCAAAGCGTTGTCCTGATCGTTTTATGGCGTTGTACAGCGTCGTACTTTTTTCTTTCTTGTAGTTCAAGATGTTATCTGGAGGATGAAAGAATGAAAGGGCTGGGGCAGGATCGCCGTCTTTATAGTACTGTGGAGATTAGAGCTCAATAAAATACACTTTCATCATCGCCCCCCAAAGTAGAGCTTAATGCGCAGTCGAGTGAATCTATAGACCGTAGAAACGCAAACTTTCTCAGGTGTGAAGTTAGTTTTGCTCGCTTATATCCCGCCACGAAAAGCTCAAATACACAATTCGGACCTGAATGGCTGAACGAATCAGCATGTCCATAGCTCTGATAACATTCAGCCTCAGTCAACTCAAACTTGGTACAGCAACATTTGTGAAGAGTAGAACGTGAAAAATAATCACATGGCATCGTTTAGAGAATGGAATCATGAGTGTTTCTGAGATGCAATGTTTTGTGATAAAGTCATGGATAGGCTACACAAAACATGTGTCTTCGACCGCGAATCTCTCCGAACTTCTTAAAGTTTTCTTCAATATCTATCAGCTATTTGGCAGTGGAAACGAGTATAGTCAGGCGCGCATCTACAAGTTATTTGCTTCCAGGTACCCTACACCACTTAGACCTCAGAAAGTTTGAAACCAAGGACCACGAAATCCCCAGTAGCGGAGCGGAAGAACTTGAGACATACGACAATGAAAAATAAACAGCACAAATTGTGCAAGAAGAAGCAGAGTACTCGATCAGAAGCGCCACTTTTGGGGGAAAAGAGTTTTCATGACCGTGCACGTCGGCTAGTCAGCCTCATCTCAATCTCGCCGAGCCCAGTAAAAAAAAGTCTGCACTCGCTAAACAAACCGCTTAGTCACTGTATCCACAGCAGCTTCTATAAAAGTCTGCTCTGCCGCCGACCATTTGGGCTTTTCTTCTTTTCTTCTTCATGTCGACAATACTTCAGAGAATCATTTCTATAGTATTCGACCTTCTCTTGGTTCCCTAAAAGAGCCACAGATCCCACCCTGGTTGATGAATGAATATCCTCGATGCCCTAGAGTGAATACCCTTTTCTGGTCCTCTCGATCTGTTCGCAAGGATGGCGGTGGTCTGCTCTCTTGAGTGGCTGCTGTATAGAGAGATGTTAATCTTGATGATCTCGGCCCTTGGAACGGTCTGCCTTCGGGCGCGTTCTTGGGGCGGGCATTGATGGACGTCTGACAGGCTTTTTTTTTTTCGTTGCTTTCTGAGGCTTGCCTTGGTAGTGAGGAAGAAATGTGAACATGATGAAATGCATTGGGACTCAGCCTATTGATTGTGGCGATTGGTTCCCCAAATACATCCATTGAATGAGACCGAGGTCTCAGCCTCGCTGTCACTGAAGCTGACTGCACTACCCCATGATAACAGGAATGATCAAATGGCTGTCGTACTTACCTCCTGTATACACATAGTGCTGCCCGACATTCTCATCCTCCGGTTCTGTCAAGCGACACAAGTCAGTCTCTGGCAGGCACATATCATGTCCAGAAACGTTCAGTGCTATTCCCTCTCCAGCCGCAAACACCATCCCGATCGGCCAGATTGGGATCTCTAGGCGGACAATTGTACCCGGACTGATGGGCTGTCGAACACGGTGGCTGTACAAAACATCTGTCTCACGCGACAGATCGTCGGAAACAACAGGCCCGCCGTCTCCATTGAGAGAGACGCTATGCGAAGCACGAAGGAAGCCCTGCGGACCTAAAGTTTTCGCTGTGTTTACATCAGGTACCTCGTCAATAGGATCAGGACAAGGGTAGTTGAGATGTGATAGCTGCCGGCCTTTGTTGTCAATCTTGCGGATCTGCACAACGACGTCAAAATCATCATGGTCAGGGCATGACATGTGCAGCACTGCCTTTGGGTAGCCAGCTAGCTCAGTTGCGACGTCAAACGTTACTGTAAAGGTCTAGCAATCCGTCAGTCCTGGTATGCGCCTGACGCAATAAAGACTCACCAATCTGTCCGTCAAACTCTTTCCTTCATATGACCTTATGAATTCCTGATCTGGTGTTGAATCTACTAGTTTTTCCTTTTCCCCGTCGAGGTATAGAGTTCGTAGCCTTTGTCTTGCAAGCGGGTAACTCTCCTCAGGCCTCTCAATAACAGTCGCGGCGGAACTTCCATCTGCCTCAAAGCCAAGCAGTGAAAGCCGGACTCGAGGCGTTGAGGATTCCCAGTTGATATCTTTGCCAATGTCAGGTTTGCAATAGAAGTCAAAAAACTGTTGAAGTTCATCTGAGGCGGATGAGCGATACATGTCATACCCTTATCAGTCAACAGATTAGTGACGTTCAAACATGAGTATAGGCTACTACTACACATATGGGCATGGGAAGGACTAAAGAAACCAGTCTTACTTACACTCTTGATACGGATGGACACGAAGCCATTTCTTTTCTGTCTTGGCTTGACGAAAAGTCTGAAACGAGCCATACGTGTGCAACATACTTGAGTATGAAGCAACAACATACATAGGAATATTGTCGATGTTCTCAACAGGAATTCTCTTAGCTTCCCAGTAGTCGTCGTACAGCGGGCGTCTCTCAAGCATGGCAACAACATTCTCAACGCCTTCCGGCCCCGCAAGCCCGTTTGAGATCATCCGGTGAAAGCCAGGAATATGGGGACGTCCGCCTCTGGCAACATAGTGACGATACGGATCGGTATAACCTTCCCAGGGTGCAATCGCTTTCAGTGCAGGATGGTGCATTCTGGAAGCAAAGTTGATCTGCGATATGGCTAACCATGAATTCCCTGCCATAACAACAGAGCCGTTGCACCAAGGCTGTTTAGACAGCCACTCGATGGCGTCGTAAACGTCCTCCGCTTCTTGCATGCCCCAGCGTGCAATGACTCCTTCGCTATGTCCAGCACCACGAGCATCGATGTTCAAAACAGCGTAGCCACGCTCAGCCCACTCAGCAGGATCGGGAGCCTCGAACTTTTCGTAGCCTGATGTGCGATCCAATGCAATTCCGGCTCGATAAGGAGCCATGAAGTCATAATTCTGAGGGCCCGTACCAGTTTTACCATATGGACTCCATGGAAGGATACATGGAACAGGATGGGTATCTGATGACTCGGGGCGGAAGATATCAGCGTATAGACGAGCGCCGTCGCGAACCGTGATGGCTTGGTCTCGCTCATATACAGTTCTTACACCGAATGGCCTTCGACCCGGATAGCGGACATGGCCTACTTCTAGGACTCGACGGCCTGGTTTGAAGCCATCGCAATTAAAACGGGGATGCTCAGGCGCTGGAGTGACTTTGGATATGATAGCATCAGGAAACAATTCCTGGATTTTCTGAGGTTTGGCGGGCAGGTGAGTAGTTGCTACCATTTCGGTATATTCAAGGCCCAAGGGTGAGTTGATTTGATCCAAGGTTTTTTCTAGAAGATACAGATGGAATAGAGTAATGCATTGCAGGTAAAAACCATTATATAAGATGCTTCTGATTTAGGCATATCTTGATTCGGCTTCTCCGCTCTTACACTGCCGGACCTGCCGGGCTGGTATCAAGGTTCTCGGCAGTTATTGCTGCATATCGAAGCCGGCTCGAATTTATTTTCCCCATGCTCTGGCACATGAGGTCGGTTGGCAGACTTGACCAATTTTAGTTAGCGGCGGGGGAGATCCGCTATCGGGATACGGGCGGAATGAGATCGGAAGTTCCGTTGCTCATAAGAATGATAGCTTTTCTCCTTAACTTTTAATCATTCCCCAGATTTGTCCTTAAACCGACCAAGGTCATTAATTCCCGCTTCATATCTAGATCCATTAATCAAACGCTCCATACTTTTCATTATTCAATACTCATACACCGGCGCCATGGTTGCTTCAAGAGTTGATCCCGCCGGTTAGTGACCTTCAAACCATCGGCTACCTTTCGTTCCGAGCAAACGTTAATAATAAAATAGATGCTCTGCAAGTTGCTGCAATCACATTCGACTGGGGAGATAGCCTCGACGCAAAGGTTTGTAAAGTCATACCATGGGCGAGGCCAAACTCATCTAATCGACTCACAGGACTGGGATCGCTTGGCCAGCATCGTCGCCCCGGAACTGGTTGTATGAGTTCCCGATAACTAAACCCCAGCCATTGCTCCCGCTAATAGGATGTCCTCAAGGTCGATTACACCGCAGTAACCGGTGAGAAGTGGGATGCCATGCAAGCCAAAGACTTTGTCGCCATGGTCTCAGATCCAGGATTTGTTGGCGACCCTCTTGTTGTCAGCCAGCATTTCATCGGAGCTTCCAAATACGAAGCTCTCCCGGATGGCCGCATAATCGGCACTCACCAGCTTCGAGCTGCCCATCAGCGATACACAGGGCCCGATAAGAAGACCGTTGAGGCCAAGGGCCACTGTCATGCTGTTATGCAACATACTTATGCAAAGGTTGATGGAGAATGGAAGTTGGCGGGTTTAAAGCCAACCATGTACTGGAATGAGCATGATTTTTCCAAGATTTTCAAAGGAAGCCAGTAAAGTGTGTCTAGAACATGCGATAGCTCGAATAGAGTCCTAGCACCTTTCTAATCAGTGTTGTTTATGCCCTAGATGTACAGATAAATCCCGATCGTTGATGATACTGAGAAATGCGACTGATCAGTCATGACCAAAGCAAAATCTGCTCATCTCCCTCATTTCATGCTTGAGTCCATACGGTCTGCGTCGTTACTGCATCAATAAAAGAGAATTCAAGCTGGTCAATTCGAAACGGAGGCAACCGTCCGAGTATGACTGTCATAGCGCGTTCTTATCGCACGAAGATTACGCCCGCCCATGCTAGAAGGCCCTCAGGGGACAAGAAAACACCGGACCTTGAATGTAGGGTGTCAAAATAAACTTAGCAAATAGTCCCCTAAACTAAGACTAGATTTACCTAACTATTTTCATCTCTTAGGGCTAAGGTCCTGAGTTTTCTTTCCTCCCCTAGAAGGCATGACGCGATAGGCAAGTTTGCGCCATGACCTTTTCTGTCCGAAACATCGACATCATGAAACTAAGGTTAATGCGCCAAAATAAGGTTCAAGACGGAATTACGACGTCAATGCGCAGGACCCTGCGTGCCGTGTCCTCATGACTTATAACTACCAAGACAGGTTTCAGAAAAGTTCTTGGGCTTGATTTCCTTCACGACATTCATTTTGACCTATACACTCTTTAATCATGTCTGATAGATCTTCGTGCGAGTACAGCGAAAGGACTAGTGAAGTCAAGGAAAATAATAAAGTGTCTACGAAGAGTTTGCTGTTACTACTTGTAAGTCCGTCTTCATCCTTCCAGCAATTCCGATCTGACAAAATTACTTTCAGTCGATCAACCTTGTCTATTTCGTCCAAGTTGCCAACGTTGTTGGATCCGGTGCCTTGACCAGAGACATCTCCGCTGTTGTTGGCGGCTCCAATAACTCGGTCTGGTACAGTGAAGTCATCGCAATCTTGACAGCTCTTCTCGGTATCCCTGCTTCCCAAGCTTCCGACCTCTGGGGTCGCAAGAGGATACTCGTCCTCTTAACAAGCTGCGGCTTCGTCGGTTCTCTCGTTATCGCCAAAGCTTCATCTTCCGGCACGGTCATCGCTGGGTTCGCCGTCTCAGGCATTTCGTTCGGTGCGCAACCGCTTCTTCACGCCATTTCCTCCGAGGTCGTCGCTCGCAAGTATCGCCCTTGGGCGCAGGGAAGTATCAATGTTGCTGCTTCCCTGGGAGCAATTGTCGGTCTTCTGATAGGCGGCGTGTTGACTAGGCATGAGCACCATGATGGCTTCCGGGCCTATTGGTACATGGTCGCTGGTATATACGCAGTTGCGACAGTCGCATGTCAACTATTCTACAATCCGCCTCCAAGAGCCTTTGAAATTGTCCTCAGCATGTCAGAGAAGTTAAGAAACCTGGACTGGGTCGGGTACGGCTTCTTGACTCCTGCGCTTGTCCTCTTTTGCATGTCTCTCGCTTGGAGCGGCAACCCATATTCATGGACCGATGCCCATGTGCTGGCCACATTCCTCATCGGCGTACTTTCGGGAATTGCCCTTATCATTTATGAGACCCTGATTAAAAAGAACGGCATGTTTCATCATCGCCTCTTTCGCGATCGAAACTTTGCACTTGCTTTGGGTTGCATCTTCGCCGAGGGCATGGCATTCCACTGCGGCAACAACTACTTCGCCTTTGAAGTCAGCGTCCTCTTCGCAACTAATAGCCTTGTCATCGGCGCCCAGTACAGTATGGCTTTCATTGCTTTGGGCATCTCTGCCATCGTGAGCGGTATATGGTGCTGTATGAGTAAGGCTTTGCGTTTCCCGATTCTCCTGGCCTTTGGCTTCAAGATACTGTTCATGGTCCTAATGGCTACTGTCTCAAAGTCCACACCTCAAGCCCTTCTCTGGATATACCCCATAACTCTAGGTCTCGGATTGGGTGTTTGCATGCCGGCGCTGATTACAGTGGCTCATTTTGCAACACCTCGAGAATTGATCGCGATCACGTCCGGTCTTATGATCTCTATTAGAAGTTTGGGGGGATCTATTGGGTTGGCTATCTTCAACGCCATCTTCTCTCATGGGCTCTCATCCAACTTGGGACCTAAGATATCTCATGCCGTCTTGCCACTTGGCTTTCCCGAAAGGGAGTTGACTCAACTTATACCCGCCCTTGCTCATAACGATACAGTGGCGCTCAAGAAAATTCACGGCATTTCTCCAGAAATAATTCGCGCTGGCGTTGATGGTCTTCTGGAAGCTTACCGTATAAGCTTTCGCGGTGTCTGGTTGACCACTGCGAGTCTATGTCTTGTCGCCAGCATCGGTGAGTGGACGACAATGGCAAGGGAACATCATGGAGGATTTGATTGCTAATCATTCATCTTAGCCGCTCTCTTTCTACGTGATCCTACAGAGAAGTTTACTTCCCAGATCGACGCGCCCATCACATCGGATATGGAGGTTGTCGAAACTGAGAAGAGGACGAAGAGTCCAAGTGATTCTGCTTAGCAGGCTATACATCTTACGACAGAAGCATTTCATAGTTGTAAAGTTTAATACGATAGTGCAAGACATTAATTCCAATCGTCTATTATTAACTGCGGCTCTCCAACATCACAATACCCGATCAAGGGAACCTCACAAACGGTGCCACATATGTTGTCATGTACACCCCCTTCTTCTGGGAGAAGTTGAACGAGACAAAGGTATGCTCAGTTGGTGTCGTGACCGTGTCGTCGATGACATCGCTCCCGCTGCACTTGTCAGTATCATGGCCCTCTTGATCAGCAGATACTTACTATGCATCTGACACAATCTTCTTATATGTGCCCTCTATGCCCCAAGTCCACCCTCTCTTCCGAAAGACCTTCTCCATGGCTTCTGTAGCATCCTTGTCATTCTTGAAGTATTGATTCAGAGGGACATAGATCTTGACTTCGGGGATGTCCTGGCCAGGCTTGAGTTCCCAACTGAAGCACGCTCCGCTAACGTCAGGTTTGTCTTCCAATATCTTCTTTGAGAACTTCTCATCAAATGCCTTATTCTCTGGCTCGTTTATGAGTACATGCCACATATCGCGAAGAATCGCTAGACCTTCCATTGTTGTTTTGTCTGTGACTTGACCTCCCAGGGTGACGTGCTGCACAACCGCTTCCCAGGTGTTGGACTGGGGTTCGATGTAGATCTTGACTCGAGCGCCTTCTTCGGGACTAACGCAGTCGATTCCAATAACCACGGTTAGCGGTGGGTTTTGGTACAACTTGCTTTGGTACTGCTCGATCATGTCGATAGCTGGCCCGAACGATGGACCAAGGGGATCAAGTCGTCGGATGAGGTCAAACCCAGCTCTATCCGAGTTTTGCTTCGCTGTCATCCACTTGATAACAGGGTAGAAATACGCCTTCATAGTCTGCTTGTCCTCCTTGAGATCGAAGGCCAGGAATACTTTAGGTATACGAATAGTGTCCTTCGGCATCTTCTCCGCTAAAATCACAGCATCTTCCTCCGATGGATAGAATTCGGCGGCGAACTGATTGAACCAGCGGAGATCAGCGCCCGTCTTCTCGGCGATGCTTGGAATGGGATCTTCAGTGACACCATCTGAGCCTGGAAACACGGGTTCGTAGCAGAAGCGCACATATGACTTGCCGCTGTCACTGTTGTTGAGGCTGGTTTCGAATGGTGAGCCATTTGGGGTCAGGAGTGATCTTGCGCGGTCCTTTTCAGGCGCATGCCCCATGGTCGGGATGATATAGTTGTCAAGGAGCTCGAGATGAGCATCTTGTTGTTGGGGAGTGTAGTCTCCGACTGATTTGAGAAGGGATGTGAGAACCGGTTTGGTGTGCTTCGTCCAGAAGGCTATGCCATCTTCTTTGGCTTTGAGATCTGAGTGCTCGTTACTGGGAAGTCAATCAGGTCAGTATATGAGGTATGCTCGGACTTTTCGACTCGCCTTTCTCCTGTGCTTTGAAGAGCTTCTCCGTGGTCCATTGATGCTGCAGGTATTTTAGGAGTAAGATGCTCTAATGTCGATGCCATATTGCGAAGAGTTGTGATCTTGGTATCGGGGTTTGGTTATGAGTGAAGGTTGTCAGCGCTGTCTGCGTTGCTGGAGACGGTTTTGTCACTGTAGTAATGCTCTGTCCGAAAAAGCCGTAGGGGCTAATGTCTGAGGGCGGGGCCACTGAATACACTTGACAGTGAGAAGAACAGGCAACGGCTCACTGAGTTTTAGCGCACAGCTACCCGCAGCTTTTATAGCTCTGACTTTCCGTGCTCTCTTGGCTCGGACAAAGCGGTTCCAACAATCACAGTTCAGTTGGCGTTTTGCCTCTGATTCGCAAACTTCTTTGATGACGCTTACTTCTTTTCAGTCATGCACAATTTCGACAAGCGATTCACCACGAGTGATGGTGATACTTATGCCTATGACTACATCCCAGCCAAAGACAACAAAGAAACATTTCTCTTCATCCACGGTTGCCCGTCTTCGCGCTACGACTGGCGATATCAGTTCAAGGACCTCTCAGATGCAGGCTATGGAGTCATTGCCCCAGACTGTCTCGGCTATGGCGATTCCGACAAGCGCGCTGACCTTGAGGCTTACAATTTGAAGCGTCTCAGTGGGCACTTTATAGAATTGCTAGATCATGAGAAGATTGACAAAGTCATTGGTGTCTCACATGACTGGGGATCTATGGTCATGTCTAGAGTTGTTGTTTGGCATCCTGAGAGATTTTCCAAGCTGGTGTTCATGTCAGCTGGCTATACAGCGCCTGGAGTATTCTTTGACATTGATGGATTGAATGTCTGGAGTCAGAAGGAGCTTGGGTATATGCAGTTGGGCTACTGGTACTTCTTCAACTCATATGATGCTGAGCGAGTTATTCTTGATCATGTATGTGCCTGACCCAGTCCTGTTGAACTAATTCACTGACTTGTTGTAGCTAGAGTCATTCTTTCACCTCGCATACGCCGACGATAATGCCCTTTGGATAACAGGTCTTGCAGCGATCAACGGAACACGAGAATGGCTGACCTCTGACAAGACATGTCCCCTCCCCCCATTCCTCACAGAACAAGACAAGACCCGCTGGCTCGAGATCAACAGACGCAAGGACACCATCAAGGGCCTGCTCAACTACTACCGCTCCCTCATGCGCGGGATCCAAGCAGAGGACGAGGATCCACTGACAGATGAGCAACGCACGCTCAAAGTTCCAGTTCTTGGTATCTGCGGCGGTGGAGATATGGTTACACGGGCGGATCAAATTGGGAGGGGTATCACACCATATGCAATCAAGGGCTACAAAGAAGTGGTTCTCGAAGGAGCGGGACACTGGATCATGCTTGAGAGGCGTGCTGAAGTGACAAATGCGCTGCTGGAATTTGTCCATGAGGATTCATCACGAACTGCTGGGTTACAATACTGGTTACCATCGCGTCATGTAGATAGGGAGGAGTAAGCGGGAATTTACAAAAGTACCAAATTATCTTGGAAACTTGCATGATCCTACATCAAGATCACAAGTTTGAGGGATTATATTACAATATGCATATGTATCGCTGCATTCATCCTCTTCTGATGTTCTCTGCCAAGGTTTTTATTCTGCTGCCTTGTCGTATGCGGGGTGAAGGATCAACGTCCATGGGTTATCTATGCGGGGTATCACTATTGTAAGCGGGGGATAGCTCCAGGAGCAGTGAAATTAGGATCATGAAATACGCCATTGGAGGGGCTAATGCTCGACTAAGGCAGAGGAGTTGATCCTCTGAACCTTCTAGATGTTCATGCATGCCCGAGAGTTGAGTTAGTGAGACATTTGGCCTCTAGTTTATCATATTCGGTCACATTTTGCGATCGGACTTAACATTCCTGTCACTCATTGCTGTATCAAGACTTGATTGAGACTAATTTCTTACTGCAGTTTTCTCTGCATACATGCCGAGATCTATCTATGCCGTTTCAAGCATGATTCCTCTTCTTCAGCGTAATGAGGAATCGTCCACATGGCTCGTCAATGGTAACCTTCCGAACATTCTCCGGTCTCTTGTCCAATCTCTCAAAGTCGTAACCCATAAGCAGATGCGTCAGCGTAAGCTTAAGCAAGTTACTGGTGAAGAACCTCCCAGGACAAGCTCCCCTTCCCAGTCCGAAATTCAAGAAATCCGGTGAAATGTCCGTCATCTTAGGATGCTCCGGATCTTCCATTGATCGTCGGGGGTTAAACCCGCCAGGGTATGTCCGCTCATCTCTCTGATAGGCCTTGATGGGTGCGGCAAGGATGGCACCCTGCGGCACATGGATGCCGTTGGAGAAAGTGAAGCCGCCCTGCTTACCCACGGCTCGCTCAATACCAGTCTCACCGATTGGGTTGTAGCGAATGCTCTCCCGGATTAGTGAATCCATTAGCGTCAGCCTTTGGAAGAATTTATGTGAAAACGCATCGCCTTTGGCCATCTCCTGGCTTATCTCGGCACGCAAGTCGCTGATCATGGCTTCGTAGTCGCCTGCGGGGAGTGAGATGAGGTCATATACCAGATTGGTCATTGTGACGAGGTTAGTGTATGATTGGACAAAGTTAAGAACCATCATTCTAGCGACGATGACCATTGGTTCGTACTCTGATGGGCCGTTGGGGTCCTTTTTGGCGGCCAGGATGATGGCGCTCAGCATGTCATTCTGGGAGATATCAGCCGCTGTCAAAGATAAATGGTAGATCTTGAAGCTTACAGGTAGATCTGGTTCAATGTCCTTTTCTTCGGCTGCATCAATAATGGCCATGCGCTCCTTCAGCACGGGCGTCGCGTGCTTGGCAGCTGTCTCAATGCATCGCATCAGCGGGCGGCACATGTAAGGCAGCAGAAGCCTGTAGAGCATCAGCATCCTATCACAACAACTGAAAAGAAATCAATGTCTTGGGGCGGCTTACGGGCGAAGAAATGGTGGGATAAAGCGGGCGTACAGCGCTGACGCAAAGAATGTGGCGGCGTATTCAGCGGTAGCATCTCTGTACTCTTTGTTGTCACACAGAGGCTGACCTGAGATGATACGGTTGGCAGATCTGCTGAGAATAGCACTCGCTGTATCCCACATATTTATCTGCACAACACCATCGGAGTCAAGCTTTGAGGCGATATTGTCGTCTAGCGCGGCCTTCATCTCCTCATTGACCATGGGCATTTTATCTGCGACCTTTTGGTAGAGCTCTTTGTGGACAACATTTCTGTAGACGGGATGAATGACGATGTGAGGACCAAGGGTAGTGTAGTCGGGAACAAGGGCTTGAAGAGTGTATCTCTTGAGAGAAATGTCATTCTCGGGTTGTTTGACGTATTCATTGAGGAGCTGCTTGGGCACCATGAGCATGAAGCCCGTGCTGCAGTGAGGGATTGGAACGAGCTGAATACCGCCATGGCCAGCCTCAAGTATCTGATCTTATAAGCTTTGGACTCCAAAAGGTAAACGGTTCAGCTGACCTTGCGATGAGTCTCCTTGAAATATTCTCGAGATTTGAGGGCAACTTCATATGATGCTTTCATGAATGTACCGACACCTTTCTTATCACCAGCCCAGTTGAACTTTTGGTAATCCTTGGATAGTGCCGCTTGGAAAGCAGGCTGCATGAGGTGTAGCAGCCATGCTGCAGTGGTACCAATGATTGTGTACACAACAATGCGAGGTAGGAACGCCTGGACTGCGGTAGCGAGATCAACAGCCATTGTGACAAAGCCTGAGATTGGAAAGAATGATGAATTGTCCCAAAAGTGGAGGTCAAAGCTGCTTGTAAACGTCTCGCTAAAGTTAAGATGAGATCAAGGGTAAAAGAATCTTGACTGGAGCAAAGACCACAATATCTTGTTACTTCCTACCCCACCTCGAGGATGCGACCGTCACTTTTTAGGATCCAACCCCAAGAATCCGAATAGCCAATAGCTTCTATGGAAATGCTGCCGCCTAATGACGATCGATTTTGTTCTGTATGCAAGAGTCTTATTCAGGGTCGGATCGACTTCTTGGAAATAACTCGTCATGATTCAGAGTCTGATGCAGGACTTCGCTTACATGACGAGAGCGGGCAACCTTGCTCGTAGATATCCTTGTCACGGAGTGTCATTAATTGGTTGGCATTCTTGTTGCGTACTCATTGGGCGGTTTATGGTGAGTGACAATGTGGGAGGCTTGGGGTGCATCAGTTACATGCTCCTGCTGGGACCGATGGGACTTACTGATGGCTCTTGGTCAATGACGGAGAGGCTTGGCGAGAGGAGTTGGGTCGGAGTGGCGGTGGATCACTAAGAAACTGACTTTCTGATACCCGAAGCCTACAGCTGTCATTGAAAGGAGGAGGAAGCATCGGTGATTGTGCGCGTGAAAGCATGGCAGCCCATCCTACGTAGTATTTCTCTTCTTTTCTCGTCCTTATGACGTTTATTTACCGATTGCCTTTCCCTTGACAACCTTTCCATCTGCTGATCACACTCTCGGCTTTGTTCAACATCAAACATGTCCAGGACGAATACCTTTCACAGCCTCGGCGTAATGCCTGCATTAATGGGGCTGGGGCATCTGGCTCCAGCCATAGGTGCCATACAGACTGCAACCGGCTCGTATCACTTTCCTGTGAGGCTACTCGGACTTATTGGTACCATATCAGCCGTCGTTGACTGTAAGTCATACTCTTGACCCTATTTAACTTCATTTCGATGTCATGTTACTAATCATCCTCCCTTTTAGCCATGGATACATACAAAGACCTCTCACCATCAAACCGACCTGCCAAGTGGATATGGAACCTTTGGGTATATGGCCTCTGGACCATCGTCCTGGCCTGCACTGCTACGTTGGACCTTCACACCATATATGACATATACCGCGTCCTACCTCTTGGTCTGGCTTGGGGAATTCCTTGCGTCCCGTTGTACTCGATCTCCAAGGGGTGGATACTAAGCAAGCCCAAAACTCTGGTAAGCTCAACACTCATCCGATACACAAGGAATATCCTGACGCTTTTAGCTCTTTGAAGCAAAGTCTTTGGTAGTCGCATTCTGCATGGCAAGTGTCTGTGCCGAAGCCAGCATGGCTTATTGCTGTCGGCAGAAGGAGTACCAATGTGCGAACAGAGATTTACGAGCAAGAAGCTTCTATCTCGCCGTTTTATACCAGTTCTTCCGTGAGACATCATGCGACATCAGGGATATTCCAGAAGACACGAAAGAGGGCCTAAAAACACTGCCTGTCAAGCTCGGCAAGCAGAACACGGTGTTACTCTTGGCTACGGTTGGCGTTCTAGCCGAATCAATTCTCACCCACGGCATCGACATAACAACTACAGGAATTACCGTCACAGCCCCACTGATTGCCCGTGCATTTCTGCGAGTTGGCATGACAATGGTGGCATATTGGCAAGTCTTGAAGTTTCCCAGGCAGAATACATGGGCCTGGGGGTCTATGTCTTTGCTGGGATTGACTCCGGTGCTTTTTGCACAAGCTGCTCTTCGCGAGTGAATAACATCTCAAGGGAGACTCTGAAGTCTCAAAGTTTATTCAGCACATATGAACCTTGTGGTGCGAACAAGCGGGGAGTTTTGGGGGTGTTCTTAGATATAGATAGTGATTGAATAGAGTGCAACCTGTGATTGTCCCAATATCGCACAGTCTTCATCGGAGAAAGACTAAAGTGTCATGCCATATCAAGATCCTCTCATTGGATAAGCAAAGCTACTATTTCATCTAAACCAAAAGCTAAACCGAAAACTATTCAAGCTATCATCGCCACTCCCGGCTGAAGATAAAAGACCACGGTCAAAGTTTAGACTCTCTGCCAGCATGACTGAACTGCTCAAGATAACCCATCAAGTCTATCCACATCTTTTGCGACAACGAGTTGGAAAACCAGGTGTTCCCTTCGTAATCCTTACCAACAACCACAAACACGCTGGATATGGCAGAGACAGTATTGTGTCCAGGATCAGAAGCTTGATAGTACACTGGATGTCCCCTCTTCCCCCTTCTTGACTCAGGGCTTACTTCCCGCTCTATCGCGGGGCTGAAGTCCAACTTCTCAGCAAGGTCTCCCTTGCTCCAATTCGACATGAACTGGGCAGCCATGTTCGTACATCCAAAAACTACAGGCATGTTGTTCGTCTTCATAGACTCCACTGAGAGTGCCGTGGAGGCTTTCAGCTGTTCTTCTGTGGTCTGTGCTTGAATGGCCTCTCGCACTTGGAGTGCAAGATTCCCCAGTGGTAGGTCCAAGATTTCGTTGGCACGACAGAACACAAAGGCATTTGTAGGAGAGTTCTGTACGTAAGCTTTGTCTGGCAGGAAGACCGATCGGGCTCGACTACGAGGGTCGACAGCCATGATGGTTGCCAGCTCTCGATTTGTTTCCCGACCTTGGTACTTGGCCAGCATGAGGCAAGAAAGAGCGGCGAAGACGTCGCCGTCGCTGATGAAAGGCTTGTCATCCGTTGCTTGCTCTCCCAGGTGGCTTCTAGCTTCCTGCATCATCCTGCTAACTGTATCTTTCGGCATACACAGAGTCCGCGACTGAATGTTGCCGGATCTCCACGATTCATACAAGCTCCGTAAGCCCCAGACTTTGAAACGCCAGCCATCAAGAATCTTGTCCGCAAGAACATGGCGTTCCTTGGGAGGCGACTTGAGTATGTCGTCAAACACATCTTTCCGGTATCCTGGCATCGAGATGACAGTTTCTGGTTTCCCAGCAAGGACCTGACTCCAACCCTCAAATATGGCTGACAACCCCATCAGGTCGGTTGTCACATGGGAAAACGTCAAGTTGACAAGAGTGCCGTCGGTGAAGGTTTGCACATGGAGACAGAATTGAGGTATGTCAGAATGGACATAGTCATCCATGTTGCGAGGTGTCTCGGGGCGGAGCCCGAGAGCACAGAATTCTTTTGGTCCAGTATAAGTAGAAATGTTCCCAGTTGGTTTGGGTAATCGCGAAGCCAGCGGATGTTCTGACATTGGGGCGTCAAACTTTTCTTGGGTGAAATAAACTGCTGGCCGCTCTTCTGTAAATTCTCGCGGGACATGTATCTCGAGTCCGCCGTCTGACTGTATGCGGATCAATATCGCGAAACTTTGAAGAGCCGTGAGAGCATACCCTTTGCCGAAATCTTCCACCCAATCTCCGCCAACCCTCCAGCTCAAATAGTTTGGACAGAGCATCGTTCAATTTATGTGGATTCAATATGTCTTCGAACTGCAAAGTCCATACCAGGACGATTCCCCGCGCCGCTGCAGTATCGTCGAACAAGTGCACAGGAATGATGTCATCTGACTCAACAATGTCTGGCAGAGGACGTTGCGCTTCCTTCTTGAAGAAGGGAAGGTAATTGAGCAAGACTGCCATTGTCGCCGATATCAGAGACTTTGAAAATTGGTGCAAGGACTGCCATGATGCGGGGGAAATTTGTTGGTCTGTACGAGTTGCCGCCATGATAACAAGCGAGATGCCAAGCTGAATGGATGGCAAGGTAGCATGCAGAGGATTACATTCCCTGTTCCTCCTCTGTGGTGCGGGGTTTTTAGTGCCCTCCTCAACCCCAGTAAGGCAGCAGTTTAAGAGTGAGCTACTCCGTAATCTTTTCCAAGATAGAGCTCCTAAGGTGAGGTGTTCTGAATAGCTGGCTAGCTGGAGGAGCTGATGGAATTGGCTAAGCGGTGTTCACCAAGTACTATGCGGAACATGAAATGAAGCGGGACCAGGCAGACACCTGCGTTGTCTTGCTACATCGAGAGATACGAGGCGGTTCACTGTCCTTTGAATGGTGTCAGAAGTAGCTGTAGTTTTTTAAGGCTCATCATGGTTGCTCGTACTCTCTTATTCACGGCCCTGCTTGTTGTGCCTCTGGCTTACTTCTTATCCCACCTGACCTCAACAGAACATGCGCCATATGTCCAAGGAAGAAATAAAACGGTGCTCTTCCTCACAAACAGCGAGCATGGTCTGTCCAATGTGCATCTTGCAACTGCATCAGCGATACTAGAGAACTACCCAGATATAAAGGTTCATTTTGCTTCATTTCCGGCTATCGAGCAAAAGCTGGGGCGAGTTTCCTCCTTCGCCAAGATTAAATCCCCTCAGGCGAGCCCTATCGCTTTTCACGGTCTCACCGGTCCGACATTTGTGCAGGCGATTGCCAGAGAAGGTCGAAGCTTCATGTCCCCTCCCGGATGGAGAGGTATCGCTACTTTGGCCGAGCACATACAGCTTTGGATGTCTCCATGGGCATTTGCAGATCATGTACACTTGTACAATGAGCTCAGTAAAATTATCGATGAGGTTGACCCGGCTGTCGTTGTGCTCGACAGTTGGTTCCGGCCAGCTATAGATGCCACACGCAAAAGAAATAGGCAGCATGCCTTCATCACGCCAAATACTCTTGTAGTCCATTTCTTGGGTATTCAGCCTCTCTGGACTAGGCTCTGGAAATACCCTGCGTAAGTCATTTCATCCAAGAAGTTAGCAGACGCTAATAGTAATAGCCCATCATCAGGGTTTCCCTTCCCAGTTCCTTGGCTCAAGCTTCCGGAGAATGTATACATGAATATTCGTTATATCTACAGCGCAATGTTCACACCAGATGCGTCAGAAAAGAAAGATCGACTTCTACGGATTGGGCTGGGAGAGCCAATGAATTTATTTGGAATACATCGACCGGGTGTTCCCTGGATCACTCAAAACACACAGGGCGCCATGATTCCAGTGGAGGTTCTTCCACCAAACGTCACCTGTGCTGGGCCGATCATTCTGTCGGGACCGCCAGCTAATCATCAGGATCCTGAAACTGCAACTTGGCTCAAGAAGGCTCCTACAGTGCTCATTAATCTCGGCAGTAATCTTGCTGTATGTCTTGAAGACTCCAATAGATGAGCGTGCAGCTAATGTTTGGCAGTATGACGAAAGTCGTGCTGAAGTCATGGCGATCGCCATCGCAGCGTTACTATCCACTACTGATTACCAGGTCCTATGGAAATTCAATAAGCTGGGAGACTTCTCTGCTGATTGCTTGGTGAACTTGAAGCCTTACCTCGACAACGAGCGACTAAAGATGCCAAGTTGGCTTGTAGCAGACCCGGCGTCTCTTCTCGATACTGGGAACTTTGTTACTTCAGTGCATCACGGCGGTTCCAACTGCTATCATGAAGCCCTTTCGTAATTAAATGTCTGAGGCTACTCGGCGAACAATCACTGACCATTGTTAAGAGCCGGTGTCACGCAAGTTATACTTCCTTTGTGGGCTGACCTCTACAACTATGCCGCTCTAGCTGAGACAAGAGGCATTGGGGTTTGGGGCTGTAAGGAATCAACGCCCAAGTGGACAGGCGAGTGCTTGTTGGATGCTTTCATGAAAGGAATAGATGGCCGTGGTGAGAGGTTTTTACAGTGACGAGCCGAATGGCTGGGTGATAGGATTAAAGCAGGGAAGAAGGGGCGTGATGTTGCAGCTGATGAGATTGCCAAACTAGCATACGTAAAGTGATTAGAGTGTCTCGGTAGAGCTTTTGCGAGACAAACAAAGGCAACAATTCTAGGTTCCTCTTATGCTGCCAAGCATGGTACACTCGATAAAGGGTTTTTCATCAGTGCGTTTATCCCTGTGTTGCTGTTCTGTGTTCATGGAGCTATTATCTCATGAAGGACTCAAAAAGTGCATGCGCCCCAAGCAGGGCGCTAAAGTGGTCCGTTTGATCCACTGATACCCCGTAAGCAATACGCCTGCTATACGCTTGCCGCTAAAAATACGCCTCTAATACGCAATACGCCAACCAACAGCGTATTCTTGACAGGAATACATGCAAGAATAGAAGATACCGCAGTGATAAAAGAGATAAAAGGTTTTAAATATGTGTCTCGCGCTGATTCTAAAATAATAGTTCCTTACAAACTCGAAGAGTATTGTTTTACAGAATGAAAACTTTCTTTTTTCCCTCAGCGTTCTTCGCAATCGTGGCCTCTGCACTGCCGGATCCAAAGGGCCATGAGTTCCGCGCCGCAGGACCCTACGACAGTAAGTGTTCCATGTTAAATTGGATGACTGGTCAAAATGCTAACATTGTCTCCTCTGCAGGTCGGTCACCGTGCCCAGGCCTCAACGCTCTCGCCAACCACGGCTACCTTCCACGCGATGGCTCAAACATCAATTACGACATGATCAATCATGCAGCCCAAGCAGCTTATAATTTCGAAGACGGCTTCTACATCGACGCCGTCAACATGGTGTTTCAGCTTAACATTTCCACCTCAAACCGACCCAGCGAAACCTTCCATCTCCGAGACCTGGCTCAGCACGACCAGATCGAGGTCGATGGCTCTCTCACTCGAAACGACATCTTCTTCGGTGATGATTTACACTTCGATGCTACTGTCTTTGATCCCGTTGCACGCGATCTTGGACTGAACCAGATCAGCCGTAAAGATAAATTCGTTACGATCGACACAGCAGCGCAAGCAACGAAACATCGACTCGACCTTGCCAAACGTGTCAATCCGGAGTTCAATGCTTCTGTGCATCAGCATGAGACCGAATATGGTACTACTGCGCTCTATCTTTTGACAATGTGGGATGAACAACAGAAAGCAGCGCCAAAGCATTGGGTCAAAGCATTACTCGGTAAGACCGCTCTGTCACTTGAGACTTGATTTCATCGGCTAACGAGTTATAGGTGAGGACAGGATCGCTTACAGAGAGGGATATAACAAAGGTAAGACGGTCAAGACGAATAAGCAAGTCGGTGCTATGACTCAGGCTGTTCGAGCGGTGGTTGGGTGGAAGCCTTAACTGAGTATGAAAGGACCGTTCTGCCACCTTGCCTTATATTGATGGACAACACAATATATACCGCGATAGCGAAACTTTCACCAACTATAAAGTGTATTTTTTTAATATTATATAGAAGTGTCTCATGGGGGCGCCCTATCGAAGTGCCTCAATGGAAGTGCCCTAATAGAAGTATGCTATGGCAAGTAAATACAGTATTCAGTCTTAGTTCTATTTATTCATGTCTCCCGTATCCTAGAACAATGTGCTTCACGATCTTGGCAGTGTGCTAGCTCTACGTATCCTATGGTAATATGGTGTTACCGGGCGCCAACATGAACAATGGGGATAATGTCGAGCCATCGGACCAGCTAAAGCCATAACGCCTATGGCAACGATCCAGCTCGCAGCCGTGAAGCCATCTCCCATCCTATCGAAATAGACCGTATAGTAAATACCCAGAACACCACTTCCGATAACTACGAGGGCCATGATGGAGCATATGATATAGCATGGCATGAACCTGGAAGGCCTTTCTGTGGGCACATCGGCAATTTCGAGAGGACTAGGGGGCCGTTGAACTGGTGCTCTGACCGACGGAGGCACAAAAACTGGACGACGCGAAACTCGGCTGTTGTTCAGCGACCTTCCGGTTTGGAGGCTATCGCTATTGGAGCCACCAGTCTGGAGCTGTTCGTTTCGTACATCTTCTAGTCACGGTAAGTAATGAGACTGAAAGAAGGTATTGCTTCCTACCAATTTCCGATATCCACAACTGCAATACATTGACAATTTTCTGGAACCCATCGTCATGAACGGATTTGAATCGGACCATGTCCTCCACGCTGTCATTGATGGTAATAGGTCCATTACCTGGTAAAGTCGCTGACTCTTTTGAAACGGCGAGTTCAGTCTTGCTAGCCAGGATCTCCGGGACAAAAGACTGTGTAGGGATCGGCCTGTGGCTATCTCTGTCCCGCTGTTCTTCTATTAAAACGTTGAAGCTCTCCTGGATGAGCTCAGGTATCATATCATCTGCTGAAATCTTGGATAGGCGCTGAGATAGCTTATGATCGCTTGCGGTCCTCGGAGGCCCAAACAATGAAGCCAATCTGCCCGCCCAACCAAGCAACGGCGACTTTTGAAAAAGAGCCCCTATAAACAGGATTCCTTTCAAACTCATGTATATACCTTGGAGGTGGCTGTTGGCATTATCACGCGACAAGACAACAGCCTCTTTGCAGACTTCACCACTTCCAAGAGCAACCAGGATCAAAGGCCGTGATGAGGTATTACCAGCGATTCGCTCCATTGTCAAGTCAATTAGAAGATTATTGGCGGCGCGGTGACTCTGGCCATTTCTCGACAAGTCTGAGAACACTTTCCAACTGTATCTGTACGAGAGAACACGGACTTTGCCAAGCTGTGGAGGCAGAAGCGACTTTGGCCAAGGCTCTGACTCTCCTTCTGCTGTCCATGTCCCCACGCGATCTCCCCCCAAGCCATGTACAAAACATATGTTGGCGACAGCGCTCGGGTCATCGTGAAGAGTTATGATGCCCTCTGGGGAGCCTTGCGTCGCGGGGAATTCATGAGGAGTTGAGGTATCGGGAAAGGCCAGCAGCCACCTAAGCTGATTTGATTGAGTCCGCGTAGCTTGTATAGAGGGCCCCTCCATCGTTCAGGATTGGATATGGGAAAAACCTTCATATACAAGCTGTAAGGGCTCTTTTGGCTTGAAAAAATATATTCAAAAGAAAGAGGGAAATTGGCAGTGAGGGGAAACGTCATCTTTCAGCCTCACGGAATCTCTGAGCTGAAGCCTCACCGTTGGGCTATAGCCAATCATACACAAGACTTAACCGCCAAGGCAGAAACTGCCCTCGTATGTGCCACATAAGTAATAACAGACGCCCGGAACATTCATAAGATGGTCGTGGTTAAATTTATTATAGATTATCCAAACTCATCGGAAGACGATACCATACCATACCCCTCCTCACTATTGCGAAATGGCAGCCGTGAAAGAACTGGTCTGTCTTCCGTGCCTGGATAAACAATACGCATCAATCCACGAAACAATATGCATGGCGATAAGAAGTTATCGCTCTACATTTCCTTCGAGAATTCGGACTCAATGACGTAGCGTGACGTCTTCAGTGCGTGCTCATGACGCCGCATCTCTCTGACGATATCACCACTTGAGTCGCCTTCACATGAACCAAATCAAATCTCACTACAACACCATCATCATGCCCAAAACAGCCGTCGTCAGCGGCGGAGCCCGTGGTATCGGCCGCACCCTCGCACGTTACTTCCTCGAAAAGCAGTACCGTGTCTTCATCCTCGACATAGACGAGCAGGAACTCACTCACACGACACGCACCCATCTCAAGTCCTACTATGACTCCAAAGCCGTTGATTCGGCTATCTGCGACTTGCGTAACACGGATGAGATTTACGACAAGATTCAGCAAGCAGCAAAGTTTCTAGACGGCCATATTGATGTTGTCATCAACAATGGTGGTATTGCATCACCGCATTGGAAAGATGGCAAGACTATGGTTGATCGAGAGACGCTAAAGGAGTGGCAAGCGTATATCGAGACGAACCTCACTGCACCGTTTGTGGTGTCGCAGGCTTGTATCCCGTTCATGAAGAATGAGAAGGACACGGGTCCTGTGACGGATGATAGCCACAGCGCTGCTGGACCTTGCATCATCAACGTGGGATCATTCCGCGCAAAGCAGAGTGATCCAAATCAAGAGGGCTATGCATCCGCAAAGGCTGGTCTTCTGGGTCTCACGCATAGTATGGCTGTTAGTCTGCAGCCCTTCGGAATCAGGGTGAACTTGGTGGCGCCAGGTCGAATCAAGGCAGGTCATGAGTCGAAAGAGGGTGATGAAAAGGGCGTTGAGTGGGCGCATTTGAATGAGGATAAAGATGTGGAGGATCATCTTACGAATAGAGCTGGAAGACCGTTGGATATTGCTCAGGCTGTTGAGTATATGGTCAACGCTGGCTTTGTGACGGGTCAGGACCTCATCGTCGACGGAGGCGCAGTTATGATCAAGTAGTCCAAGTTATCACGTCAGTCACGAGAGAAACAAAAGTGTTCGTAATCATTCATATTCATATTATACTCATACAGAGCATTAACGTTAAAGTATTTCTTTGAGTGGAGTTGTGACTGTTTCATCAGTCAGGGTATAAAGTAGGCTTCTTCCAAAGCCGCATTAGTCGGTTTGAACCATTCCAGGAATCCTTTCATCCTGCAAGTTCATATTTGTGAGTGGAGATGTTGTGTCATAGATCAAAAGTAACCGCTTTGATCAATCCCGGAAAAAATCGAACGCCTCATGTACTGTTTGTTCCTCTCGCTTAGTCGACACCACTGTCGGAGTCGTCAACAACAGCCGGCTTCGGCTTGGTCTCTGTAGCTGGAGCTGTAGCTAGTCGCAGGGGGCCCAGGGCGGGGCCGAGGCGTGCTCCTGGGGCGGGCCACTTGTTAGGGCCGAGAATCTGAGGCTTGTTTCTGTGATGGTGTTAGCATGATAACGTAGAGATGGTTAGGGAGGGGGGACATACGCTTGCTCCTCGGCGGCAGCATCCTTCTTCTTTTGCTCTTCCTTTTGTTGTTTGCGGAGAGCACGACGAGCATCCTTTTCCTTGCGCTCAGCAGCGCGCTTCTCCTTCTCCTCGATGCGCTTCTTAGCCTCAGCGAGCTTTCGCTCCTTCTCCTGGACATCAGCGCGTCTCTTCTCATCAGCCTTGCGCTTCTCCTCCAGACGCTTCTTCTCTTCGAGCTTTCGCTCTTCCTCGATACGTCGCTCCTCTTCAAGACGCTTCTCCTCCTCGATCCTCTTCTTCTCCTCAAGTCTCTCTCGCTCCTTCTCCTTCTCGCGCTCCTCGGCGGCCTTTCGTCGACTCTCGGCCTTGAGCTTCTTCTCTGCCAGGCGACGCTTCTCTTCGACCAATTTCTTCTTCTCCTCGAGCTTGCGTTTCTCCTCGGCGCGTTTCTTCTCTTCAGCACGTCGCTTGTCCTCAGCTCTCTTCTTCTCATCAAGCTTCTTCTGTTCCTCGAGTCGCTCTCTCTCACGCTCCTTCTCCATCTCCTCAATTCTCTTCTTCTCTTCGGCCTTTCGCTTCTCCTCTAAGCGGATGCGTTCGCGCTCATTCTCCTTCTCGCGTTCACGCTCTCTCTGCCGTTCCTCCTCCCTCTCGCGCTCCTTCTCATGCATCCTCAACTTCTCCTTCTCAGGATCTGATCCTGGACTTGGACTCTTGATCTTCATTGAAGCTCGAGCTGATTCGTAGTCCTTATACCGGTCCCTCCGGTTGTCGTTGTCAAGTTGGCTGAGATGTCGGCTGTGGCGTCGCTCTCTTGCGCGTTCAGGATCAACACTTCTGGTGTATGACCTCTCCTTCTCGCCGCGGTCAGAGTCACTGTGCTTGGGTGTAGCTGCCTTGCGCTCGTTGTGTAATCGTCGGCGCTCTGCTCTCCGAGCCTCCCGGTCCTCATCGCGATGTTTGTCCTCTTCAGGAGCGCGAGTGTGGCTATGTGAGACTCGTGAGTGCTCACGACTACTCTTGTGTCGCCTCTCACCCTCCACGCGACTAGATCTCCTCTCGCGCTCGGCATACTCAGGGTCGCGATGTCTGATGGAGGCAGAGGTAGAGTGTCTCTTGTCAAGAGTAGGTCGTTCTCTCATAGATCTGCGCTTCTCCCTCTCTCTCTCTCGTTCCTTGTCCTCTTCATCACTTCGTCCAAGGAACCTCCGTGAGAGGCGACGAGACTCCTTCTCATCGCTTCTCTCTTCTCTCTCCTCACCTTCGCGTCGCTTGTGTCGTCTGTGTCGCGTGCTTGGACTACCTGCTCGGCTTCTATCCCGAGTGTGGCGGTCCTTCTCCGTGCGACCACGTTCTTCATGCTCCCTGTGTCGGCGACGACGTTCTGATCTTCTCGCCTCCCGCTCCTCGGGTGTCTCGGTTTCAGACCGATGACGCCTCACCCTTCGGTCAGGACGTAGAGTCGGCTCATCCGCCGCCTCCGGGCTGACCTTATCCCTGTTGAGCCATTGTCGCCACGACGACTGACGCTTCTCCTGGACAGGCCGCTCAACAACAGGCCTGCCCAAAGTCGGTCTACCCAGCGTGGGTCTGTTGACCACCAACCCTGGATCGTCTACCTTGTAGGCAGGAGGGGGCTCAATGAAATCGACAGTGTTTTGAGAAGTGTCACTATCAGACTCGTCATCAGTGAAGACCTCCCAGTCAGAGACGTCACGGACGACGGGCACGGGAGCGGAGGCTTTGGCGGCAGAAATCCCAGGACCTTTGACACGACTCTGATGGGCCATAGCAATCTGTGAGACGATTTGTTAGAGGATCATTGAGTGAATGATACGATGATGAGTGGGGGTTTATTATTACCTAGCCAACCCAACCCAAGAGACGTAAATAGTGCAGTGCAGTGCAGAGTTGAAAGATTCAAGGGGGCTGGCGGGCGTGATGCCTGCTAGACGGGATAGTTAAGGAAGATTTGGTCACTGACGCGACACGACAAGGCCCGGAAATTACTCTTCAGCCACGTGGGGCGTTTTGTTCAAGGGTCTATGTAAATAAAGCGTCACCACTAATTTCTCGGCGTTCCAACGGGCCAGTGCGCTATGTTTGGTCTGTCTTGTCTGTTTTTGTTTGTTTTTGTTGACCAAGAGACATGGGATATCTCGAGATCAGATTCTTTCGGTTTTTTCCAACTCAACCTGGACGATGTTGAGTTAAAAATAATGTTGTTTTGAGAAGAGCGGTGAGCATTGACAAGTCATGGGATGTGGCTAGATGGGTCATGAGGTTTGACTGGAGGGTTATCGAGGGGGGTGTGGCTGGTGATATCTGAGCAAGAGGGTGTGTGGCTGGGGAGATTGCGCAATTTAAACTGTCTAACGTGAACGATTCTCGTGTAATTCTCGTGTCTTTGCCTGATATCTGAGAGAGAAAAGAGGCGAAAACCAAGAAACTGGAACAGAACGCTCTTATAGCACTTGAAAAAGAAGCGGTAAAGTTGTTGAGTGACTCATACTGGAGTCATGCGCTGGTGAAGTTTTGGATCATGTACGTGTCAAGCCACATCGCCATCTGCCATAGGCTGCTAGATCTGAGCTAAACTTGGCATTGGAGACAACGGTAACGGACGGGTTAGATCCCGTTTAGCTCCGACCCGAGGCGAGTCTAAATCCCTCACCAAATCATTGACGACAGCTGTTTCAGATTGTTGCTTTGTTGTTCATGCCTCTAAGTAAACAACACGATATTATGACTCTGGACGAGACACATCAGCAAAAGGGGTGACTCAGTGAGAGGGAGGGCAGAGAGGGAGGTTGGAGGTAGCAGACTTGAACAACATGCATGAGATGATGAGACATATTCTGCAGCATCAACTTATTGAAACAAGGCAAATGGTTTGACATATGCATGATTGAGACTCGTGACAACTTGCAGCGTCTCTGTTGATCAGTGGTCGCATGAACCGTCCGTCTTCATTGGTGAACGCCAACTTTAACTTCCTGAAGTGAGCACCCGTTTATGCCGTGCATATGCAAGCTTGCATAGACTTATCCACAGCGGGTGCTTGGAGGAGTCGTTGGGGCAAGACATGGACATGCACGCGAGGACTGATCGAGTTCCAGTGGCTTGTTGCAATCATTCCAAAAAATATATATATATATATAAACAATGCTGTCAATTCTGGGATTCGAACACGCGAGCGCTGTGGAAGTGGGATTTGATGCACTTTTTCTGCTTGAGATGCTTGGTTGGTTGGCATCGCAACTGAGCAGCAGCTAGGTTCAAAACACTGAGCAAACATTGAATGCATAGTAGATCCTCTGAGCCACAACTTCTTCTGCAGATTTCTCCGTAGTATAAATTTCGCGAACAGGAACTTTACATCAATTAGCTCAAGCAATGGCTTTGATACTCTACGTTGCAAGTGTCTGACTGCAAAATCAGTCTCTCTCCAGGGTAGCTTCGCCAGCAAATAAACGCGTCGCGTCGCGCTAGCGCCCGGCTCCTGGGAAACGGAGGCTTGAGTGACTTGCAGAGGTCATCACGCCGTTCAAACGCCCAACCCCTATCATTTTGCAAATTTATGAAATGAAAAAATAAGAGCGAAATTGGGTTCTATGCCCATTCAATTGCTATATACTCTTTATTGCTCGACATCGAGGTGAGTAGATAAATAATAATAATTACAAGAAAAGTTCAATCGCGTCACGTCGCGTCGCGACTTGACAACAGCCAACGCTCTTTACTGAACATAGCGACGAACACGGCTGTTGGAGCCAATGCACTGCGAGTAATAGTCGTTCATCTTCTTGCAAGAAGTTCCAGAAGGGCATGTGGTAGCACCAGTCCAGTTCTTGCCTCCGCATTGACCGTACATCTGAGCAGTGGAACCAGTGGAAGAGGAGGAGTCCGCGGCGGCCTCGGTGGTCTCTTCCGCGTCACAGTCTTCAGTGGTAACGGGTTCCGCCTCGGCCTTGGGCTCATCGTCGCTAGATGATGCCTGCTTGGAAGGAGTAGCGTCCGTTTCCTCCTCGCAGGCGTCGGAAGCGACAGGCTCAGTCTCAGTCTCAGTCTCCTCAGGAAGGGCCTCTTGCTCGTTGACAGCCTCAGGGGTGGTCTCAGGAGCAGTCTCGGGGGTGCTTTCGGGAGTAGTCTCCGGTGTAGCGGGAGTGGTTTCGGTAGCATCATTGCCAGACTCGGGGCTTTGAGATGGGGCGGAATCAGAGCCGGATCCGGAGTTGGAGCCGGAACCAACGTTGGCAGGTCCAACGCTACCAAGGACAAGAGCAGCGACTTCGCTGGCAGAGACGGGGGTGATGATGTTGTCTTTGTTCTTAGCGACAGCGTTGAGGCCGCTCTCACCCTTCAAAGATGGAAGATCACCGCTGCTGGTAGCAGAGTTGGGCTCGCAAGCACGGCCAAGAGCGGACTGGCAAGCAGAAGCGCTGCTCTCATCAGCGACGAACAGAGTGCTGACGGAAGCAGCCTCCTTAGTGATGGGAGTGTCAACACCATCGAAGACGTTGCCCTCGATGATGGCATTAGCTCCCTGGTAGGCATCAAAGGCGTGGCCCTTCATGTTCTGGAAGTAGTTGTTGGTAGCGTGGAAGTAACCGTTGGTGCCAGGCTCACCAAGCTTGGGAGCTCGGCCAGCGACATCGTGGAAGTGGTTGCGGTCAAGAGTGACCTGGTCACCCTCACCGTAGAACATCATGGTCCAGTAGTGGTTGCCGTTGCAAGAAGCAGAAGTGTCGGTGACACCGTCGAATTCGGAGTTGGAGATGGTGAGACGGGAGCCATCGTAGTGGGAGACGATGAACATGCGGCCAACCTTGGAGAACTTGCAGTGGTCGATCCAGACACCATCGTTGAGACCCTTGAGCTCCAGAGCATCACCGCCCCATACAACACCGGGGTTGATGTCGGTGAACTCAATGCCCTGGACAATGACGTTCTTGGATCCCTTCTTGATTGAGAGACCCTTGCCCTTGAGAACAGCCTTTCCGTTACCGATGATACTCTTGTTACTACCAACGGGAAGGGGCTCAGGACCAGCGGCGTCGTAGGTGATGGAGCTAACAGCGACATTGTCATCACCGCCGCAAGAAAGATCACCGAGGTAAAGCTGACCACCATTGCTGGCACTGCAGCTCTTGCGATCACAGCCAGCACCAGTCTTGACATCTCCAGCAAAGTCAAACTCCTTGTCGAGGTAGATAACACGAGGAGTGTCGTCAGCGAGAAGCGTAGCAAGCTCCTCAGCAGAAGCAGGCGTAACAGCCTCTCCCTCACCACCAGTAACACCAGCAGCAAAACCGTAAGCCTTGCCCGAAACACTCTGAGCAGAAGCAGTGGCTGCCGCAGCCAAGATGGCAGTGATACTTTGCAGACGCATATTGAATAGAGAAATGAATGACAAGCCGTGAAAAAGGAATAAACGAATGACTTAGGCCGGCCTAAGATGTAACGAATGAATGAGAGCCAAATAAAGGAAAGTAAAGAGCAGTACCAAGAAAGTGAGAGAAAGTGATAATAGTTGACGATGTCGGGACCCTTTTAGATGTCTTGTCGTTGAAAACGGGCTAGGCCGAGATGGTATGTTGAGCCGATTGTCCGACGCGAAGTGTCTCATGCCCATGTTGTAGTGACCTAAACGGCTGGCGCCAAGATGATCTTGAAACGGTGACGGAAAAATTATGCTTATTGCCCAAGCTTATTTGGGAACAAGTTTAGTTTCGAGGTCTGTGTTTTATTCGTGGAAAAGGCTATATAAACACTAATGAAACAATCAACGGTTTCCTTCATTTTACCACAAGAGAACCGTTACCAAATTGAACAAAATGTTTTAAAGAAACTGTTTGGCTGGAAACTGCTCTATCGCCAACTTCGGATCCGGAGCGAGAATACGCGCTTCTCGGCCGTTTTGAGTCCAATTGGCTCACTTACGTTGTTCAACTCCGCGATACCCTAGCTTGAGTGTGGACCTGTTTGTGCCAAGGATTCTGTTTGTATCAGGTGTATGGCACAGCAATTTCTGACCTGAATTGCGGATCATGTTTCTGCAAATTGAGATGAATTTTCCGTTTATTGGGGAGTTAGGCGAGCCAGGCGAGCCAATGTCGTCTCCCTTTGTTTCAACAATGAACAATGCCAAGGGTATAAAGCGTAATTATGCTTGTCAGAATAAACGACGTGAAGAACATATGTTCGATGTGGCGTGCTGATATGATCGACAATCTATTCAATAAGCCATAGGGCTACGATAAATGGAAGGCTATAACGAACCAAACGATATGGGCTCCCTCTAATGCCAACCATTATTCAAAATGACTTGATCATAAATTATTATACATGCTTCAACAGGCTGAGATATCGCATTTCAGCGATGAACCATAGCATCTGTCACGAAAATCATATGTACCGCAATAATAAATAGCCTCGTTGAGGTAGGCAGCCTCACAGGTACAGTTCATGAGCAGGCAAGTGATTGAATCTGATCACAGAGCTCAGCTCCGTTCTTGCTTCTCGTATTTTAGGACTGTGATTTCCTGTGGAATGCACCACAGATACGTATGTGTGATGGCGAGCTCATTGCACCGAAACAAGCTTGAGGATGAGGTTAAGAGACCCTCCATTGTTTGCGACTAGAATGAAGTGGGTTTGGCGTAGATAAGGGAGATAAGATAGGATAAGCACATCAGATCTCTCGACTGCATCTCCACGTATTAAAAAGAGCCAGATGAGATTGTACCTGAACACGCCACAAGTGAATCTAAGCTCATTCTTCCGAAAAAGATTTTCGTAATGACTGCAGTAGCCGGGCAAGCCAATCATGGAACTTCAAAAGTCGATAGCGAATTTTGATCGACATCCCTTACGCGAGGGCTCACGCGACTCATTCAGCCTTAGCCCTGAAGATCAAGGCTTAAACCTAGACGACAAAATAATCTACAATGCGCAACTTCCGATAGGTTGCCCTAAGAAAAGGTGACAGTCTTCCGTTCCCGCGGCATGAGTCTTTGACGAATTTGGGTAAAGTCTGAGACTCGGTTAGAGTGAATGGCGGACTATCGCCTGGAAAACTGTTACCCGGCGTCTGTGCGTCTCCTTTACGTTTTATACGGAAAACAGGAAGCCAGGAACCAAACTCGATAGCAGCAGCGTATAATAAAGACCGACCCCGTATCTGTAGTTATATCCGTTAAAGATTCTTAACTCGCTTGGTGTGCCCTTGCATGGCTTCGACCCACTGGAAATGACTGCTGCACCGACGGTTGAGCCTCGCGGGCTCGGTCTGGCTCAGCTCATCACCTCTATCATCTTCGGCATCCTCACTACCGTTGTTGTCTTTTTGCGGACGTACATTCGCGTGAGGAACCGTGTTTTTGGAGCCGACGATCTGCTGATGGCTATTGGATATGTTAGTTTCAATCCCTAAATCGTCTTACAATAACTGTGCAGTTAACACAAACACAAGATTTTGTTTGCCATCCTCGTTGGCGTGACCGCTCAGTCTACATTCTATGGCGTAGGCCAACGAGACGCCGTTCTTCCTGAGGGTATCTACCCTCATGGAAAGTTTGTATGTCTTACTTGCCTGCTCTATCTCCCTGTATCTGGACTAACCAACTGGTGCTCAGTATATCTGGCTCACCCAAATATTCTACTCCATATGCCTCGTCTTTGTAAAAGCCTCTATTTGCGACGCCCTGCTTAGAATCGCAGTAGTACCATGGCATCGAGTGGTTGCATGGATGACACTTGCTATGTCTGTCATTTGCGCTATGATTCTTTTTATCAGCTTTTTTGTGCTTTGCAGGCCATCATCAGCAACATGGAATGGTGGCGGGAAATGCTCACCTCCTTCGGCTTTGGGTAGTCTGGCTTGTTTTATCTCCGCCTCCTCTATGTTAACAGATATCATCTGTGCGGCACTACCTGCATTTATGCTATATAAAGCGCAGATGAAATTAGCAACGAAGATCTCTATCAGTTTAGTGCTTGGGCTTGGTGCTCTGTATGTTCAACGTCTGAGCCATATGTTCGTTTGACTAACTGGTATAGTGCATCGGTTGCTACCATGATTCGAATGCCATTTGTCTTATTTTACTTCCACCCTAATCCGAACTATCTTTGTAAGTCATCCCTCTTGCCTCTGAAACGATTCGACCTATATATATCTAATTTGACTCAAGATCGGCATTGCCATGTTTCTCTATGGAGTGTCGTCGAAGCAGGAATCGGGATTATAGCAGGTTCTCTACCTGCTTTGAGAAAGTTTGTTAAACGCTGGATTACCTTTGACAGCTCAGCTCGTCAATATTCGTCGCCTAAGCAATACGGGGGATCGCATGGGTTGGGCATTACGAGCCATATCGGAACCTCAAGCCGCGTGAAAGGGTACAACATATCACGAGAGGTGGAGAACGACGGCAAGGACCACTGGGAAGGCCTCGATGATGGCTCATCTAGGAGAGGGATTATTGTTACCGTGGACGTGGAGATGCATACACTGGGGAACAATGCGGGGTCAATAGGATCTCGTGTTTCAGATGAGACATATGCAAGACCAGCTTAGTATAGTCACGGTCGCGTTGGGAATGCCATGCTTTGGCGATAGTTTATATTTCTTCATTCTTAATAGTACCATTTACTTTGATCAAACCAACAATAGGCTATTGTAAGTGCTTGAACATGCTGGGAGAATTGTACTGTCTCGATGACTAAGGATAACGGGTGTCATGTGCGATGCGATGCTGTGACTCATCAGCCCTCTTCTCGGCTTCAGACCTGATCTGAGTTTTGATCTCCTACTGAAGTGCCTCTCTAATGATAGGTTCTGGGACACTCACGCCATGGAATCCACGGATGGAGCTCATTGTGTCCAATCCAAGGACATACCTGACCAGGCAAGTCGGCAAGAAATTAAGGTTTCGCAAAGCTGACCTTCACCTCAGCTCTGGTCTCATCTCTTTCGAACAAGACAAGACGGCTCCCCCATTGTAGTGATGACTTGCGGAATTGCTGGTAAGCCAGACGAACCTAACCATTCAACTACTTTAATACACAGATACGGCTGCTGATCAAAATGAACAGGCGCTGGAAAGTCAACTCTCGCCAAAGCTATCGTGGCTCAACTTCCAAACTTTAAGCGACTTTCAAACGACCAAATCATCTACGAGTCTCATGGTCTTTACAAAATTGACTATCACGCAGATCAGTATGAAGTGTACCAGCAGGAAGCAAGCCAGAAGCTCATAGCAGAACTTGAACGTATCCTGCAAAACAAGGCCAACGATGTGGTACTAGACTTATCCTTTTACGATAAAGAGTACCGCGATGAGTACAAGGATATTGTGGAACGTAACGGCGGTCATTGGGTACTGGTGTACCTCGATGCTGGCCGAGATCTTCTGTGGAATCGGATTCAACGACGTAGAGCCGAGAGGGACTCATTAGACGCGAAGGACCCCGAGAGAAATGGTGATTCAGCCTTTGATATCGACGACGAGACTTTTGCTATGTATTTGGATGGATTTGAGCCACCAAGTGGTGAAGGGGAAATTGTCATTAAGGTGGAATGATGTTGAAAGCCACAAGGAGAGAAGCAACTTCACGGTGCTGTGAACTTTCCCTGTTGACCAACTACTAAGCTACTTAAAAGCATCGTGACTTTCTTCAGATACTACGTCTGATCTTGCGCATGCTTCCTGACGATGGAACGATCTGCTTTCTGACAGTCTGACCTGAGAATAGCGTCGTTGCCGGATCCAGCCCGAGCATCAAGTACGATTCGGGCTTTTCCCGTACATGCTTTGGAAGACTTCCGTGCTAGTTAATTGGCTACCCCGCAACCCATGACTTGCAATCGGATCTCGGCAAGATGCCAGAGTCACTATTTATGTATAGCTCAAGGACTAAACCGAAGGCTGAAAGTCGACAACAGTTGAATGTGCGCTACTAAACAACATGGCTGCTCAACATCCCGACTTTGACGAACTTCCGCTGGACAAGACTGGCCCTCGGGGTAACGCATGGGGACTCTGGGGAAAAGACGACCAGCTGGGAACTCTGAACCATCTGACAGATGAGATAGTTGGACAAGCAGCAAGAGAGAACTTCAAGACTGGGGCCCGGCTGTCATTGAAGTAAGTGAGGTAGTGGCAGAACTACAGTACACTGGGGCTAACTTATGATGAAGCTGGTCAATGAAGGGAGCTTCATACCCCAAATTCGCTCGCAAGAATCTGGATCTGAAATTGATCAATAAGGCTCCTCTGAAGCATGCCCATGACGATGAAGTGGGCTTCCTTCACCCGTGTCTACCCTCCAAAGCTGACTGTGGCTTGACAGTGGAGCTTCAACTCACAGTGCAGCTCACAGTGGGATGGCTTTCGACATTATGCCTACCAAAACGAAGCAGTAGGTCCACAGGAGCTTTCCCTAACACAAGGCTGACAACACAGTTGTACTATATGGGCCGAAAAGCCGAGGAGTTTGCTGCATCGGACCACCCGAATAGCATCCACCGTATGATCCAACTAATTGAGAGATGCATCGGTATATGAACTGATCAGCGATAGATGTATCAGCTAAAGGCATCGCGGGTCGCGCTGTCTTCATTGACTGGTACTCATGGGCACTCGCTCAGGGCTTCGAAATCGATGCCATGTCATCATATGAGATCCCCTTTGACCAGATCGTCAAAACTCTGGAGTTCCAAAACATGGGCCTCGAATCTTTGCGGGCGGGGGACATTATCGTGATCCGCTTCGGATATCTGTCTCAATACGAAAATATGGATGCTGCTAAGCGCGAGTATCTCGACAAGCTCTACCGAACGCAAAAGCCCGAGAACATTGGTCTCAAGCCATCTGAAGAACTTCTACGTTTCCTCTGGAATACCAAGATTTCAGCGATCTGTGGAGACGCACGGTCGTTGGAAGTCTGGCCATGTAAAGATCTGGATTGGCACTTGCATGAATGGCTTCTGGCGGGCTGGGGTATGCCCATCGGAGAACTATTCTACTTGGAAGAACTTGCCAAAACATGCAAAAGACTAGGGAGATACACTTTCTTCATGTCAAGTTCGCCGATGAACGTGAGTTTGTTCTTCAACAGTCATGTTCGAAGCTGCTAACTTTGGATAGGTACCTGGGGCGGTTGCAAGCCCGACAAATGCCCTCGCATTCTTTTGAGAGGGCGGTTTCTGATAGGACGGTAACATAGCTACTATAAATACATGCCATCTCAGTGATTCACGTGTGCGATACGCCGTTTCAGTATCGTATTTCCTAAATCTGCTTCTTTGCTCTCGTAAATGCTCGTCTATCTATGTCCATGGGAACCTTGAATATGACAAACGTTAAGGCCCCTTGCGAATGACTATCGGAACCGACCCAAAAATACCTTTCCAAAGGAGTAAGCTTTTCCTTGGGAACCAGGTCTTTTCCCGAGGTCGGGGAATGTCCGATGGATATCAGGTTCCGGCGACAAAGCGAAACCATTCTGATTGAGGCAAGGTTCACTTGTTTGACGTGACTCAGGCAAGGAAGAACCTGGTCAGCTAGCCAGCACGAAGTCTCCTCTAGCTTAGTGAGGTGAGATGCGGGGTCCCCACGGGGTCGAGGTCAGGGATCAGTAGCACCGGAGCGCACCCGATGGACAAAGTTGCTTTGATCTCCATGATCCAGGTCAACATATATACCATGCTTAACCCCGTAGTAGAGTGACTCAGTAGGCAAACAGTTACTCCAAAGTCCACGAGACGTATTTCTACGAGCCATGGAACAAAGCAACAACAAAGCCCCTGAGCCGATCAAGGTAGACGACAAGTTTGTCGAGCACGCTTCCGATGCCTACCCAGGCCTATCACTAGAAGATGCCGAGTTTATGAGGGGGTATGAAGGAAAGACTGGCAAAAAAGTCGTCAAAAAGGTATGCACATAGCATACTGAAAACAAGCTTCAACTGACGTGCGCAGATTGACTTTCGACTCCTCCCCATCATGGCCGTCCTGTATCTACTTGCGCATATCGACCGAGGAAATATTGGAAATGCGAAAATCGAGGGGATGGACAAGGATCTTGGCCTTGTTGGAAACCAGTACAACATCGCCAGCACCATCTTTTTCGTGCCCTACATCATTTTCGGTGAGTCCCCACAAGAGATTGCAGGGTGATCTACTGACAAGCTTCAGAGGTGCCTTCCAATATTGTATTGAAGAAGGTCAGAGCGAGTATCTGGCTGTCGTTCTTGATTATCTGCTGGGGAATCGTCATGACGTGCATGGGAGTGGTGCAGAACTTTCAAGGTCTTGTAGCGTGCCGAGTAATCCTCGGAGTATTCGAGGTACATAACCTTTCCTTGTTTTGCTCCGCAATACTGACTCCCAAGCCAGGCAGGTTTCTTCCCAGGCGCCGTCTTCATCGTCTCAAGCTGGTACCCTCGTCACGAACTTCAGCAACGCCTCGCCATATTCTACACAGCTTCGGCATTCTCTGGTGCACTCAGTGGGCTTCTGGCTTTCGGAATTGCTCGTCTCGACGGTGCTAGAGGTATTGCTGGATGGCGCTGGATCTTCCTCGTTGAAGGAGCCGTGACTGTCGCAGCTGGTCTCGTGATGCCGCTACTCATCATTGACACTCCAGAAAGAGCCAAGTGGCTTTCGGATGACGAGAAGCGATTCGTGGACCTCCGTTTGCGTCTCTCCGGTGTGAGATCAAATACCGAAGAGGGCGACAGGTTCTCGTGGAAGCTGCTCTTCAAGACCATGGTGGATTGGAAGGTTTTGCTGGGAATTATTCTCGCTTGGGCTAACTCTGTTCCCAATGCTGCCTTCAAGTTCACCATGCCCCAGATCATCAAGCAGCTTGGTTTCTCAACTGCACAATCACAGCTTCTGACGATGCCTCCATATGTATGCGGTGGTATAGCCGCATGGTTGTCTGGAAGATTCTCGGATCGTTTGTCGTGGCGTATGCCTTTTATTGTTGGGCCCATGTCGGTACTACTTGTCGCACTGGCTGTGCTGTTCAATTACTCCAAGAACGTGGCGGATAATGTTCCAGCCATGTATGTGGGTGTCATGCTGGCTCAGATTGGTATCTATCCCCTTCTCCCGGGTATCAGCGCATGGACTGGTAATAACCTTGCACCGTCATGGAAGAGATCTATTGGTCTGGCTTGGCTTTTGGCTGCAGGAAATCTCGGCAGTAAGTTTACCTATGAGAGACTCATTTTCAGCATCCCTTCTAACACAATAATAGGCCTCATTGGAACAAACATCTTTCTCGATAGAGAAGGCCCTCAATATCCGACGGGGTATGGAGTCTCGCTCGGAATTATCTGCCTGGCTGCTTCCTGCGCTCTGCTTATGGAGTTTTGTCTTTGGAAGTCAAATAAGGCAAGGGCTCAGCTTTCTGAAGCGGAAATACGTCAGAAGTATTCTCAGGAGGAACTGGATACTATGGGAGAGCGAAGTCCGCTGTACAAGTATACCCTTTAGTTGAGGAGAGCATGCCGTGCCATGTATCGTGAAAGGAATTGCAGGGCGAAATGGAAGCCACCCAACCCGTTATCCCTCCAGGCGCTATTGATGGCACCATCACCCCGCTAAGCCCGCTGAGGTATATAACGCATGGCGCTAGTCTAGGGACCGGACAGAGGGTTGTAGGAATCGACCGGCTTGTATGGGGTCAATTGAAGACTATAAAAGAAGCATATTCTGTGCGTCCCTACCAAAGTCAATATTGAATGTACTGAGGCCTCACTTACTCCTTTGTGATGATGTTGGAAATCGAGGTGCTGCGATTTCGCAAAACTCCCATTGTCCGCTGGCTTGCATGAAGGATTGGCTAATGCCATTATCCGGAATCCTGTCAGCCCTAAGATGCCGAGATAGCCTTGACCCTGCAGTTTGAACCTTATATAAAGATCATGGAATAAACCTTGAGGTCTCTCGTGAAAACCGTTCTGTATAGTTTGACTCGTCGGCGTATGATCCCGTGCGTCGATGGTACGATCATGGCAAGCCGCATTATTACACTTCTCCTCACTTTTCAGAGCGCTGTCGCTTCTGAAGTTCCTATTGTAGATCTCAGCTATGCGGTTTACCAAGGGTCTGTGCAGGAGGTAAGAAGGAAGACGGTTGATGATGTGACAGCGCTAACATGACCTGCGTGAAGGGGTCTTCGTACCTGTACAACTTCTCAAACATCAGATACGGTGAACCGCCGATAGGGGATCTTCGATTGTACGTACCGCGCTGCGTAAAACGAATATGCGACTGCCGATGTACTGACTTGACAGCGCGAAACCTATTGCTCCCAAAGGGCGCAACGGTACAATAGACAAAGGCGATGTTGGCCGTATTTGTCCCCAGGCGATGGCTGCGTGGGAAGTATACACTGCGTTCACAGGACCGGACTTCCTAAGCGGCAAGATCTCAGCTCTTACAGAAGACCAAAAACACGCCCTCAAAGAGCCGTCAGAACTGAAGATACCGATAGATCCCAGGGAAACAGAAGACTGTCTCTTTCTCGATGTTGTCACACCCATTGAGACTTTCGAAAACCCGGTAAAGAAATTGGCGCCGGTGATATTTTGGCTTTCGGGAGGTGGGTACACGACTGGAGAGAAGGGCTGGTTTGACCCCGCGGGTCTCATCAAGGCGAGCTATGTGTCGAGTCCGGAAGGCTTGGTCTTTGTTTCTGCAAACTATCGAGTATGTTGTCAGCTGGGTTTGAGGAACTGAGAAGACTAACGACTCACAGCTTGGTGCTCTTGGATGGCTTGCTGGATCGAAACTGGATCCCGGTAACGATGCGAATCAATCTGTTACTGATGTTGATTAGCTGATGAGCAGTTCAGAGACGATGGTAGCCAACGCGGCACTCTACGACCAGAGACTGGCACTTGAATGGATCCAAGACAATATTCATCAGTTTGGCGGCGATCCAACTCGTGTGACCATCATGGGCGAGTCAGCTGGAGGTTTGTATTTTCTGGTCCACGGAGGCGAGCTTCAATACTGAATGGAATTTGACAGGCGCCAGTATTTATCATCATTTGACCGCCTTTGGAGGGAAAGATGAGGCAAAACTGTTCCAGCGGGCAATTCCCCAGAGCACTGGCTGGTAAGACGCGCAAAGACTCATGCTGTATTTGGCTGACGCAGCTCAGGGTTCATATCGCGAATGAAAAGCTCGAGAACGATGTGATCGACAAGTTCCTCGCTCTTGCAATGGTCACAGATCTGGAGGCGGCTAAAAAGCTGTCAACTGAAGAGGTTCAAAAGGCAAACAGGCTTCTGATCTCAAACTCTGCTTGGGGAACAAGTACGATGGGTCCATTTGTGGATGGACTATACGTACCAGAAAACCCGGATAAGCTGTTTGCAGAAGGGAGGCATATTCAGAATGTGGATTTGTTGATTGGCTTCAACGAAGATGAAGGGCTGATCTTCACATCTCCCGAGTCGAATGACGATGCTGGGTACCGTAGGTTTCTGGAGTCAACATACTCGAATGCGAGTCCTGAGACACTTGACCACATCGAGACGACGCTCTACCCGCCAGTGTTTGACGGAAGTTACGGGTACACGAACCAAACAGGTCGGGCCTCCGTCACCAAGGCCGAGTCAGAGTTCACCTGCAAGTACGGATTCTTGCAGGCCGCGTATGGAAACAGAGCCAAGAGCTACCGTTTCAACGTCTACCCGGGCCTTCACGGCAGCGAGATGCACTATACCTTCTACAATGGCCCAGATCGGAATCCAGAGGTTGATGAAGGTACTGCTGTTGGGTTCCAAGAGCTTCTGACGAGTTTTGCGGCGACTGGAAACGCGACTTCGCTGGCCGCTCCTCAGGGGGTACCGGTGTATGGGGAAGAGAGGCGTATGCTTTATATCGGTAACGAGGGCTTCGGTATTGCGAAAGATGAGACTGTTCCTGCACGCTGCAAGTTCTGGCAGAGTGGGATTTACCTGTGAGTTTGCATCGTGCCAATGTTGGATCGTAGAGAGACGTTTTCGGCAGACATCTGCGCTTGGCTTGGGTATTGGGGTTCGCGAAGGTCGGGCGAGGTGTGGGTTTGTTGTTGTTTGTGGTGAGAGCTTTCTACGACGAGTTTGGAAGAGACGGCATGGTAACGGGGATTTGGCAGCGCCGGGAGAATTAAGGCTAAAAGTGATCCTCCTCTGGTGCTGTTCCGTGTTCGGGGCTTTCATCTAAGGCCTGCTTGACACTGTTCTTCTCTGCTGTTCTACTTGGCCCAGGGGAAAAAGAAAGCTCAGGGGTTGATCTAAATAATGAAAAGATTTAGGTAACTTAGCATAAGTTTAGGATATCTTCACTCAGCTTAGGATAACTTTACTCAGTTTAGGATACTTTTGTTAAGTTTAGAATATCTTTTGCTAGGTGAATTTTGACATTCTGTATCAAGGACCGATGTTCCCTTGCTCCCCGAGGTCATTCTACGTTGGCTTATGTTCAATGAGGAGGCCCTGAATCACTGGGTAGTGGGGTTAGCATGAGATGGTTCGCCCAATCGTCCAAAAAGTCTTGCCCCAGGAGGTCTGCCTTACTGCATCAACAACAACGCAAACTTCATCTTCACCACTTCTCGAAGCTCATCAGTGATTCACCACCCACGATGCCTCCCTCGGCACATCAGTCCCTTCACGGACTGAGTGTTGAGAACTCGTGGTTCGCAACGCATCCAGTCTTTTGGACCTCTCAGCACCTGGATCTCCTGGGCATTCGCTTCCTGCACCTCGATGGTCCCCGCGATGCAGCACAACCTCGCAGAGAAAATGTTGTGAAGCTTGACCCAGTCAAGATTATTTTCCATATCATGCGCCTTGCCTCGGTTCAGGAACCTGAAGACAAGCTCAAGTCCGCCTTCTATCTCCTTTGTGTCCCAGGAAGCCCTCTGAGGCCCAGGTCCAAGCCGTAAGTTGGCTTTCAATCCCCTTGTCCGGCCTCGAGAACTGACTTGGTCTATTTGAACGTGAATAGCCCGAAGTTCTTCTACGCGGGACGCGCCGTTCATGAAACACTGTGCTATGTCTTTCATGTAGCCAGGCCTTCTCCCCGTGCGCAGCCCCCGGTAGTCGGGTTCACTTACTATCGGGCCTTCAACTGGGAGCGTGATAGACGTTACACTGCCCGAAAGCATCCCAAATCCAAGTCCGGTAAAACCAACGGCCCAGTCGAGGAAATTTGCAAGATCCTTTTGCGGAAGGTCACCCCGCAGAACTGGGAGGAGGACCCTTACATCGTCTGTCTGCTGTTGTCGCTCGCACAAGCGCAGGCAATGAAACAGAAGAGAGAAAAGCCGGATACTTTCCCTGTATGTTTATTCACTCTGCTACTGATAATTTAATGACTCTCAAAAGGTGCGACTCCTCGTGGCTGTCGACGGAGACACGGATTTCGCCCACGTCTTCCAGGCTGAGATTGATGCGCGTATCCTCAAAGCACTCGACGAACCGACATTCAATTTGAGTGGAGTCACATGGCCGACCGTTACTCACACGAAGGTGGCTTTCGACCCTTACCCGACTTTTCCGGATCGCCTCCTGGCGGAGGTGCTTGGGTCTTAGATGTGGAAAGGGTTGTGGACGGAGTGTGAACATCTCAAGCCGAGACGCGGAAGGATGAGGACGACGCGGAGGCTTCTTGAAAAGAGTCAAGGCCTAGATGTGTATGTACCTCCTACCATGGCTGGATAGGTACGAGTGCCTTGCGCCAGTGGCAAAGGATTCTTTAGTGAGTTCAATTGACCAACATCAACCTCCAAAACTTGATCTATTATTTCTCCCGTCCACTGTTTCTCATCTGAGCAACCATGAGTGAATCTATGATATGAGAACAAGAGATGAAAATTTCTTTGATGCTGAACAGTCTAGACAAGAGTGTTCCGCCTACATCCTCTTCTCCATTGTTCGGTCTCCGAAAGGCATGCCTCTTGGAACACAACAAGAACAGTTTGTCAATGAGCGGACATCATAAGCACCATACTTAAAGTCCTTGGACGCTTTGTTCGTTGAAAACTTTCCTTTCCGTCTCCTTTCCGTCCCTTGGCCAGAGATGAAAGTTTAACAGTATATACCTTTTAGTCTCCTTCTGCAAACCTTCAAAGGCTTGATCAGGATAAGGTTTGTTGGTTATCGACGAAGTTTTGAAAAGCAGAAGCTTGTATCGTGAACAGAAATATCGTGTACCAATCACCTGTCTGACCAGTCCAAAGTCTAACCTTGTGGTTCAGCAGCTAACCATACACCTTCCCACTGGCAGAGAAGAAAACTGCTAACTTTCAAATAAGGTGTCCATATTAACTGCTCGCGGGCATCAGACTTCCCAGCGCTTTTCGTTATTAACTATAAACGACCTCGGCTTTCCTTACTCCCTCCGCATTCCCCCAAGCATTCACACCATTCCGCTTACCTTCCAGCTGCACTAGCACTACACGACATCTATCACATCCTCGTTCCCTGTCTCGAACTTCAAACAAGATGGATCCCTTCGACAGCCTCCCTGCTGAGGTCCGAGTCAAGATCCTCGGATCTATTCCCTCATATGCAACAACCGCTCGATTGATTCGAGCCTCACCAATCATGCTGGCCCAGTATACGACTACTGAGTCAAGTAATCTACGCGAATACCTGTCGCAACTCATCGGCACCGACGTAAATGATCATGGTCTTCTCCAAGACGCTGTAGCGATCATCTACTTCGGCGAGACTTACCACCAAAACGATATCTGCGATATTTTGCGCGAATGGAAAGCCAAGACTCTCCCATTACCGCTCAACCCATGTGACAACGGCATGGTCACCAAGCTTCGGCTTCTGTTCGAGCGCATGAGCGAGTTCATCGACGACTACCTCAACAAGGCAACAGCTCGGAATACTGCCGGGGCGTATCTTCGGGGCCCGCGCCGTACATATATCGATACCGTTGACCCGCGACGCATCACTCTGCTTGACCTGAACCCGCAAGAGAGACTTCGTTTCTTTCAAGTGCTTATCAAGTTCGAGGTCCTCTGCAAGTTAAGCAGCCCACGAGTCCGCGCCGCAAGGGCCGCGATTCGATTGGAGTTGCCGGAACTGAGCAGCTGGGAGAAGGAGGCCTTGATGTGCGTATATGAGTACATGAGAGCATGCTATAGCGCTATGTTTTCCCAGTGTGTAGATGCACAGACGTTCAAGGACTACAAGGAGTTTTGTGATCTTGAGAGGCAGAGCAAGCGTAAGACAGCATTCTTTGTCGAGACGATGTGTTACGATCCCCGTTACCCCTTTCTTTGCTGCGAGATGCCCGAGTACGCCGCCAATTTCCCCAAGTCGCTACCTTGGTGTGGGTTTGATGTGTTGTCGCACCTGATGATGAAGGTGCAGACAGAACGAAAACCCATGTGGATTGCGAAGATGTGTTCAAGATATGACCGGAGGGGCTCCGACTCGGTTCAGTACATTGTTGAGACTCAGCTGGATAGAGTCCCATCGAATCGACGCTCACGACAGATCAGTCCCAGCGAGGCAGAAGCCCACCGGATCAAGAGAGAGCAACGCACCATCCACCGACAGAGAGCTCGGGCATTCTTCGACGACGCAAGATTGTGCCCTGGACAAGAAGCCCACTTCCCGACAGAAGAAGAGATAAGGACCGAGGTGGCGAGACTGGAAATTGAACGGAAAATGAACACGAAGAAGCAGTGGGAGGATTATTTTGCCAAAAGAAGGTCGAGCCCTCCTTGGTACAAGGACCCCCAGACGAAAATCGACCCGTCTAGTTATACCAGGCGAAAGGAAATAGATGAAGATACGGACATTTATGACGGAGTTTTGACTCCGCCGCCATTCTTTGCATTGCCCGGGGCGAGACATCGTGGATGAACTCGAGGGGCCGCACATATGTCTCGGGGCTTGACCCAGACATCTTCGGAGAGTAGCCGAAAAGTCTTTGTAGGTAAAACAACATAAAGATCGGTATGATAGCAGGATAATTCGGGTCAATACAAAATTGGATATTATCATAGCGGGTCTTTAACTATCAACACCCAATTAACCCAGTGCGCATGCCTGAATCACTTCTTTTGTGATACACCGAATGTACTTAAATGCGGCCAATCTACTATGGTCAGTCTTGCATGTACATCTCGAGGTATAAAACTCACCAAATGTCGTTCTTTGAGAATTAATTCGCGTGACGTCAACTCGCTGGCCAACCGTCAAAGATTTGCTCATCGCGTCACCGTAACAAAAGCCATAGCGCCCAAACACAGGACTCCATTTCGCTCCCTTGTCCACTCTCCGATCCTTGTTGAGTTTCTTCCATACCGTACCGCGATCGTCAGTAGCAGTCTTCCCGGTGTTGTAGTCAACAGTGATACTCTGGCATCTGTAGCAATTCGCCGTTAACGGCATGCGTATTCCACCTGCAAAAGTGAGCTCGCCCCAGAAATCTTCGGCGAATGCTTTAGAAGCGCCGCGGACAACGATGTTGGGACGGAATTTGGTGATGTCCATGGAGTAGCCTTCATCAAGGCGGGATGAAACTTCGTTGTTGGACTCTTCTGTGACGACTAGGTAGTGGGCGAGATCGTTGAAGGCAAGCCGCTCAGGTGGGTGGGACAAAGGAGGGAATATGTTCTTGATACGCCCGGTGAAAGAGGCTTTCTTCAGAGCGTCTGAGCTGTGAGGAGCCAAGGAACCCAGAACGGCCCTTGACTCGTTTCCAATGTAAACAAGTCGGACTTCATCACCAAGACGGTCAGAGAACCACTGCGACAGCTCATCTCCCATATCATAGGCCTTGGCCTTGCTAGTATGCAGACTGGTTTCGATGGTCTTTCGACCTTCGACATCAGGCTTCAGAGGGAAGTCAACACTGTCGTCCGCTTTATCTCTAGTCCATCTCACTGTGACTTGGCCTTCATCATAGTCGACCGAAGCAGCAAAGAGGGCGAGCTTCAGATGATATCCAATCAACATCGTTTCATGTGAAACATTGCCATCTTCATCTCGATTGACCTTTTGCAGAGAAAAGGTCCTGTCTCCCTCGAAGCCATACGGACCGAGACACGCTTTTGTCAAAGAAGTTCCTCGGATACCTTTGACGGGGTAAACATATAACTTCGGGAATTTGTTAGCCGGAACTGTCTTTGTGCGAGCTTACTTACTTGAGTGACTTCTAATCCAGTTTCCTGCGCCTTGTTACTGGAGATAATCAGGTAAAGACCTGCCAGGATAGCGAAGGCGCTCAAAGCAATCGACAAGATAGTATAGTCATCCATTTTCTTCTTTGAGAGTTGAGAGGGGAAGTCATCGAAGGAGCGGAGGGGCATCCGCAGCTTGATATACAGAGCCTCCAGTAATTTTTAGTGACACTCAGAATGACGTGCCGCTATTGAGAACTAAACCGCAACAGGTAAATTGATAACCCACTGTTGGCGAACTGTCGCAGTGCATTGGTTCGGTAGTCAATTGACACTAGGACGGAGAAGGCAAAAGAACCCGGGCTCAGTGTGCGCATCCGGACCATCCCAACTCCACCAAGAAGCTCTTGGACACTGGAGAAATTGTCTCACTTCAACAATCGCACCGCGTAATTGGTTTAGTGGTAAAATTCTCCGTTGCCATTCGAGCAGCGTCGGGGAGCCCAGGGTTCGATTCCCTGATTACGCATTCAAAAGCTGTAAGAGCATCCTTACCATCTTTTTGTGGTGTAGCGCATTTCTTTTTGCGTCGGAGTCTGTCCATGTCGTAGGGCAGTGGTTCCCGACCGTTGCGACTAACAGGGTGGAAAGTCTCGGCAGTTCATGGGATCTACAGTAATTGAGGTGGGACAGGAATGCAATATGCAATGTATTTACTCTATATTCGTTAACAGCTTGGCAGGTATTGGTCTGGCTATTGCAAGAGAGCCTCGTTGTTAGTATCGCTTTGGCAAGACGTCGATCGGGTATCAATTGCAGCGCCTCGCATTAACTCATTGTATTTCAATGGAAAGTTTAAGAAAGAAAAGATTATAGTGAAAGTAATACATAATCTAATAGTCCACTCTACAGTGAAGTCTCAAGCTCAAGATCCTTCTTGATGGCGGGCAGAACTGTACCGTCGTTCCAGTTCCAGATCAAACCGCTGTTGTGTCCAGCAAACACAGCACCGGTCCAGTAAGTATTGCGATATCCCTCAAGCGCAATAAGATCCCGGTAGAAGCCCTGAGCAATATCATGGCCAGTGACGTGGAGATAATAAGGAGCATGGTCCTCAAGCATAGGGAACGTGCACTTCTCGGCAGCATCAGCGGGGGCACCGCCAATACGAGCCAGAGTGGTGAGCTCCTTGCGCACCAGAGTCTTAGCATCCTCGAGGGTGTAGTCGGTGTTGGGGAAAGCAGTGCCGATGAGAAAGTCGTCGGGTGAACCAGTTTGGAAGTAACCATTGTTACCGGGGACGGTGGGCACGTTGGCAGGGGTCAGAGCGCCGACGTTCTGGAGACCGTTCTCAAGACCGGGAATGTGAGCGACACCGGCGACGTAGCCGAAAGCAGCAAACTTGGTGATGAGCTTCCTCTCCTTGTCGCAGAGATCGAACATCTTGGTGTTGGCGCGTGTCTGGGGCATGGCAACGACGAGCTTGCGGGCCCGGAGCGTGATGGTCTTGCCGTTCTGCTTGAAGGCGACAACGACGCCCTTGCCGGCAACGTTGCGTCGAACACTGACGACCTCGGAGTTGAGGTAGATGCTGTTACCGAGCACCTTGGCAGCAGCTTCGTAGATGCTGCGAGTGTCGCCTGAGGCAGCAACGAGGAACTCGCTGGAGACACTCTGGAGAAGACCAGGGCCGAACTTCTTGATACCGTAGATGGTGGGGATGGCGGTGATGTTGCCGGGGTACCAGTTCAGCTGGCTGATGAGAGGCAGAATAGCGCTGAAGTTGTACTTGGCAGCGAACTCTCCGAAAGGTAGAAGAAGCTCCTGGGGAACGGGGTTGGGCATCAAATAACCTTGGTCGATCCAGGGATACTTGGGGAGGACGTTCTGAGAATAAGCCTGCATGGCAGCGGCCATAGCCTCCTGGGTAGAAGCAGCCTGAGCCTTGGACTGAGCAGGAATAGGGATGCCCAGGGTGAAGTCATACTGCTTGTTTGAGCTCGTGGTAGCAGAGAAGGGGTTGTTCTTCGCAAGAGCAACGCCAAGACGGCCAATGTACTTCTGCACAGTCTTGGTGTTCTCAAAGAGCGTGACACCGATGTTGGTAGGTCGCTTGGTCACAGGGTTGACGTATGTCTGAGCATGACCACCAATCTGGTTTTCCTTCTCAATAACAGCAACCTTCAAGCCATCATCCTTGAGATTGACAGCAGCGTGAATACCAGCGGATCCACCGCCTATGATCGCAACATCAACGTCATACTTTGGCGCAGAGCCAGCGGGGACGACGATGGCGGTGGCACATGAGGCCAAAGCGAGGGCAGAGGTGTAGAACTTCATTGTGAAAAAGAGGGACTGGGGAGAAAGAGAGCGGCGCGTGGGTGAAGGAGGAGCGAGATAGTGAGGGTAGGGCAGCTTGGGCTTTTATTGACCGGCGAGAATAACAAATACCCAGCAAAGCCATAGCGTATTTCAATAAGGTTTCTTGCCTATTGTGCCGAAGGTTCCGTGCAAAGATTCCTTATATTATTAACTTATTAAGATGCTCGATATAGCGTTAATTTAGACGGAGGTTTTGGACCCATGTCGTCGGCAGTTGGATCGTCAGCGCTCGATTATTGTTGCTAGTTTGGCACTGGGTCTCAGAGAAGATGACACTCAAAGCACGTTGGTCCGTACGCAGGTAATCATGTGAAAAGAAGCTGTTTACTTAGTCATTGCAGTGGTGATGTATTCTCTAGTCAATTGTTTGGAGTCATGTCAGCATATTTTGCAATCGTATTTATCCAGATAACCTCGACTGTATCGCCCTCGGCACTTGCGGTTGACGTAGTTGGTATTCGAACAAGGTTTAATTACGATCAAGCAATGCCACCTAAAAACACCACCCGTCAAAGTCTATTTATGCCCCTAATCCGGCATCCCGCCTGGTTCCGAGCTTCTGGTTCACATTTAACCCCAGATTCGGTGTGCTGCATCGGCTTTTATCCACCAATGCCGTATCAAAGTGGCGCTGAGGAACCGCCTAGCCGGCCGCAAACGGCGCAAAGTTCAGATTGCTAACAGCTTCATCTCATGGCACCAGTTTATCTCAAACCTTCCTCTTTGTGATATTTCGATGTTGGAGTGCCGAAACGGAACGCCGACTAGTTGTTTAACCTTCCGTATAAGTAAATGAGTGTAACCCGACACCGATGACACGACGATTCAGCACACATTTGTTCTCCTTATAGAACTAGTTTTTGCACAAGTACACCACCCAGCCTAAGTACCCAATACCCATCAAGAAGTGCAATATACCCGGGAGCGACCTTTTTCCATCCCCAATTGCAAGAACAGTAAGAAGGTCGCCGAATTTCATGAAGCTCATGACAGCCAGAATGGTAGCGATCGCAGTATGGTTGTCGTGGAATTGGTGTGCTAGGATGAAAATGCCGAATGATATATCTCTCGCTGCCAACATGTATATCGGCGCGAAGCTGGCGGGATCATCCGATGATTTCGTGTCTGGGATGCCTCTAAGTTTGTACTGGTTTCGTGGGTTGCAGAGGGCGAGTACTCCACCAGCGAGGCTAGTGAGGCCCATGGAGAAAATACAGAGCTCGACGAATAAAGTGAAGAAAGACATGGCTTGTGAAATTGATGCGAATGCTGGTGGATGATGTTCTCTTGTGGTATCTGTCTGCTATGGCAGGGGATGAGTGGCCAGTCTTGGACGCGTTTATGAATTCTTCGCTCTGAAGGATTCATTCCGTTGCATCCGCTGAGTGGAGTGCTGAGCCTTGAGGCTGAGTTTTAAGCATCACTCCGCCACCGTTTGGACACAAGACATCGTTGAAATACTGGATTTCAAACTGATATAAGGCGGACTATAAGCCCTCTGGCTTGTTTTGTCTTTACAATTACTTATATCCGACCAAAAGGCCGCCCAGATGGATAGGCAATTATTTCCCAACAAGTGTTCGGCCGACGTCTCCAATGATCCTTGCAACTTACAGGGCTGACTGCCTAGCCGAAAGGTCCACACTGCACAGCCCAGTGACCTGTACCCTGTAAATACACTACGCCAGGTTAATTGCTATGACATCAGACGATCTAACGGAGCACGCCCCTACGGCCAGTCGGGGCATCTTCACGATAAAGGTCTGGGCTGGCTTGGCTCAAGATGAGGTTGCTCGTCAGAGGAGCTTATTCTTCTTGATCCGTGTTTGATGTGATCTGAGCTGACCACTAAGTCAAGTGACAAGAGTACAACAAGGATTTTACAGCATATGGTTTCACAGAATTAGATCAGATCACAAAGCATGATATAAATAGAGTTTGAGGTCTTGAAAAATGACGTTGGTAGCTAAGGAAACCCATCGCAAGGCATTTCATACCATGTTTTGCTCGTAAGTTCTACCCCTGGAACTGGAACAGGTGCTCTAGATCATCCTCCTTGAAATTCTCTACCGCCATGTTGGCGATGTTGTCCCACATCAGGAGCTTGGTTTCAAGAACAAAGAGCTCCTTTTTCTGCTTGTCGACTTGGTTCTGCAGCCCATCCCGTTTCTCAATCACCTCTCGGGCATCCTTGATCATTTCGAGTCTTGCAACATCCTTTGTCGCATTGGCTTTCCGGATCATGGCACTCGACAGTGTCTGGTGCGCACCTGTTATGGCCTTTGTGGCATCCATGTAAGTCTCTAGCTTCTCGGTGCGCGCTTTTTCAGCATCCTGGTAGAGTTCTTCTGCTTTGTTAAGAGCGTCACGGGACTTCTGAAAGATCTGTTCGACGTCATCGAGTTTCATCTCGGTGAATTTCTTGACGTGTTCGCTCTTGCGGCGTTTTGCGTCGCTTGTTGCTGAGCCGGACGCAAGGCTGCGTTTCGGGGAGTTGCGCTTTGATCGAGAGCTCGACTTTTCCGACATAGCTGAACACATGGCGGCGTGCTTGAGGTAATTAACCTTGTTGCTCGGGAGTGTAGACTTTGATGTATGGGTTGAAGTCTCTGTCTTTGATAACTGATGCTGGGACTGAAGTTCTGTTAGTTGAGAAAAGATGAGTGAGTGGCTTCACTGGGGGACACACCGTCTGCAGGGGCTGAAAGTGAGCTGCAAAAGTTGGAAGAGAACGGTCGATGGGATAAGGGGTAACTAAGGAGAGAAGGATGCGAGGCCAATACGCTAAGGCCTGCGCCATGGAGAGAAGAGAAGAGATGAAAGAGCGCACACTTGGAGGGCAGAAGAAATTTGAAGGTGGATGGGATTCGAGAAAACAGCCGTGATTCACAAAAATTAGAGTAAGGAACCGCCTTGTCACTAGAGGAAGCGCTATTGTTTTCGGATGACAACCCAGTTTTGGGACGGGATGTTGGGGCGTTGTTATTCGTGTGATATACTGACCACGACATGCCTAGGATGATCAATCGAGACCACAAGCCTCTCCAATCTCATCCTCCGATGGATTACCAACGGTGCTGCTTTGCTCCTACTAAAGAGTAGAGTAATGAATTTACTGCCAACCATCAAACTAGACGTTGCCATTTGTCGTTGGCTTGGCTACTTTTCATTGAGTTATAAGTTATAAGTAGCACTAGTCTTTTGATCATATCATTTCATTGCTAAACTCTAGAAATCTTTCTACTGGTCAGCTAATGGCCTCTACTGTGAGGTTATAGCATCCATTGGCCTGCATTTCAAGAGGGTCCTCTATCACTGTCAATCACGATGTATCTTCCCGTCCGAGGAGTCACTTACCTTAAAAGCATCCGCTTCCCGGTTTGTCATGATGAAGCTTGAAGCAGGCTGTTGCGTTTCTCACCGTATCGTCGGGAGCTTCCAGCACCAGGAATGCATTTTCTATGAGCTCCGATGTCCATATGGTTCAAATGGGAACGATGCCGAGACGGCTGCCATCGCAAGAAACAACGCGGCACAGACATACAGAGGAGCCGGTGTATCGGTATTAGCCTCAGTCGCGACAACAGCCGATACAATTCCCATCACTCGGTTGCACGCGACAGCAATAGCACTTCCAGTAGCACGATGAGCACTTGGCAGAACCTCAGGAGTGTATGCATAAAGAGTGCCGTAGTAGATGTTGATGCAAAAGGCGATCAGACAAGTGAATGTGATGTCTTGCACAGAAGTCTTCACAGAAGTGTAGGCGAAGAAGAAGGCCATGCTGATCAAAGCGCCGATGACCATGGTATACTTGCGGCCAAGCTTGGTGTTGCACATGAAGCCAGCGACAACGGGGCCTGGGATACCGCTGATATTTGTCAGAGCATAGTTGCGCCAAATTTCGAACTTTGAGCGGTTGAATACTGCGCCTCTGCTTGCAAGATAGGACCTAAAAGTATGTTAACACCTTTGTAATCATAGCACAGGGGAATGTTCCAGGTTTCAAGCGCATGAACAAAGATGATAACTCACGGAAGGAAGACGTAGAACAGAGGGTACGCAAGACCGATCAGAGTCCAGGACAGAAAGATGCTGGCGGTTGAGATGGTCATCTTCTTGGTGCCGAACAGACCCCGAATATGGATCATCGTCTCACTTATCGAGAATCGGTTCTTGCTGTGGGCTGAAGTGATAGTTCCGCAGGCGGCAAGATCTTGCAAAGTGAGAGAGCAAGTACGATTATACTTGGTCGCCAGGTATTGGAATGTCTCAATCAGTTCTTCCTCCTTTCCGACACCGAGGAGGTACTTGGGTGTTTCGCGGAGTCTGATAACGGTGACTCGAAGAAGCGATAGGAAGAAGACGAGAGCGCCGCCTGTGAACATGACATATCGCCAACCCATGTTGTTCCCCCGCGTACAGGTCTCAACATCAACGCAGTTCCAGCGTTCGGGAACCATGAATCCCCAAGCGATAAAACCAGCGATCGCTTGACCGAAACCCCACCAACACGCCATGAGGGTTAGGAGCCATTGTTTGTTGCTCGGGAGATATTCTAGAAAAACAGCTGTATCCATAACAAGGTTCCCGCCAGCACCGAAGCTCAGTAGCGCAACGAAAAATCCGAGGGACGGCCAATTGGGCATTCCGCCGGCGACAATGCAGCTGACCGCACAGAGAAAGAGGGTGATGTTGAAGGCGTATTTTCTCCCTATGATGTCGGCGCCAAAACCCCAGAAGAGAGCGCCTGTCAGCATGCCGACATATGCTGCGATGGTCATGGCGTTGGCATAGCCCTTTTCTCCGAATTCACGGAAGGATTGTGTCGCAATGATGGACTGGAAAAGGAGGATCATTGAATCGACAGCATAGCTTTACACAATCAAAGGTTAGCAGTCAGCGGTTGTTGCAATTCGAAGGGCACCAAGAGATCTTACCCGAAACCGTTTAAGAAGAATAACTTGAGATGATACGGCGTCCAGCCAATTTCGTCAATAGCCTGGCTCGAGTCAGCTCCTCATCGGTCGTGAAAATTGACGTTGTCTTCTCACATCGTTGACGAGTCTCATTTTCTGATTGAAAGCAGGGTCGAGATCTTGCAAGTCGAGAAGGTCCTGTTGAGTGCCAACCTTGACATCGACAGTCCCATAGTTGGGCCCATTCTGCTCCTCCACATCCTGGCTCTTTTTGACGGAAGACATGATTGCAATTCTCACTAAATGACTGAATAATTAAGAAGAGGTATTAAAAGCGCAAGACGATCGTGAGAAAAGAAAGTCGCGTGGGCTTTATCTCACAGACCCGATGATCCTGGACGAATAGAGCATGGTCAGCGTTGATTTAGAGGTAACCTTCCGAAAACCTGCTAATTCCTGCCTCTAGCTGCATTGAGATCGTACCAAGACATGATGATATCCAATGACAGACGAAAGATTAATCACGCGCCAAGAATGCCAATGTTTGTGTGGCCGTCGCATTTTCGCGAATCGTTACACGCAGGAAATGCCCATCGTTGATACTTTCGGGGAGCACGTGGGCGTTGAACAATTTCGGCGAATTGAGTTTACAAATGGACGGCTTTGAGACTTGGTGGAAAATGAGGTATCATAATTTGGGTTGTCTCCGATAGCCGATGGCCCGCGGGGGCTCCGTAAGCTCAAATGGCAACCCCAGGGTTCAAAGAGGGGTTACAACAAGATCGGCATCTCCTACAACTGGGGTTTCATCAATTGACCTTTCACATGTAACATTGCAATCTGTCACCAGATAAGACCTCTCCTATGCTACACTTGGCCGGGCATTAAGCTTATCTAGATCCATTAGTGCACTACTGCCGCTCATTCCCATTCAGTCAAGTACATAAGCACCAGTATTCCGAGTGTATGGTCTAACAATTAATGATATTCGCTCTACATAATTCAGACGCTAAAAACAAGACCAGTCTATCCGTCGCATGCTTTTACCCTTACTTTCTGTGTCGATACTCCTCGGGGCTCTCATACGAGGACAACTCCCTGTCCTCGATATCTGCTGGCTTGCGCTCCTTCTGCAAATGCTTGACATACCAAATCATGAAAATAAGCATAACCAAGGCCATCAAAACAGCATCAAAGATATACAAGTAGAACTCATGAGAGATCAGATATCCCTTGTTTCCTTGGAGGTACTCCACCACCCTGAAGATACTTCGGACAAGAATAAGGAAACTCGTGGCATAAAGAACGTAGAGGTATCTCGCCCAGGGCACATTGCCTCGCAGTGACTCGGGTGTCGGGGACTTGAGTAGTCGGGTATGGAAGAGGATTGAGGTAACGACGAAGAAGCCAAAGACGACGATTTGGACGAACAGACCGGCGATGACGATCTTCTCGCCCAGGTTGTAAAGATCCAGGGTACCAGCTGACTGAATACCTCCGCCGCCGGCCTGTAGACTGAACGCGATAACGTCGCCGGTGACGAAAATGCGTGTCACCCACTTGACGGGTACGAGAGATAGATGGGCAGCTCCGACGGTTCGAATCAAGCGACCGAGAATCATGTAGATCGAGGCGGCGAAGAGGGCGGGTGCGACGAGGATGGGAATGGCTTGTAGCACGAAACCACCAACAGAGAACTTGTCAAAGTGGCCCCATATTCTTCCAGCATATCCGATAGTCTCGACTGAAGAAAAGGTTAGCGATGTCGAGAGCACAGCCTGGAGAAACTGTAGACCTACAAAAGCCACCAACGACGAAGGGCGTGAAGTAATAAGCGCGAACTCGAATCAATCGCCAAGTATGTAGCACCGAAAGAACAGCAAAGACAACGGTGCTAACAACTGCTGCCGGGAGAGAAGGATTGTAACGATAAAGCTTGAAGTCAAAGCCTGCGGTGTCGGTGTCGGCCATGGTGGAGAGAAAGGAAAGTAAAGGGTTTGGAGATTAAAGACCCGATGGATGGAGATTCATGCCAGGAAGGGCGCTCTCTAAAACTATATACATAACAAAAGCTGGGGACACTAGGCTATGCCGAGCCGCAGTGGGAATGCATGAGTAAGGAGGCGCGTAACGGGAGCGAAGCTTAACGAGGCCGGGGAATAAACGAGGAGCGAATCCATCCCCAATCGCTTTTAGCAGGGCTGAGCCTCAACTCAGCGGATCTGCTTGAAGCTTCAAAGACACATGGATAAAGGGAAATAGCTGTTAATTATTTCCCTGTTGTGTATTATCTCCGTATCCAGGAGTATTTACCAATGTCGCATCATGTCTCGCTCCTGTGATGGAGAAGGGGATTTATTTTTCGTATTACGAGTGAGTTCTAACGTCAAAGAGTCGGATCTCCTTGAAAACTCAGTTTATGCGATTCATTCCTTGCGCTTCGGCCATGTCATGGCAGAGGAGAAGCGGATTCGATCCGTTCGGTGCTTCCTGGCGCTAACTACTCCCGGCCAAGTCAATGGAGTAGTCTCGCCATCATCTCCAATCAGCAGAGTTTTCATGAACGAGGAACCTCGTTCAGAACCTCGTTCTCGTTTAAGTCTCGTTTATACCTCGTTCAGCTCGTTGTTCTCCATCTCGGCTCTGTACAGTAATCGTACAGTACCTTCGTTCCATCCGTCGCCAACAGATTTTTCTTTTTCCCCTTCGTTTACCTACACAAACGATATCCGAAATCTTAATCTGAGCCTGAAAAACTCGTTCAGCTCCCAGCCTTGCTTCGCTGATCTGCAATTGGTCGTCATGGACGCCGAGGTGCATGACGTCGTTACAGTGAGGAGTGGATCGAAGCCCCGAAGGCCACACAAGAAAGCAAAGACGGGCTGTCTCGACTGCAGAAGACGGCGCGTCAAGGTGCGTGGCTTGAATGTGGCGGTGCCATTGCCAATTCCGGAACTGATTGATGCTGCAGTGCACTGAGGAGCGGCCAGAATGTCGTGCTTGCCATCGTCGTGGAGTTGAATGTGAATACCCTTCATTCCAAGGAGTGGTATTTCCATCACCGTCTACCCAGCATGGCGACGAAACATCTCCCGAGTCAACTTCGTCGCAGCCGCCGAAGCAGATCCAGACCCAGACGATTGCGCCTGTTCCAGGTCTGGTCTCAAATGCATATCAGTCAGTTCTCGGGGTACAACAACACGACAGACCAACCGTGATCTTTGGAATGGAGGACATGGCTCTGCTTCACCATTGGACAGTCTCGACAAGTCTCGACGTTTACAAGAACTCCGCCTTGTCAGCTATCTGCCAGGTCATCTTCCCCAAGATCGCATTCAAGTACCCATTCGTGATGCAAGCTCTCCTAGGTCTGACTGCTCTCCACATCGCATATCTCGAGCCTCAAGAGAGGTTGCGATATACAGCAGAAGCAGCGCGATACCATAGCCTAGGCCTACAAGGCTTCAACGAAGCCATTCCGCACTCGAATGAGGAGACAGCTGAGGGGTTGTTCGTCTGGTCATCGCTCAACCTTTTTTACGTATTTGCGGCTTCAGGTCGATTGGGAGAGGGGTTCTGGGACGAGTCTAGCTGGGGCGGTCGTAAAGATCGCATCTTGGGGGCAGGATGGATTCCCATGCTTCGTGGTATCCAGACAGTCATGATGCCTTATTTCGAGGTCCTAGCAGCGGGTCAGTTAAAAGAGGCCATGAATATTGGCAATTGGGACGATATTGATCCCAACTTGGTAGACGATATTGACGACAAGCGCTTCTGTCGCTTGAGGGAGATCTGGGAGCATAATCCAGATGCATCAACTTATGATGATATTGTGTACGTGCTTAGGAGAATCAGGATGTTCATGGCACAGTTTTCAACCATGGATACTGAACCCCCTGGGAGTGCGGTGACCAATAGGGCCTGGCAGGGGGCTTTCTTGTTTGTACCTTTCGCATCGGAGCGGTACTTCACTCTGTTGCATCAGAGACAGCCGCCAGCACTCATCTTATATGCTTTTTACGGTGCCTTGCTGCATTCCCTCAACGACTCTTGGTTTCTGGAGGGTTGGGGATATGACATTGTAGGGGTAGTGAATGACTTGCTTGGCTCTTACTGGGAACATTGGATATCATGGCCGCTTGAGATAGTCGGTTTAAGAGCAGGAGATATGGAAGGATCGCCGATGTCAATTTTAACCAAATAATGATTTGATGATATATAACTAAGCCACAAGTATTCTAGTCTAATTCCGCGTCCAAACTTATCTCGTTGTCCTTAATGATGCACTCCAAAACACTTTGATTCCCTCTCAAGAGGGTTTCACGTCGACATAAATGTCCTTCCTGCTCCAGATCCAAATTCTCGCCATTTCTAAACCTCGGTAAAGGCATGCATGCTGTAGCTCTTACCAGCACCCCTTCCATTCAAGATCTCAGTAATTTCAGATGGATGGAAATAGTTGAACAAGATCATGACAAAGAACATGAGACAGGCATCGAAGATGTACAGATAGGCCTCATGTTTGAGCAGGTAGCCGTCGAAGCCCTGCAGATACTCGACGGCTCTGAAAAGAGATCGCACCATGATGAGGAAACTTCCAATGTACAGAGCAAGCATGTGTTTCTGCCATGGAAGACCGCTTGAGGAGCGGGCAGTCGGGTTAGCGCTGATCGCACGATGAAAGGCGATCGCAATAACAATGAAAACGCCAAAAAAGATGAGTTGGACGAAGAGACCGCCGATAATGATTTTAGCTCCGGCTCTGAGAGCCTCGACTGTGCCAGACGACTGATAACCACCACCTTGATCGACTAATTAGCATCTGAATGGTTAGGCGATAAGGATCCAATGACTTACCTCCTGCCTGCAGGATAAATGACAAGACATCTCCGGTAACAAAGATCTTGGTCATCCACTTCTTGGAGATTAAAACGCGGCCCTCGCCGTCTATCATCAGAACAATTCTACCAAGCTCCATATAAATCGTTGCAGCATAGAGTGCGGGGGCGACTAGAAGGAGAATGCTCTGTATGATATAAGGGCCAAGGGTCCAATTGGGACTCTCGTTGCCAGACTTTGCTCGCGCGGCGTATCCAACAACCTGGACTTGAAGAAGGGGCAAAATGTTAGACTCAGCGGAGCGGTTGAGGAAGCAGAAAAACTTACAGAAACCACCAATTGTCAATGGAATCACGAACCAAGATCGTCCTCGAAAAAGTTGCCATGAATGGAGGAGAGTCGTGGCTAGAAAGAGGATGGTGAAAATAACAGCACCAGCCACTGTTGGGTCATAATGATAGAGTTTGAACTCCTCCGCTCCATCTCCAGAACGTGTAAACATGTTCATTTTCAAAGAGTGGATTTCCGATTACAAAAAGTAGAGAAGCAATGACTGAACTTGTGTGTAAAAGAACGACGTCAAAGGAAAGAAATTGTGATGAGAATGAAAAGGAGCTAGTAAAGTGAAGCTAATAATGAATGATGGTCTGAATTGAAGTAGTGAATGGTCTGGACAACGAAAGTCTTTATACTGAGATTGACACTAAAAGTGTCAGAGAATTTAAGGGAGACAAAAGCACTGCCATGCGGCCAAGCCGGAGGACAAATTAAGGGTATCCATTCACTGATCACCCACTAGACGATGAGCGAGTCTGCCTTACCAGGTTTCTTTATTATTAGACTTGAGAGTATCCTAAACGAGTAAACGAAGAATTGCTCGACCAACGCATGGTCGATTGACCCTCTCCTGAATCATTAGTGCGGCGGTCGGCGGAACTTCGATGTTATGTTTTGACGCGGGCTGTGTCATGCTCGTTTAACGTTTAACCTCGTTTAACTTCGCTCTCATAACGAGACCGGCCCCTAAATGTCTCGCAAGCCACTAGAGAACTTTTGCTGCCACTGAGCATGATCGTATTATGGGGTCATGAGATGATCTTTCAGGGTCCTTGATTCGATCTTGATAGCAACCCCTTGAAGTCCACTCCGTTATATAGCCACACGCCGGCATCCAACGAGACTTCAGGAACTTAGCGCCGAAGGAAATCGCTGCTTCTCGTTCAACGATGGAAGACTTGAGGTTTCTCAACAGCCCTGCATCCTCGGTGCATACTGAGGGAGCTTCTCCGATTGATACGTCCCAGATTGCAAGGAAACCGACGAGGATCTCGCATACAAAGTCACGCAAAGGTTGCCAGCAATGCAAGAAAAGAAAGGTCAAAGTTAGTACTTGATTTTGACAATCAGGGTTACATCACCATTTTCTGACATGGCAGTAGTGCGATGAGCAGAGACCTGCGTGCTTCAATTGCAGTAGATTGCAGGAAGAATGCAAGTATTTACCACCACCGCCAAAGAAGACGTATACAAGGAGATTAGGGTCTCCCAAATCAGCGATAAGCAGCACCGGTGGTATTAACCTCAGAGACCTTGAATTATTTCACACATACACCACATCAACGTATTCAACCCTGTCAATATTTCCGGCATTGCAGGACTTTTGGAGGATAACAGTTCCAAAGTTGGCGATACATAATAGCTACTTGATGGGCGAGATACTTGCGCTGGCAGCATTGCACCTTGCTTATCACAGACCCGATCAGCGACACGAACATCTTGCAACAGCCCTTACTCTCCATCAGGAATCTTCGCAGCAAGCAATGGGACTCTTGGAAGAGCTAAATCCTCATGATGCCGATGGCCTCTTCATATTTTCTTCTCTAACTATCGTTATGGGTAATATTTCTCGTATTCTAGCTTAGCTTTGTACACTAATCGTGAACAGCAATGGCTACACCAAAGCGATCGCAAGATGGGATACCAGCAGGTGAAGGCGATTTTGAAGATTGGATATATCTCATACAAGGAACGGCTAAGCTTTCGACGACCCTTGAACAAGAGTGTTCTGAAAGCTGTCTAACAGCGTTGTTCTCGTTCAGCCGTCAAAGGTGGGCGTTACACAGTGTCTTCCATCCGTCCTGCGACCCAAGAGACGAAATACTATGTCAACTAGAAGAGAGGATAAGAAGCTGTGTGCCAGAGGGCGAGAAGTTGAATGTTTTGATCGAAAGGATTGACAGTTTGCGATCTGCAGCATGTCACACTCCGAACTGGGAGAGCACGGACTTGTTCTTTTGGCTGTACGCAGGTATCGATGGGTTTTTACCTCTTGTCAAAGCACGAGATCAGGAGGCTTGGACGGTACTGGCTCATTTCTGTCTTATGGTTAAGAGAGCAGAGACACAGTGGTGGTTGAGAGGGTGGGCAGATTGCATGATGAGAAAGATTCACATGCACCTTGATGAAGAGCACAAGTCTTGGGTTTTGAGACTTTCAGAGGAGATGGGATGGATCCCGCCAACAACTCAATAGTAAAGATGACTTTCAATAGTAACGTTTTAAGCCGCTAGTCTTCTTATCAGACTTTATGGTTTTGTTGCGATATTCAATACAGTGAAATTTCTGTCTACGGCCCAGGCCTCTACTTCATAGCATATATCTTGAATGATCCTGCAACTCCAATGTCAGCGTTGCATCATATTCAGTTTATCTGATCTTACATACCGGCCCAATCGTTGAGATTTTGTCCCTTGAGATCATCAGCCATGTTATCTGGGACTGAGCAACATCCGCCTGCTGCAGTACCAGATGACGCATCAAGGTATACATTCAGGTCACTATTCGTATCTGTAATGAGGATATCTGCAGGTCGATCAGGTCAGCTGAAGCTACTCATAAGTATGGAGCTTCTCACCATTGAAACCTGCACATTTCAGGTACTCTTCATACTCGTCGACTTGGCTTGCTCCAGCGATGCATCCGATGTAAAGTGACATACTGTTTCGGATATCATCAGAAAGCGGCTTCTTTGCCAAGATATCGGATATAGCGACTCTTCCTCCAGGCTTGAGCAGACGGTGCATTTCGTTGAAGGCTTTTTGTTTCTCATCATGAGGTACCAGATTGACGACACAGTTCGAGATGATGCAATCGGCGATATTGTCTTCCAAAGCTATGTCGGTGATGCGAGACTCAATGAATTTAACATTTTCCATCGATCGGTCTGCCTTGAGCTTTCTGGCTTTGGCAAGCATGCTCTACTCCGAGTCAGAAATGATGGCAATTCAAGCATACTACCCACCTTGTTCATGTCAACACCAATAGCCTTGCCCGTTGGGCCGACTTTACTGGAGGAGAGGAAAACATCTAACCCGGCACCGCTGCCCAGATCGATGACAGTCTCGCCCTAGGATTGTCAGCTCTATCTATTACGGCATGGTAGGCACGGGACCTACTTCCTTCAGTGAAGCAATCGCCAAAGGCGTGCCGCAGCTCAGTCCCAGGTTAGCATCTTGGGGGATGGAGTTGAGGTCCTCGTCCGAATAGCCAAAGGCTTTCGCGACATTGGTGCTGTACGTTGCGCTAGAACCTTTCGCTGCATTGCCGTATCGCTCACCAACTTGGGTATAGATATCTTGATTATTCATGGCTGTAAATCTTGTGTTCTTCGACAGAATTCGAGGGATTGTGAAAGTGAGGCTGGAAGGAATATTTCGGTCAAGGCTACCCTTTATAATCTTGGCCAACGCTACTTGGTTCCTGCCTTCATGTTTGAGTTCACAGGATATTGATGATTCAGCAAGATTGTGCCAATCAAAGATATCAAAGGCGGCGACAATCATGCCAGAAGAGGAAATTCTTCGATATGTCACGGTTTGTAACCGCTTGGGGCAACGAAATGATATGTCACTACGAATAAACACCACCTCTACAATTATTCAGAATCATTCTCTGAGATACTTTCATCGGTCTTCATTATGAAGTCCACAGGCAAAACCCCAAACGTGACAAAATGGACGCTGAACCCCAACCCCACCCGGGTGCGCGACAATCAGCGTCGTCATCGTGCGCGTGTCAAAGCCCGAACGGAGTCTCTTGAGGCTCAGTTGAGCTTGACACAGCAAGAGTTGCGAGCCGCACAGGCGCGCATCCATGAGCTTGAATCATTTATTACTGCAAACCGACCCTTGTTTGTCTCTGAGCAAGGCGAACTTCCAGTCGGGCTGGGGGCATCCAATAGTGGCAATGATGAACCGACGTTCAAAACCCTCAATGAGCGTTCCGGGCAACAGGATCTGGATAAAAATGTTGTCCCATCAGTTTTTGAGATTGCATCAACTGATGAACTCGCGTCTAGTATGTTTTCTACAGTTCAGCATTACGACAAGGACGATCAACTACCCTCAGTCTCTCCTGGCGAATCGACAACCCTCTGTCGCGTGGCGTATGAAATCATCGAACAGCACAATATGACTGGTGTCGAGTCATCTGAAATAGAAAATTGCCTCAGGTCGGGCTTTAGGCGTGCGACAAGAATGGGAGAAGGATGCAGGGTTGAGACCACGATTCTGTACGCGTTGATTGATCGCATCAACCCTGTCTGAACAATGACTGTTGGGAGGGGAGTGGCTTTGGGTACTTGAATCAAAGTTTGAGACTCTCCCCGCACCAATAGCTATTCCTCCGGATTCGGAGATCATCCCCGAATAGCTCAGCTGGAAGAGCGTTCGGCTGTAATTGTTAATCTGACACCGAAAGGTCACTTGTTCGATCCAGGTTTCGGGGATTCATTTTTGAACTTTTGATGGTGAAATACTTTTCAATCATATTTGGCTGTTTGACTTGACTTTTTGCGTTCCGTTACCAGGGCGAGCAAGGTTGCAAGCATAGTGCGTGTGTTGCAGGTAATTAGAAATGCCTGAGCGGTGTGTTATATCAATAACATTAGTACATGCGCGACTCGCACCAAGCTGTTAAGCCGCTAATGGTGGGTGCAAGGTTAGCTAGCTTTTCTTGCGATGAGGCAACGCCAACCTTTAGGGTAAGCTTAACTCGAGCTTAATCAACAACCATGAATCGCGATGTTGTGCCAGATGACGGTTTAATTACGTTGAGAGACGAAATACAGCATTTTTTGACTCGTTTTATGGTTGATGATAATGGTATGGAAAGTCCAAGCGGACTCAAGCGGAAATTCTTGCCTGCATGTTTGTCGGTTCGAAGACACATCAAACTCACCATGGTTGGAATCGACTCCTCGTGCTGTTAGTGGCAATTTGAGGAAGATTAGGTCCGTCCCATTGACCCGGTTCCTGTAATCGAGAAGAGGCCATCCAAAAGATAGTGCGAGCTATCTTTCCAAGTCGTGTCTAGTGTCATATTTATCATGATGTTATCGCTAACAGTCTCGCTTGGACCTTCCCTCCTATTAACGCAACATCTGGGAGTATCGGACTTATCCGATAAGAGATAAAGACATGATAAAAAAGCGGACCAACCCCGCCTCGAAGTCCGATAAACAAGCCTCGGCCAAGCACCGATTGGCTCAAGATACAAACCTTGATTGTCTTCGCTTGGACCTTCACAGTCGCATTCTCAGGCGGAGGAAAATGACCTACCCCGTGGGGAAGCTGCGATAGCGGCAGGAGGGGGGTTGTTAGTCCTGAGATCGGCATATATAAGTCAGTCACTCGTCGCCATCAAAACTGACTTTCTTCCATCCATCCAGCGATTCAACTCAGTAACAATGGCCGACGATAAGACTGCAGTTTCTCCCTCTGACAGGGCTCAATCACCTCAGCCTTCAGTGAGAGCTGCTGATATGAACACAACGAGAGATGTTCCCAGGTGGAAATACATATGGCATCACAGTTTGACCCAGATGATTCTACTGAGTATCCAGGCTTTCTGTGGTCCTGCCATGTCGGATGCCATTGCTGGTCAGTAACTGCAGTCAACGCCCCAAAATACTGTTACTGACTTCTTCTAGGCCTCGGTGGCGGTGGCCTTGCAACTCCGCAGGTCTCCAACATCTCAACAGCACTTAGATATGCTGCCCTTGCCTTCAGTATGTAACCATCAGATTTCAATGTGACGATACTAACACAAAATCTTAGCCTGCTTCATGGGAGGTCCCATCGTGAACAAGATCGGAGTCAAATGGGCTTTGGTGATTGGCTCCATGAGCTTCCCTATTCAGGGCTCTGCATACTACTGCAACAGCAAGTTCGGTAACCAATGGGTTAGTACTCCGCCGCGCATGACTCCTCTGATAGCTGACCGTACATAGTATCTCATCCTTAGTGGCGCTATCGGTGGTATCGGTACGGGCTGTTGGTATGTCGCTGAAGCTGGTGCCATCATGACTCTCGCCCCTTCTGGAGCCCGTGGTAAATACTTGGCACTCTGGATTGTGTCGCGAAACCTTGGCCAGCTTGTTGGTGGTGCGATTAAGTAAGTATACTCGGTAGCTGGCTGTGAAGCGCTTGCTGACAACTTATCCTTAGTCTATCGAAGAACCATGAGAAAGGCGTTAGTGGTGGAGTCACTCCAGACACTTACATTGCCTTTCTCATCATCGAGTGCCTAGCGTGAGTATAACTGCATGAAATGATCTTGAACACGTCGCTGACTTGACTTTCAGCCTGCCATTTGCCTTCATGATCACCCCCTTTGAGCATGTCATACGATCGGATGGTACTAAGATCGTCACTACCGAGACCCTCTCCACCAAGCTTGAGGTTAAGCGCATCGCAAAGACCATGACCTCCCGACTCATCATTCTATCGTCGATCTGGGCGGTCTGGTCTTTCTTCTACAGGTAAGATTGCCTCGACATAAATAAGAGAACCAGTACCTAACACTCATGTAGCGGCTCCTGGTCAACGTATCTCGGTATCCACTTCACCGTTCGTGCCCGCGCGCTTTCATCGCTCATCTCGCCATTTTTCTGCATGTAAGTTTCTCGTGAGAGTAAGTCTGGCAGTACTGATGTGATATAGTGTTGGCTGCTTTGGCCTCGGTTTCATTCTCGATGCCAAGAAACTGGCACAACGTCGCCGCGCCCAGATCGGCCTGTATACTGTCGTCATTCTCAACGTCGGAGTGTATATTTGGTCCATCATCATGCAAGCTCGATTTGATCGCAATGACCCAGGAGCTATTGACTGGGACGATAGTCTCTTTGCTACCTCCTTCTTGCCCTATTTCTTTGTGCAGACTACAGGACCACTGTCCCAATCATACATGTACTGGCTTCTGTCATCGTTCGCGACCGATGCACAAGGTGAGATCAGACAACATGCATGAACCAAGACACGATAATACTGACGCATTGTTCAGAGAACGTCCGAAATGGAGCTGCGTTCCGCTGTCTTGAGGCGATTGGCCAAGCTATCGCATATGGCATGAACACTCAGACGAAGAGCGATCCGCTCGTTGGGTTGTAAGTTCTTGAGTTCTCACAGATAATCTTCAAGTACTAAATTAATTCAGCTGTGTGACCTTTGGACTGTTAGGTGTTTCGCTTCTGCCCATGATTATGCTTGTCAACACTACACCCGACAGGATCCCCGCAGATGAGATCGCGGAGCAACAGGCGGCACTCGGAGAGAAGTTCGCAGACATCGAAGGCCAGGCTGTGAACATCGATGGAAGCTCCACCAAGAAATAAAGAGGATGATTAGGCCATCGGGTTCTTAAAGAGCAAGAAAGCATTATGATGCTAAACTAAACTGGTCTAAAGTTCTACTAAGATATACTAAATTTACCTAAGCCTTTTCATCCCTTAGGTAGTAAGGCCTAAGTTTTCTTGCCTCCTCCTGCAAGCACATAAAGGAAATTACGGCACAATGGATTGAGAATCATGTATGTATTTTGAGTAATATGTACTTTAAACAAGCCTACCAATCTTCTTGGACCTTTTCAGGTAGCAATCTGCCCTTTCCGATCATGGTCATTCATCATGATAAATATGTAACACCACGTCAACCCAGCCTGTCATTTACAGACCAGTAAGACCAGCAACGATACCAGCCCAAGTCTCGCGGACAGTAGCCTGGATCTGGCTGGCGGGCAAGCTGAAGCCATAGGTACCGCGGTCACGAAGCTCGATGGTGTAGGAGTACTTAGCCTTAGCAACGCCCTGGACGTAGTCGAGACTGTCGCCAGTGGTGGCATACAGAGCGCGGCAGGAGTTACCAGCAGTGTAAGTCTGTCCAGAGTTGCTTCGGATGGCGTTGGTGATGCGGGTACCGACAGTCTTGAGGGCGGCCTCCTCAGGGGCGACGAAGCTGCAGTCGTAGCCGTAGGCTTTATATATCATTAGTATGGGTCAAGAGAACTTAGGAGATTGCGGGAGAACTTACGCCAGAGAACGTACTGTCCATAAGAGTGGAAGTCAACGTAGAAAGTGATGCCCTTGCCAGCAGCAAGAGAGTCGATCTGGCCCTTGATAGCCTTGAGTTCAGGGCTGTCACCAGCGGCTTGACCCTTGTAGGTCTCGTCGCAAGGGTTGGTGGAGGCACCACCAGTGAGCTCCCACTTGTAGGGCCAGTTACGGTTGATGTCACGACCAACACAGGAGTTTCCAGAGACAGTCTGTCGGTTCTTGCGCCAGAGACGGTTGGTGGTCTGGGTATAGACGAAACCTGAGATTCTGGGTCAGACGAGTTGGAGGAATACCGGATCAGTGAGGCTTACCATCAGGGTTGACAACAGGAGTAATGTAGAAGTCGAACTTGTCGACGAGAGCCTTGACAGCAGAGTCACTGCTGTACTTGGTCAAGAGCTGGTAGGCCATGTACTCAGCAGTCTACAAAAAGGATTAGTCATAATTGAAATCATATCAGCTGTGAAGTGAGCATACCATGGTAGCAATCCACTCACGAGCGTGGACAGTTCCGTGGAAGACAATGGCGGGCTTGGAGCCCTTACCGCCGCTACCCCAGATGTGAATACCAGTGAGAGCACGACCCTGGAAGGAGTTGCCAAGAGTAACAATCTCGGACTGGCTAGGGAAGCTAGACTGGAGGTCCTTCAGGAACTGGAGGTGATCAGCGTAGCTGTGATAGGCGGTGAACCAAGATTCACTGGGGACTGCACAGATGTTAGCTCCTTGGCGTTTCATGCGTTACTTGGAACACTCACCAGCGTAGATCTCGGATGTCTCCTCTTCAGCAAGAGCAGCACCGACATCCTCAACGAGGACAGTGGTGTCGGAAGCAATCTTGGTGACGGCATCGATGTTGTCAGGAGAAACAACAATGTCGAGCTCCTCCTTGGCACCAGGGTTGAGGATGGTAGCAGAGAGCTTGTTGATCTCGGCTACAGCATTCTTGGCACCCTTGGGAAGAGTGACACGCAGGCTCTTGAAGCCGTTGTAGTCAACCTTCTTGGAGCTGGGAACAGCTGTGGCAATAGCCAGAGGGAGAAGAGCGAGGAGAAGAGAGGACCGCATCTTGTCAGTGAAGAAGGATGATTTGTGGTGCGGGGTGATGGGTTTCACAGAGCGGTCGCGACCTCGAATTTATAGTTAGCCAAGACGAGATATCTCAATACTATAGTCCGATCAGCAGACCATCTATCTCGAAGAACTTCTGTGAATGATGCCATGCGGACGATAGCTTCAAAAAAGGTAGGTGATATATGTGATACAACAGCCCAAGCACGGAAGCTCCCATTTGCCTTTCCCAAAGGGGCAGCTCCATTTGGACGCACCCCTGTCGGTTGGTGCATTATCGCTGTGATGTTAGTTTGGCCGGCAGTGCAAAGGTTCCTGATCATCTCTACGCGCTGGGGAACTAGCGAATCGGGGCAAGGTATTTGACGGGACTGGTGACTCGGAAAGGAAAGTGATGACGATCTTCGGTAGTCTAGAAGCTTTTTGATATGCTTAAAGTCCTAGTATGTGCGATGTCCCGATGCGGGCACGGACGGTTATAGTCGAGACCTTTTGCTCGCCAGTTTATTCGTGACGCAGTGTTTATTGGGCTTTAACTGTTCTAAGACGGTGCATCGAAACAGAGTGTCTTGGGTGATGAACCTTGATGAATGGCGATAACGAGGGGAGGTCAAGTGGTGGGTAGCAGGACCAAGAGTTCGTAAACGTGTTGCGAGAGGAAAATTAATTGACTGCCATGATTAAAGAGATCTTTCATGATGTAGGTATGTAGGTAGATGTGATCTTTGAGGTTGGCTTAAGCTTATAGTATGGGCTGAAGCATAGCGTATGGCCGTGGTGAAATAAGATAAGAGAGACATCATCGTAGGAATCCAGAGTAACCCAAAACAGGAAGGCATGCTGACATTCTCCCCGCAGCTCAAGGCAGAGAGCAAAGAGCAAAGTATCCTGATCAAACAAACCTAACTCTTATCCTTTCCCCCGAAACAACATCTCGATCTTGCAGCAATAGTTCAGCGCCTGTTATAGGCCTTTGTTATCAGGTCCTGCTCGCCAAGACGTACCCCGCCGACGCCACTAAACCATGTCCGTGTCTGAGGGGTCGCCCTCCCAATCTCACTCTCAATCGCACTCCCAATCGCCACAGGCGCCCTCAAGCTCCGAATCCGACCTGGGCCCGCTGTCGCCGTGGTCGTGCCAGCGATGCAGAGTGCGCAAGTTGAAATGTAATAGGGTCTTGCCAATCTGTGGCCGATGCGTCAAGATTGGCGAAGTCTGCGATTATCCCTCGGCGAGGAAGAAGCCGGTTATTAATCCCGCCAACAGACCGCGACTTCGGGATATGCAGAGTCGCATCCGTAAGTGGAAGTGGAGACAGCCTCACTGAGACTCAGGTCATTGACAGTGCTTGTAGGGGACTTGGAGGCCAGATTAGAAGCCCAGAGCAGTCCACCGGAATTTCAGCCTTTTAGCACCAGCACAGAACTCGTCGACACTGGCCGATTCGAGGGCCTGCCGCCTCCTCATTTGGTGGATGAACTGTACGCCTCAGAAATGACCTATGAGGCCGGAGGACTAATTTGAGCTGCCAGAACATCCATATACTTTACCAAACTTCAGTCCGACTCTTTCATGATCCATGGCGAGAGGTACATTGCATCACTCTACAGGCCCGTTCATATGCAGCCACCCATGTGCCTGCAGTATGCCATCCTAGCAGCTGGAGCAAGCGCATCGCCGACTTACAAGCACATGGCTGAGGCATTCTATGTGCGCGCGCGTCAATATATCCAGGCCGATGAGATGAAGGTGAGTTTCCCCGAGAGTGACGTGTCCAGCATGAGATTGACCAAAAGCAGAGCGATGGTGACCAGATCTCGCTGTCGCATTGCCAAGCTTGGGTTCTCATAAGCCATTTTGAAGCGCAGCATCTATGGTTCTCAAGAGCATCAATGAGCATAGCCAGAGCTATTCGGTTAGCCCAAATCCTTGGACTGCACCGCCTAGACGGGAAGAATGCAGCTGGCCTGACACTCCCGATCGCGTTGGACTTCACTGAGGAGGAAGAGCGCAGAAAGACATTCTGGGTCATTTTCACAACGGATCGCATCACAAGTAGCACAGGCGGATGGCCGACCATGATGGATTGGAGGAGCGTGAGTACAACCTACCCCTTAAAGATTGACCATGGCATCTGACCCAACTAGATACAAACTCGACTCCCATCATCCATCGATGCATTGCTATCAAATACCCCAATAGCCACGCTGACTCTGAGACAAGCCCTTGGACAGGGTATGTATGAGCTCTCTACAAGTGCCTGCAGAGTAGTCGCAGTCCATCTCTTCAACGAGTGCTTCAACTTCTCCAGAAATGTCGAAGAAGACGAGGACAACAACGACTGGCACCAACTCCAACAACTCGATGAAGCAGTCACGAATGCGTTTGCGACATTGCCGTTGGATCTCAGGTGTCCAGAGAACATGGAAAGCCCTGAAGCTGTGCTCATCAATCTTCAGTTACATACGGCCTTGATATGCATTCATCAATCTGCGTTGACAAGATCACAAGTGGACATGGCTGCACTGCCTACTACGAAAGCGAGAGTGATGGAATCAGCGGTTCAAATAATGATCACTGTGGCGCTGGTCACGGATCTGAACACCAGGTTCCGCAATCCTCTGGTCTCATTTGCGTCATTCATTGCGGCATCATTTTTCTTGTCCGACTTCCTCACGACTGGTGACCTTCAAAGCGAGGCCAACTTTACAGCTCTCATGACTGTCATGGTCGAGGTAGGGAAGAACAACATGTTTGCAGCGTCTTTGGCTGTTCGACTAGCCCAGACGTTGAGAGCTTCTGGTGTTGATCAAGAGACTGCTGGGAAGGTAAGTTGCGACTTTAACTGCTGATTTGCACTTGGCTAACGGTTGTTCAGGTCGGAGTGATGATGGCTGATCTCAACATTGATCATCCAATTCCAGGGCAAGAGGACAAAGAGAATGGGATTGTGATATTATGTCCTACTGCCACTACACCAGAGCAGGTCGATTTTGATCAAGGAATTGTTTGGCAGTAGGCTGAAGCTAGACTGGTCGTTCACTGGCGCGCATTGACAACATACGCGTTAAATGCTCATCGGCGTTCATTATGCAATAAAGTCCCGTAAGATGGCCAAGCCAGAAAGTCCAATTCTATTTGGTTGATATCGCTTTTCTACATACGCTTCCAATGATGAGTGATTAATTCTAAGTATGGTCTATAAATGTGATGCAGTGAGGCCTTGAAACATTATTCCATGCAAGAGTTTTGAAGCTCCGTGATACGCGAGGACAGTGCTTAAACATGCTCCCGCTCAGTGTCATGGGCTGAGATGGCATCGTCGGATAAACGACCAGACCACAAGTCGATTTCGTGGGCTCGAAGAACCTTGGTGCGGTAGTAAAGCTTCCATCCGATGATGGGAACGATGAAGATTGGGATGCCGACATAAGAGGCAACGAAATCGGCAGTCTTCCAGTTACCCTTGAGGAAGACAGGGAATCCAGCGACAAGGGTGATGACAATGGAGCCAATACCGCCGAACCAAGCGGTGTAAGGCTGCCAAGGGGCCTTCCAGGGGAGAGTGTTGCGGTCAATGCCTTGAACCTTCATGGCGCGGTAGAAGCGGATGTAGCAGAAGCAGAGAGTTCCCCATGCAATGAGGCCTGCAACTGTGCTGAGGTTGAGAAGCCAAGAGAAAGCCTGAGCAGCGCCACCGGAACCGAGACCTAGTGATTGTTAGTAAGGCATTCAAAGATCATTATGGGAGGAGCGACTTACTCAGATAGGCCAAGGGTCCAAACAACCAGGCAGTGATAACTGCTACGTAAGGAACACCATTCTTGGTGGTGCGGGCGAAGAACTGAGGGAGTTGTCGGTCGGTAGTCATGGCGAGGATCATACGTGAGCCAACCCAGCAGTAAGAGTTGCCAGCAGACCAGGCAGAGACCAGGATACAAGCGTTGACAATCGAAGGGAGGACCTTGATACCAGCGGTCTGGATGGCGATGACCCATGGGGAGCTTTTGGCGTTGCCGGAGCCAGAAACAAGGTCAGCGTTCCTTGGATCTACGATCAGTCCGATCAAGAATGCTCCGAGAACGTAGAAGAAGCCGATACGATAGGTGACGCGGTTGGCGGCCTTGGGGATAGCCTTGTGGGGGTTGACGGACTCGGCGGCGGTGATGACGACGGTCTCAACACCAACGAATGAGAAAGAAGCATTAACGAAGGCAGAGAGAAAGCCAAGGAAATGTCCAGTTGAGCCAGTGATTCCATTGTAGTCGACCCAGGCACCGGGGTTATTCCAGTACTTGAAGCCAATGGACTTGTGATTGGGACCACCGCCAGCAGTGATGACAATCGCGACAATGACGAGACCGAGGAAGCAGAGAACCTTGATACCGCCAGTGACGACTTCAGTCTCACCGAAGAATCGGACGCTCATCAAGTTGATCCATAGGATGAGAACCAGACTGATGGTGATGACGACGGCGGGAGTCAGATCGGTCCAGTAGCTGACTAGAACAGCGGCGGCTGAGCATTCCGAGGCAATGGCGATGGTGTAGCAGTAACCGTATGAGATTGCCAATGAGAAGCCGACTGAAGGGTCAATGAAGCGAGTGGCCCAGTGAGGGAATGAACCAGCAGTAGGGAACTATAGCCACAGGTCAGTACCACCACGACAATAGCTGTCCGAGGAGTCTTACCAGCGTCGCGAGCTCAGAGATACTCTGCATAACACACCAAAGAACAGCGCCAACAACAATGTACGCCAGAAGCAGACCAGCAGGACCAGCGCTGGCATAAGCAGAACCAGTTCCAATAAACAGACCCGTACCAATACCACTGCAAAGACCAATCCAAGTGATATGATAATCCTTCAGCCTTCGCTGCGTAGGTCCATGACCTCCCGTGTTGAGAACAGGCTTCTCATCATCCGTATCAGGGTTCTGCACCACGGGCGGAGCAGCCTGAATAGCATCAACGTCAAGACCCTTATTAGACGTCATGTTGATATCAGCAGAGAATGTGGAGAGAGTAGAGATGTTCCATCCGCCAAGGAATGCCAGATCTTTTTGTTTCTTTATTTAATCTCGGTACTATTCCATTTTTTTTTCTTGCTCTACAAGGCTCCGATTGCGCAATTCGAAGTTTTCACTGCTAGCGCGCGGTGTCCCCTAGAGCGTAGTGAGAATGGGGAAGAATATGGGGCTTGGGGACAGCTCATGTGGAGCTTCTAGCGGCGAGAGAAAAAGTCTAACCTCCGCTTGTCGGCTTCTGGGCTCGTTAGGGGGCGAATGCAGTGGATACGATGGCGAATAATCACCTTGAATTGTCTCGCCATTCATTTGTTGATAGTTGTTGGTCAGGGGTCTAGAGCGGCTCATTACGTAGAGTATTGATGTTGCACCATTTCTAGAGACGTTAATTGATGGGTAGGCCGATAAGGTTCATGCGGGTTTAAGTTTTACGGCAAGGTGTCATTATACCTCACGATGGTGTTTCAGTTGAATCGGCTAGATCGGGTGATGTTTGGTCGCATCTTTGTTCTAGAAGGAATGACGATAAGATTAGTGAACAAAATAGCTATGTCGTTGAAACGTGTCGTATCTGGCAGACCCGAACAAGACATTCAGCTGGAACATGCATTGCGCTTATGTCTTGTGCATATGGCTACTGTTCACTAATACCGCGGCATTTCAGACAACAAGGTTCTCGCAAATCAGATCATCAATTTGGTCATCAAGGTAAACACAAACATCGTAACAAAGGAGACCTTCCCACCCAATATCACCAGTATTCTCAGTCACTGTACTCGGAGCTTGAAGAGCTATAGCTCATCAGGAACGATGCACAGTCGGAACAATCCTCTGTATGGGGATCAACAGCATTAGTCCACAGACGGAGAAGATCTCCCAGTCCAGACTTGACAGTCTCCTGGTCTGGAACACATCCTTCAGTGAGGCCGAGCATCTCGACCATCTCATGATAGGTCTCCTTCATCTCTTCGCGATATTTCTTGATCGGCGGCGAAACGTAGCCCACAGGCGGGGGTGGATACATTCTGGGCCGAGGTGGACCTGGTGGAACGGGAGGTGGCCAGATCTTGAGGGTCAGTGTCATGCCGGGACGACGGACTGAGTCCCAGGTTCCAAGCATGACCGCTAGACCATCTTGGGTGCAGAGATCGTAACGACCAGCCATGACCTGATGAGCAATGCCGGTGGCCCAGTTGGTTTGAGTCATGAGATCTCTCATCATCTGCCATCAAATATTAGTTCTGGTTCATTCAGGACATTCTCGTTTGGGTTTATACCTTGTAAGTGGCACAAGATGTGTAAGGCAACTCAAGCCTTCTATCTCCATCATTTAAATAGATCGGCTCAAACTCAGCACCCAGCTTGAAGTAGAGAGTGACATTGAGATCAGGAGCATAATGGAAGCCAGATCCCTTGTCAGCTGCCTTCTGCGAGTCTGATTTCTTTGCGATCATGGCGACAAGAGTCATCTCACGGGTGCTCTTGCGCTTTGCGACGATGATGGCATTATCGACATCTTGGCGAACACTCTGATCGAGTGCCGAGTATTGCTCGACAAGGTTAGGTCGACGTTTGAAGAGACGACTAGAGGTAAGCTTGGAGAGGTTGGCCTTGAGTTCCTTGTCATCTAGCTCGAGTCTTGTGATGAGCTTATTTGCGTGGCTCATGTCAAGGACGAAGGCCATGATGTCTTCATTCTTCCAATCCTCTTTGGGGCTGGAAGAGAAGAGACTTTGGAGCCAGTTTCGAGAGGACCTATCAAGCTGTTTGTTCTGGATTGTGTTCTCAACGGTAACTTCTGAAGACTCTTTCAAAGTGTCAACTGTTTCGGTCTTGACCTTCTCATCAAAGCTGTCTCCGTCGATTACTGTCACGCGGGGAGGAAGGACAGCGGTACTTGTGCTATACGGGATATACAGTCAGTAAGATGTCATTGCTAACAGAGGGGCAGATACTGACGTTGATGTTGAATAAACACTTCTGACGTCGTCAAACGAGGCCTTTGGTGAAGGTGCCTTATTATAAGCAGCTCGTCTTCTGTTGTACGACTTGTAGTACATCACACGCCTTTCAGCGACGTTCTCAGCAAAACATCGCAGGGAGTTTTCATTCTCCCAAGCGCCTGGGGAACGTATCATAGTTCTGACTCGACGTTAGTCTCTGGACTGTAGACGGGAAAAGTGATCTACTGACTCCATCTGAAGCCGAGCGATGCTGCCTAGGAGATAACGAAGGACAAGCTCGAACTTGACTTGCTTCAACTCCTGCTGGCATATCTTGAATCGCGGCTCCAGCCAATTCCAAGCGTCGGTTCGCCAAACACTCATGTTGGCAAGACAGGCCATGAGCTTCTCAATCTGCTCGGCCGACAAAGTCTTTGCATCTTTGTCTCCACTGACACTTTGTGTCTTCTTGGCGATGAGAGTTAGAATTCCGACATAGATAGCCCTGCATTTGGCAGCAAACGAGTTGATGTCCTTGATGCAAGCTTCTGTGAAGATCTTGTCGTTCTGCTGGATCAGATCGTGAATCTGACGGATGGTCGAAGCAGTCGAGTTGACCAGAGACACCAGCTTTGGAAGTCGCTGGCGAGACTTGCGACATCCTTCAGAGTGCAAGTTGAGTTTGCTCGCGAGACTTGTACCCAGCTGGGCAACAGCATCAAGGGAGTGGTCGGCCATTTTGAGGACAATGGCTCTCGCGGCTCAAAAGAACAAAGGGAAAATTGCTACAAAACTCGGGGACTTCAGCTCCCTTTTGAACTTCACTTTCCTCCGTCCTCCTGCGGGCTGACTGCACAACGGTGCAGTCTCACTGAGGCCCCTCCCTCCACTAGTGTGGAGGCTTAGCCACTCATAGACATCTTAGTTGCACTTCTGCCTTGATTATCATGCAGAGTTGATTGACCAGCGTGTCATGCATAAGCCACATAATTATTGATTGGTTTTGACAAGATTGAAATATGCCTTGTGTCAGCCGCACTGCTTTCCATGTATGGCAATAGCACTGATAAACATGCAGCCACTGGTCGGTTTAAGACATTGTATCGGTGAGTGGGGACCAATCACTTTAATAATTACACAGTAATCGTGATGTTATGCATTGAGATAGCTTTCATCTTATTGGAGTGAACAACTGGCTAGGAAGGGAATAGGATGCCGAGTCGGAGAATACATCCAGATTCGTTATCTGAGATAGCCCAAACTATTCTGAAATCGTGTGAGCAGAATTGATAAGTTCATTAAGCTTCTTACATATAACATGAAAAATTCTGATTCCAATAACAATTCAATTCAGATGGTGTAGTCGGGCTCGGTTGCGGCTTGAGAAGGATGTCAAGGACGACTTTGTTGAACAACGACAGAACAAATGTAGATACTAGAGAGTGTGAACTACCAGAATCATCCTTTTCCTACTGCAAACGATAGGGTTTAAGATTGAGAACATTCATAAAATCATGAACAGCCAGGTTGAATAAACCTGAAGAAACTCCCGATGAACAGACGATGAAGAGGTGAGCGGCACTGTAAAGGCTCAGTCGCACCTGGAAGCTTTCTTTAGAATAACAATGCCATAGAATGGAACTTGAAACTGGGTCAAGTACAACTGAGACGGCACCTGGCGAGCAGTGTTTGACCAAGACCCTATGAACATGAGTGGAACACCGAGTGAATGGTGACCAGCCAAGCAACAAACAGCAGAACAGAGAGGCGGCAGTGCCAATGGAAGTGCTGTTGACGAAATCAATGCCAGTGACAGTGGCAGATGCCGTTCGATACTTCAGTCTCTTCCATCTCGTCATAAACAGATTTCATCTCTCAACTTGGACCTTCAACCGTCTTCCCTTTTCACACAACCGCAACCGACAACATCTGGCGAGCAACTTGCCAATATCTCAACAACAACTCAATAACACCTTTAAAGACAGACAAACAAATAATTCGCTTCCTTCCACCTTCCAATAACGACAAAATCAATACGATAGTCCACCCTCCCGTCACATCCAACATGGGTCGCGAGGGAATGCAGGCTCGTCTCAAAGAGCTGGAGACAGAGAAGTCTGTTCTTGAGTGGGCTCTTGAAGCTAGCCTTCACGAGAAGGACGTCGACACCGACAACGAAGACAACGAGTCCGACACTTTGTCTACCTACACTCTGGCAGAACTCCCAGCCTCAGACCCTCAAGCGGACGAACCCCTGGTTCATGTTTATCCGGATGGTCCCATCTCTGATTCCGAGTCATCTATCTCTTTGCACAGCACTGAGTCCGACGCCTCTACTATGGCTCGCATTAAGTTCACTCCCACCATGCCGGTTCACCAGATTGTCCAGTCGGATCCTGCATCTTATCGTTACAATGGTACTGGAATGTCTGAGGATGGCTATGAAGATGAGGAAACCATCCGCGGCTCTACTGTTGGTGTTGAAAAGGAAAAGGAGGCTTCGGAGGACACCAGCGCCACTGATCCCAACTCTCCTCCCAACATCACCAACCCTCATCCGACCCTTTCCATCTCGACCGAGTTCCTTCAGAAGGCTATTCTCCACAGCCGCCAGATTGGAAGTCCCTTTCTCCGTTCATTCCTCCACCGCAAACCTGTCGAGAATAAAGCAGGTGAATACACCAAGTGGAAGTAGATTCCCTTCCTTGTCTTTGGTGCTGCAGCTGAGCTTGTCGCAACCAACATTGCCGAAGGCGACATTGAGATGATCTGCATGAAGGAAACTCGCTTCACCACCATGATTCAGAAGAACAAGGCCATGTTCGAGGAACCTGGGAGTCTTGTTGCTAAGTCTGCTCTCCTTGATGAGCTCAAGCCTGCCTTCAATGGTCCCGAGGCTTGGGGCTTCCGCGTTTTGGTCTGGCGCCTTCACTCTTCGGAGAAGACTGTCTACATGGATCGTGAGGGTCACCCTGTCCCCGGAAAGGCCGGCACTCTGCCATTTGATGGGGCGGAGACTAAGAACTAAAGGCGACTGTGAGAAGGGTGTAGAATGAACAGAGGCCTGGATATCTCCGTATGGACAAGTTTTGGTTTGTGATCGCGCTGGTGGAGTTCTCTACTAGTATGTATTTTACTTCGGACTTGACAGGGGAATGACCGGAGTATAAGGAGATCAGAGATACCCATGTCATGGCAGAGAGAGGAAACAGGAGTAAGAAACGGGAGATCAATGTCACCAAGAGATCTTGGATTACTACACTAGCTAGAGACCAATTGATTCTTCCGACAAGCAGAGTCCCCATTACCTACCCCCTTGTGAACAATAATGGAGATTTCTTTTCGTATGCATAACAACAAATCTTGATGGTGTCAATAGATAGTTTGGTTCTCCGCGCCCATTGGTCATGGAACTGCTATACAATTTCTAACTACCGTACGTAAGTCAAGAACAGGTAAGCAGTTCGGCATTCATCGTGACGTCAAAGAAATAACTCAGTCTTCCGATGTTAAGCATGGGTCGTTTGCGGGGTAGCGCGGGGTCCGGGGATGATACCCTCTTCGTATGTCCTATGTCGTAGCGAAGGTAAATGCAGCAGGGCTTTCGTGCATAGTCGAACGACGATCCCGGGTAAATGTCAAAGGGAGGCAAGAAAGCTCAGGACCTTTAGCCTAAGCGATGAAAAGGCTTAGGCAAGTTTAGTCCATTTTAGTAGAACTTTAGATCAGCTTATTCTGGCACCCTAAGTTATTGTCAAGTGTTTTATTGGCGCCGAGGGTAGTCCACACGTCGTGACTCGTTCAGTCGTTTAGCACGCATGATTGCCAGGGCATGATATCCGCACGAATCTCCAACATGCTGATCGCTGTTCACGGACACCGTATCACGGCCCGTTTCGGTCCGGTTGTAGACTTCCTAGTCGTGAGTATTGACGTTGCAATATACAAGGTTGCAATGAGGTTGTTGATCATGTGTTTGGCTGTGCGAAGGAAGTGTCCATGGCTAAATGGTGAGCTTTAAAAGAGCGCTTTGTGCTCACTCGATCGCTAGAATCGTTGGCTGTTTGCTCAAGGCTTCTTTGTAACCTCTTGGTAAAGGCTATAGAGACAAGCTCATGATGACTCTATATACCAAGTTGACTGCAGTTGCAGCTGCTGCCGGCGCCTTGTTTCCCATCGCGACTGCCAAGGCTCCAGGCCCGTACGAAGCAACATGGGAGTTAACAGACAAACACATCGCCTCACCTGAATGGTTCCGCGATGCCAAATTCGGTGTTTACTGGCACTGGGGTGCTTTCACGACCCCTCAATACGCTAGCGAGTGGTATCCACGCAATATGTATGAGCCAGGCTCAGACCAACGCAACCACCATACCGAGACTTACGGGACACCCGAGGAATGGGGCTACTCGAATTTCATCAATGGTGCAGATGATCTCAAGGGGAATTTTGTTCAGTTCAGGCCTCTTCTTAAATCTAAGGGCGGCGAGTTTGATCCCGAGGCTATCATCAAAGCTGTCAAGGCTTCGGGTGCAAAGTTCGCTGGCCCCGTCGGCGAGCATCACGACGGCTACTCTATGTGGGACAGCAAGGTCAATGAGTGGAACTCGGTCAAGAGAGGTCCCAAGCTAGACTTGGTCAAGCTATGGGCTGATCTTGTCCGCAAGAATGGTATGAAGCTCGTGGTGGCCATGCATCAAGCCTACAACTACAACGGCTTCTATGAATGGGCACCAAAGACCAACGACACAAGCTTGAAGAAGTTACTGGGGCAACTATCTCGAGAAGAATCGGATGAACTCTGGTTCGACAAACACCGAGAGATGCTAGACCACGTGCAGCCTGACATCATCTGGAACGACTTCTCACTCGATAGTCCTGGCTACTGTGCTGACTTCGATGGCCCATGTGCTGTTGCTGAGAAGAAACGGTTGGAGTTTCTAGCCTACTACTTCAATCGCGCTGTTGAGTGGAATAAAGAGGTCGTCACGACTCATAAGCATTTTGACGTGGGATTCCGCGATACGTCTACTGTCAGTGATTATGAGCGTGGTGGGCCAGCTAACATCACACGTCCCTATTGGCTGACTGATGACGCGATCAGCGCTTCAAGCTGGAGCTACACAGTCGGCATCAAGTACTATTCCTCTAAGGCCATGATCCACTCGCTGCTGGACCGTATCAGCAAGAATGGCAACATGCTGCTCAATATTTCGCCCACTGCAGTCGGTGTTTTGCCTGAGGAGCAGCTCAAGGTCTTGAAGGATATCGGAGACTTCCTTGGCCGTTATGGGGAGGCTGTCTTCAGTACTCGCGCTTGGGATATTTATGGCGAAGGACCTAACCAAGTCACTGGTGGATCTTTCACGGCACCTTTACAGGGTAACAGCAGTGATATCCGTTTCACGCGTAACAAGGATGCCGACGTTCTTTACGCCACGGTTCTTGGCTGGCCCGACGATAAACACGTATCTGTCGGCAGTCTTGGCTCTGATGCCTTGGTTGATCTCAAGAGCCTGAAGTCTATCGAGCTTCTTGGCGATAAGGCTGGCGAATACGAGGAGGTCTCATATTGGAAGCAGACCAAGGATGCCCTTGAGATTTCGCTGCCAGCTCAACCAGCTGAGTCACTCGCGTATGTCCTCAAGCTGACCTTTGATGGTGGAATCCCCGTCCCCCAGCCCAAGATTGGTGCTTCCGTGTTCTCTGCTACTAGTGCGACTGGTCGTGGTGTTAGTCTTGGGCTTGGTGACTTCAACGAAGAATTCTTGACTGAGGCTGGACTGAAGCCTGGGGCTATTCGTTTTATCCGTGTTTCTTCTGGAACTAAGCTAACTGTGTATTCTGCGGGCGACTTGTCTGGTGATAGCAAGGAGCTCGATGCAGGCGAACATAAGGTTGAGGAGGGGTCCGTGGGATCCATCGCGATCTCCAAAGCTTAGGAGGAGAATAGCCAAGACTTGACAGTACATAGCCGAGAAACAAATGCTCATACAAGGACTTCCTATGCATTGACTCTTATTCTTAGTAGACGCCCGGATTGAAGTACAGCGATCAAGTTTAGTGACATATCGAGATCAAATAATCCAAGCTGCAGACATACTCGCTAGCCAATCAAGCGAACAACAAGCAAAAAGAATCTCGAGATAAAATTGATACTTGAAGCAAAAGATAAACCAATCGACGCAGGCCTGATTCGAACAGACGCCTCCGAAGAGAATAGATTTCTAGTCTATCGCATTAGACCACTCTGCCACTGCGCCTTAGCTGATTGGATAAGAAGACAGGCAACAGAAGGGCACTATGATGCTGTTACTAGATTGCCTAGCCGTGACTAGTAACCGTTGAGGGCAAACATGAACTGCTTGTCGCACCTCGAAGGTGAGTCCAAAGAACCAAGGTATATTTCGTAGGTGCGTCACCTAGGGTGGTTTGGTCGCCACCTTCATAATCAGAGGGCCTATTGTTGATGAGGTAAGTCATCCAAAGCTCACGACCTCACTAGCGACTTGTGGTTCGACAATATAGGCTAATGGAAACCTCGCCGCCACTGTAGTTCTTATGCACGTAGTACTTGAGGTCCTTGGATCATTTGATTGAACTGTATGCTAAATGAGTGACCAGAAGGACTGGTTGGTAGGTCAAGACATATGTCTTGGTAGGCTAATGAATACCAACTCCTAGGGGACACCTACTTGGGTTTCATACAGGATCTCCTGCTGTGTTTGACGTTCTGATCCGTTGGTAGACTTGAGACCATATCCACATCTCCTCCCTCCGTAAATGGGTCTGACGCCCTTCACTCCATGAAAAGCCTTGACTTGCCCTACTTGTTCGTTAAACATATCGGCACTCCACTTTTGCTGTTTTCCATCTCGATGACTAATAATTGGATCGTAACTGTTGTTTCCAAGGAGTCTCGCGAGTGAGGCGTCTATCCCGGTACACTGTTCTTGGTTTTCGGTCAAGTGGATAAATCATGTAACGGCCTGCCGCGTATCAGTAGTTCAGATTGTGGAGGTTAGGTTGCGTAGACTGTTCAACATGAGCCGTGATGCCTTGGTAGTTGTGAAGGCGATAAGCGAAATGGATGGAATAGGCTACCAGCTAATCTCGCACCAAGAGTGCTCATTATTTATGCTATCCCGTGCAAAAGACTGCAATTCGTCATCGGGCACTTCTCGGGCAAAAGATTAGAGGACACGCAAATAAGATTGGCTACTAAAGTTCGGGTACCAGTCACCGCGTCATGCACTCGTGCACCCATCGTTGCTTACAGTTTCCGAGCAATCAGCAAGTATAATATAGCCATTGCAGAATGATGTTTATGACGAAATATGACACTGTGGAGCAACCAGCAGTCTGTCTACCTTTCACGGCTGTCCTCAAAGGCATTTTGATGACTTACGACCTTGTAGCATTATGCTATGCTAAAGATTTCTTTTTCTGTTGCCTTCTGCTGCTTGTAAAATTGAATCGCTTTCTGGTGTTATCCTTAGACAGGTATACTCTGCCGAATCTGACATAGGGGCTGGACGAGTCTTCTAAAAAGGAGCCGCGTACACCAAGCGAGCTTCATTATCATCTTCGTATAACTTTTAGTTAGTAATCATATTAGGGCATATGTCCTTTGACAATAAGAGTTAGTTCAAGAGAGGTTTTATCTCTTCTATTGTGAAAGTGGCCTGTTTAGCTGTACGGCCTGCTCTCTATCTGCATTACCTATGGTTGCACACATTCAACGGATGTGGCCCAGGACCAAGATTACTCCCCCCTAACATGGCTGTGCGGACTGAAGACACCCCCTCGACGGCTGTAGCCCGTCTCGCTTCTTTCGAAGACAGCATTGCCGTCCAGTGACAGATCCCGCCATTGTGCAGCAATTTACGGATCAAGTTGGCCCCAAACACGTTCCTGAGAGCAGTGTCTGTGGCTTTACATTGCTCCTGATTGTCGGTCCCCATTGGCTTAATGATCCTTCGCTTCCTCGTTCCAGATGTTTCTGACTTTTTGAGAAGATACTGTTCCAGAGAAACTATAGATCTGACGCCTTCGATCTTTGCCGCGAGCGGCACCTGATCACTTGTTGTGTTGACTTTCCAGTGGCTGATGCCAAGAGGTCCAAGTTCCTGAGGTTGCAATTCATCTTGAAAGATGTCTTTTAGTGAAGCATGGATGGCTAGGCACTGATCTTTGTCTCTGCGATTTGTCGGACGAACAACGTAAACCGTCCTGTTTGAATCATCCTCAGGTACTATATCATAGTCTGTGTCGTCTTCTAAAATTGTTCCTTCGATTGGCGTTATGCGTGCAATATCGGGATGGCTCGCGATCTTTTCTGCCTGTCTATGCGTCGCTTCGATGATGTTGGACTTCAAATCGCAACTGGCATCTTCCCAAGGGGGGAAGCTGTTACACTGGATAGTGTGTCTGATAAACTCCACAGCCGCGATATCTTTAAGGTCCTTTCTAAGAAAGACAAGGAAAAGATACTTGTCAGAAGCAGGGTAGTCTCTGCTCAACCAGTCTTTGTTAGCCTCACTCATGATGCAGACTGTAAAAGAATGAAAAGTCTCTGAAGGAATGCCCAATCATGTGATTTCTCCAAGTCCAAGCACAGTCCATCTCTGGGGTAATCTATCATTCGCAGCTAAGATACTGCAAGATGCAGTGCAGCAAATACAAGGAAGGCTGAAAACTTACCCAGACTCTTGTTCTGACATGATTGTGAAGGAGGAAGAAAATGCTGGAGGTGATTTGGTCTCCTACTGTGGGTCGTCTTTCCGTGGAGTTTGTTGACTTACAGGTTCGCGATGATGTAGAGTGAGAAAGTGAAACATAATATTTTCGATTGGGAAAGTCAGGGAATACCTACTCGTCACCAGTCCCGTGTAGCCCCTTAAGTAGGCTTCTATCTAAGGTTTCCAGAGGAGGAGCATGTGGCCCGCCGTGAACTTAGATCAGGGCCGCAAATCAAGAGCGACGCCGTATGTCATGTATTACGGCTTCAAAAGCCATGAAAGCAAATTAATAACATCAGAAACAATGGTCATTGTCCGCAATTCATGGATTGTGACAACACGTCATAGATGCATTCGAGGCTTCCGGATAATACAATGGTTGCCTGTTCTTGAGTAGCGCTATTGCAAAGATGAAACAAAGAATCTTTGAGTGGGCAACTGAAACTTGATGCTTTGAGAACGGGGGAAGCAGGGAGAAAATATTCTCTGCATTGGGCTGAGTCCTCAGGGATAAGACGGGAACATTCAAAGCCCAACATAGCTCCATTGCGATTTTGAATTGAGAATTCGCATTGGCATCCTTCTTGTTGATACAATATATATACTTATTACCCATGACTATTCTTGCTTTGAAAAGCTTTGAGACTTATCATACTCCCTACGCCACCGAATCACTTGAGATTTTAAACTCCAGTGGCTGCAACTCAGTCATGTGGGCGGCCATAATCAGTCTCGTACAACAATAGCCCGAGATATGATATCATCTTCGATCAACAATCCCGAGACTTGCGAGACATTGGTTCACAACATTGTGTGGCGTGCATCGGGATATCGGGTTATCTAAGCCCGACTGGAAGGCTGATCATCACAGGAGACTTTTCGAGCCAATAAGAGACAAGTGACAAACCGGGTCATCTAATTCACGTGAATTCCTCATTTCATTGAAATACGAGCCGTGTCTAGTAATGATGGGGAAGGTCAGAAGTGCCGTTATTCAAGTCCCTGGTGATATCAAAGCCAAGCCTGCTCCCCACAATCTCGGGAGAATTGACGACGCGGGGCTTGGACGCGGGGTAGTAACCTCTCCAATTGAAAAGCAGCGGCTGTCAACAATATCTTGGCGAACAAGGGGGTTCAAGACCGATTCGTATACAGTCTACAGTCTACGACAGTCCGAGCCATTTCGCCAAGAGCACAAGTGTGAAAACCTGGTATACGATCCTCCGAGGGTGAAATCGGTAAGATCTACAATGTTCATATATAGCATGCCTTGAACTCCCATTCCTGTCGCTGAATTATCCGTACCTCTCAATTTGGACCATTTCACTCACAATGCATCTGTATAGGATTGCACTCACATTTACAGGCCTGATGTCGGCCGTTTCAGCCATCACGGTCAAATCCACCAAACAGTGGACAATTGGTACCGATGTTCAAGGCTCCCAACGACTCAATGGCGTGAGCTATCAAGAAGATGCTCTCATTACATACGGGGACTACCAATATGTCACCTTTTATGAAACTGCCCCAGCAGGATATCTCAACCATTTCGTCAAGGTGGGACGCAGAAAGATCTTGCCCAGTGTCGGCAACTGGGAGTTCATCACGCTCGATGACTATACACAGAAGACGATGGACGGCCACAACATGATCTCTATGGGTATTTCCGGGGATGGAAAGATTCACCTCAGCTTTGATCATCATGTAAGTTGAAACCATAGACTGGGAATTCTCTCTGACTTTCTAAGGATGTCCCGATCAATTATCGCATCTCAAAAAGCGGTATCGCAAAAGACGTCCCCTCGAAATGGACTTCAGATCTCTTCGGTCCTGTCGTCCATGAGCTTGTTGGGTCTCAAGGGCCATACTCCCCACTAACATATCCGCGATTCGAGCCTCTGAGCAACGGCGACCTTCTGCTAGAATTCAGAATCGGACAGTGAGTACTTTGTTTGTGTGTTCGAGCGCAACCTGACAGCTTTAGATCTGGGTCAGGCGATAGTTACATCCATCGCTACAGTGCATCCACTGGAAAATGGCAGGCCTATGGAATGTACATCCAAGGGGACGACAACAATGCGTACATCAACGGGTTAGATTACCTCGATGGAAAGCTGTATACTTCGTGGACCGTCAGAGAAACACCGAATGCTGACACAAATCATGGTGTTTATTTTGCCTACTCGAATGACGATGGCAAGACATGGTTCAACACGAATGATACCAAGCTGGTAAAGCCTATTTCAACATCTGATGAAAGCACCTTGATCTGGGATGTTCCTCAGAACAGTCGCATGGTGAATCAGGAGGGACAGCTCATCGACACCAAGGGCAGGTTCCATATTCTGATGAGAGACCTGCTGTCCGGCGAGCATCAGTACCAGCACTATCTCCGAAAAGCTGATGGTAAGGCTACCAATCTCCCTTGAATCAATGTCGCTAAACCTCTACCAGGAACGTGGACCAAGAATGCCATCAACCCCGCTGGTCTCAACGGGCCTGACCTGTACGACCCCAGAGGCAAACTCGCGGGCGACGCGACCGGGGAGTACTTATTCGGTATTCTCCCAGATCCCGTGAAGCAATCGACTGGTATTTACGTCGCTACTGCATCAAAGGATTTCAAGGACTGGAAGAGTCTAGCTGAGATTCCAAATACTTCGACCGAGCCCCTCTTTGATAAGACGAGACTTCATGAATCAGGAATTCTGAGCGTGTTTGTGAGACAAGCGGGTGGATTTCCTGATCGCAAGTTGCAAGTATGGGATTTTGAGCTTGACTTGTAGTCATATATGAGCCAACTGGGTTCTCTGCCTCTTGTTTCGTTTCAGTAGATTATATCATTGTATCTTGTTCCTGCGTTCGACTATGCCTCGTCTTCGTGACAAATTGCGCTGTGGTTCGTTCGTGAAATGCTACCTTGATGCCCAGAGTTAAAACGAACTTCCTTTCTGTCCAGAGTTTGGTTGCATCTCCATTTTGCTGAAGTTTGGGCTACGGGCAGAATAAATTTATTGCTGCCTCGGATCTTATGTCAGATGCCGGAATACCCCGCTCCGAGCGGATCCGTCACCATTCATGCCCAGATCAAACCACGTACGTCTCATTCATAAGCAAGACTTTAGCGGGAGTATTCATTTCCTGTCTTTGCTATGAGAAGGACTCTACTCAAAATGCAGGCACTCATTCAGAAACATATGGCAAACGCCATCGCCTTGAGGAAACCAGCCTCTTCGCTTTCGTGGCGACCCGACGAGCCCTGGAAGCAGCCTCTGTACAGTTGGAGCAACAACGCGGATGAATGGCAGCCACTTGAAGCATCCGAGCCCTCACCAAACCGACCCCAAGCCACCAAGTTGGCTATCTACAGTTGGAACATTGATTTCATGCTCCCTCATGGCGACAGCCGAATGAATTCAGCGCTGAAGCATCTTGAAGAACTGAGTCGCCAGCATCGGTCTGATGACAAGACAGCGGTTATCATCAACATTCAAGAATGCGTGCCATCTGATTTAGATCTCATTGGCGAAAAGAGTTGGATTCGGGATGGCTTCTACCGGACAGATGTTGAGACTGAGAATTGGGCTTCGGGCGCTTATGGTACAACGACCCTGGTCGACCGCCGACTCGATGTCCTGTCCTGCTTTCGGGTCCATTACTCAGCGACTCGAATGGAACGCGACGCCCTCTTCGTCGACGTAGAAGCATCTGGCCAGAAGCTTCGACTTTGCAACACTCACCTCGAATCACTTGCATTAGAACCACCACGCCGCCCAGCGCAAATGCAGGTCATTGCTTCACAAATGCACGCCGATGATGTCGCTGGCGCCGTTGTAACAGGTGACTTCAACGCCATCCAGCCATTCGACAGAGATCTTCACACAGACAATCAGCTTGAAGACGCATATCTCAAGCTCGGTGGCACCGAAGGCGATGGCAGGGATGATAACGAAGGGTATACATGGGGGCAGCAGGCTCTACCGCAACTGCGAGAGCAATTTGGCTGCTCACGCATGGATAAGGTGTTTTTCTGTGGTGATGGACTTGAGCTGTTGGAGTTCGAGAGGTTTGGTGCTGATGTTGAGCCGGATGAGTCGGAGGAGGATGTCCGGAAGGATCTGCTCTCGCTTGGCTTTGAGAAGCCGTGGATCACTGATCATCTTGGTGTCAAGGCAGTTTTTGAGATCAAGCATTGAACGAACACTGTAGTTATCTCGTCTGTACCAGCACAATTAGACAGCAAAGAACAGGCGGGCGGAGTGTCCAACGCCCGAGTCACGATCAGAAATTCAGACATAACGTGAACAATTGTTTGATATTCGTCAGCATCTCGCGATGGAGATCCTTGAGAGGGCAGGAGGGTCACATCTCTCAGGCACAGTCGTTATAGTGGTGGCACTCGCCACTAGCGATCTTACAGAGCTAGCTTGGCCAGGTTTAGCGTATGCCCTCACTGTCAGCACTTGTCACCGATTAGTCCAAGCACTAATGTTGGCTCGCAATCCGTTCATGCGAACCAGCCAGTCAGAAAGAGCTCATACCGACGCTTTACCTTGTCGTATTCGTGCGTTGCCAATCTTCTGGAGCTACAAAGTTCCAGGTTTGCGCAATCGTTCAAGTCCTCTGTTTACTAGTCCAATACTGAAATCTCAATCGCCATGGCAAATCCAGTACTGGAGTTACTATCACGGCCGGCCATTGCTGCGCCGCTCATTTTGTTCGTCTCATACATCATATACCAGCTTTTCTTGAAGCCCTCAAACCTGCCTGACCTACCAATCATCGGAGCACGCAAAAGCGACTGGTTTCCTATTTTACAAGCCAAAATTCGCAATTCACTCAATGTCAAGGCCGCGCTCAACTCGGCGTACATCCAGTACAGAAACCAGGCTGCCATCTTTCCCTTGATCGATGGTGGAAACATTATCTATCTTCCACGATCAGATACAAAGTTCGCCAGTGAGCAGCCTACCAATATGCTAAGCATGCACGAATCAGCACAACAAGATTTACAGACGGACTACACTACCATGGACCCGTCCCTCACGCATGACCCTATTCATCTGGAACTGGTCACCACCACGCTTACCAAAGAGGTCGGAAATCTGATCCCAGATCTCGCTGAGGAAATTAAGTACTGTGTCAGCAAGCAGTTGGGCAACAGCACAGACTGGTCTGAAATCTGCATTATGGAATCGGCGCAGAAGATGCTCAGTGGCATCACTAACCGAGCATTCCTTGGTCTTCCACTTTGCCGAAATGAAGAGATGCTGAAGCTGGGCATCGCTTTCGCCCAGGATATTCCACTGTCATCAATGATGATGAAGTTATTCCCGAGCTTCATCAAACCGCTGGTTGCGCCTCTTATCACCCGATCCAACAGGATTCACACTCGCGAATTTGAGAAAATCCTTGAGCCGGAGATCAAGGCTCGCTTGGCAGAGTACGACTTGCAAGATCAACCCGCTAAATCTGATCGTAATGATTACTTGCAGTGGTTGATTGAACAGGCCAAGGAGATCGGCAACCCGAAAAACTGGCAGGCCAGCGCGCTGGCTCAACGTGTTCTACTACTCAACTTTGCATCCATTCATACTACGACATTTGCAGTTACCCATGCTCTTCTCGACATCGCTGCATCATCTCCCGGTCTTGTTTCCGAACTTCGCGACGAAATTGAGAGCGTACTGAAACAACACGACGGCAAATGGAACAAACGCGCCGTTGCACAGCTCGAAAAGCTTGACTCGGCAATTCGCGAAAGCCAGCGCAAGAATTCCATCGTCTCGATCGGAGTTTCTCGTACTGTGGTAGCTGAAAAAGGCGTGACTTTTCCATCGGGTACGCACGTTCCCAAGGGCTTGAGAATAGCTGTCCCAGGGTACTCGGTGCTGCAGGACAGTGAGATCTACCCTGAACCAAAGACTTACAAACCACTTCGCTTCTACGACGCGCGACAAAACGAGGCAGACGAATATGTCAAGAGTGCGCGTAATGCTCTACCGACTGCGACAAAAGACTTTCTAGCATGGGGACTTGGTCGAAACGCGTGTCCAGGGAGGTTTTTTGCGAGCAACGAGATCAAAATGTTGCTTGCCTACATCTTGCTGAATCATGACATCGAGCATTTGGAGGAACGGCCACGGAACACTTGGATCGCACAGAATAGGATTCCTCCTATGAAAGCGACGCTGAGAATAAGGAGAAGATCTTGATGTCGTATTGCAGATGCAAAACCCAGAAGGATTCGCTTGTTGATAGGCAACGAATGATAACATCCACGTGACACCGTGTTGTTTTCCTGACACGTTCAGCTATAAAGCCCCTCCCCCTCCAAGTGACGCGTTTTAGTGTGATCTGATCGTTTACCCACGCGGTCAATACTCCAAAGTTGACCTCAAAACATGCATCCAAAACCCAACGATATCTCTTACCATTGGAAAAGGTCTTCCGGTGGAAACTGGGAGAGACAGATCGACGCGTGTGAAAGCTTTTACTGGCTCTACACCCAATAAAAGCGCGCTCGAGTGGTTCAATGATGATGCTCCCGTATTTACTGTTCCAACCGGCTATGGGTCGAACAGGCACAGCTCGGGTTGGGCAGCAGAAAGATCATAAAAGTACCCAAGTTGACGGCCGGGGCGGGTTTGGGATCGGCTGAATTGATCAAGAGCCTCGACAGGGAATGACCAAAATCCTATTGCGGTTTCAACTGCTCCATTGGGCTGCCCTGTGGCCTCCTCGAGATGCATCCATGCATCTAGTTGGTTGGGATTTCTCCGTCCGGAAAGCCGCTGTTCCCCTCCTTTGGTTTGAGGCTTCAAATGCGCAACAGTACCAGATTCATCGCTGATCGGCAGTATGTATTGATGGGTTGTGTAAGCAATTTTGTGGACACATGGCGTTGTCACTCCCAATTTATCTACCAACCCCATCCATTCTTTGTATGGCTGGCCGAGAACTGAGCGGCTGGTAATGCTGAAAAAAATATTCTCAAATACTTCGTGCCCGATGAGTCGTGGATCCTGCTGACGTGAGAAGTCGCCAGTAGCCCCTGCAATAGGAAGCGAACAGCAATAGTTCAATAGGCCCTGATCGCCAGTGGGACATTCGTGGAATATGTTGTCGACACCAGCATAGTGTATAAATGTGACACTTTGAAGCCGAGCCACGACTTCCCGCAGCAATTCTTCTGAAGGGGCATGGCGAGGAAGATTACGAAAATTGGGAGCAGAAAACCTGTATGGATATAAAAAGGCTACGTGACGCAACCCTTCTTTACGCGGGTCATGATCCCAAACATCATTCGCAAAGTTCGCAAACAGCGACACGCCATCAATCTCCAAGGTATCCAGCTCAGGATTAAGGACAAATGTTCCTGGTACGAGAACCCGATGTCTTTGGGGAATTTTGGCACCGTATGGCCGAGTGTCGATCAACGCCGTTCCTTGACGATTGTGCTCGGTGTTCTGATCACTTATCTCAAGTGAATGTATGGTCGACGGAGACTTCGTGACGTAGAGACAAGGAAGGGCCACGCGATAAAATCGCTTGGCACTCGCACGAGATTCGACGCTCGTACTAAACAAGGCGCTACGCTTCTGTGGATGATGTAAAAGAATTCCATATGGCTCTGTGAGACGCCAGGATTTGGGAGGTATTAAACTGGAATACATTCTGCCAGTTCTCTTGCTCCTGGTGCAAAGTTCAACTTTGATGTATCGCTCGCACGTCAGGTTTCGCTCCCAAATCATAAGTCGTAGCTCTGTAGGAAGTCTAGGAAAGAAATGAAATATCGAATCTGAATTGGGAAACTTGTGATTGAGGAGACTCAGGAGTTCGCCGGATGGCTTGACCTGTGAGGATTGGTTGGAACCTTCCATGGCGAGGTCAAGGGTTTCTAAGGGAAGAAATTCTAAAGTTGAACCTGTTGGGCGGAATGCTATTCTTATACCACTGAGGGCCAAACTTAGTTGGTAAATCGATGTTAAGCTTTGGAGGAGTCAGAGTTTTTGAATCTAAGTTAACAAATGACAAAGTGATATTTCTTGCAATCAGAGCTGTCAATTTCTGAATAATTAAACTCGACATATTAATTACACTCATTCTTGCAGGTCTAAATCTGCTACCGAATGCTCGGTTTCAAGCGTTTAGTCCTAGGGTGACGATGACATCTGGCACATCCCAGGCGCCATCAGACAAAAGTGCCAGCTTCGTCATTACCAAAGCTAAAAGACATGGCCAATGAGCATTTAGACAGTAATAATTGATAATTCCATATCCTCATTCTTATTCCTGACTAGTGATCTCAAGCCACGCATGAGCTAAGAGAATCCTCCTGCCATGTTGAGCTATACCAGGCGCGCTGATCACCTACTGATTGGTCGCTGACATTACTCCACCAACCTCATTCTCAAAGCGATCGCATTCTCTCAGCCGAGTATACGATCGCTTTCAGACGACATGTGATATCAGTCACTCGGCAATATGCTGTAGCTAGATGGGGTAGAAGAGGGGAAGTTGTTCATGTCGTGGATATAAGACCATCCTTGACTGCATCTTGATCAGTCAACACAGAGTTTACATCCCTTGAAACATCATTCAACCATGAAGACCTATGTAACTTCAGTTCTCTATACTCTTGCAAGTCTTTTAGCCTTCTCAGTGGCCAGCTTCGATGGTAACATCAACTATGGAAGTCCTTCGCCTCGACATACGCAGTTCGGCATCGATGTCGATCAAGTCCAGCGCCGTTCCTGGAAGCGCGGCAACGTCGCATTCAAGCCAGAAGAACTGAACTTTACTCATGGCGTAGCATCCGGCGATCCATGGCCTAATAGCGTTATACTTTGGACTCGAATTGCTCCAAGCAATGTATCATCCGCCAATACCGCGCCAATTGCTGGAACTGAACCGCTCTACAGCCACGAGACCAAGAAGTTCGTAGACGCGGATCCTAATCCTATCTGTTTGCACTGGAAAGTCTTCCCGGTTGGGAAGAAAGACTCAAAGTCGGTCGTCAGCAGTGGAAAGGTGTATACTACCGTGGATATCGACTATACAGTTAAGGCATGTTAAGATACCAGGGAAGGTCAAGCACGGCATCTAACCGAAGTAGGTCGAAGCCAAAGGGCTGGAACCATTGACAACATACAACTATCAGTTCACCGTCTGCAACTCGAAAAAGTCAAGCCCTCTCGGAAAAACCAAGACTGCACCTCGACCCGATGATGACGTATCGGAGATCAACTTAGCGGTCTTCTCATGCAGCGCATACTGTAAGTGCTGAGACACTCGTCTGCCAACTATGCCTGACAAGTCAAAGTTCCAGGATATTTTAATGTCTACGGCAATGCTGCCCGAAAGGACAACCACGACTGGGTTGTGCATCTTGGTGATTATATCTACGGATATGGCACCTATACCCTGTTCAAAGAGCGAGGCTCGATTCCGCAGCATCCGACATACTCGTTATATGACTACCGCGCACGCCACGGACAGGTATACAACCAAACACTCATGAATCTTCATGGCAGGCTCTAACGCGACATAGCACCGCACTGATCCCGACCTTCAACTCTTGGCACAAAACTCAGCTTGGATCACAACCTGGGATGATCACGGTAAGTCTCACTCCCCTTTTCCAAGAAGGAAGGCCACTAACATGAACCAGAACTTGCCGATAATGCGTACAGGGATGGATATGTCGACTTCTTTGACCAGCCAAACACCTTCAAGGGAGAAGGTCCGAAGGTGGCCACTGATGCTCGCAAAGCCAATGCTGTTCGTGCGTACTTCGAGTGGATGCCGATCAGGCAGACTGACATGGATGATGGCCTTCGGGTATGGAGGTCTTTTCAGTTGGGTAAGCTGATGGATCTTGTAATGCTTGACACAAGGTTGTATGACCGAAGTAAAGGAGTCGACTGTAAGTACTGTTTCAGCTGCCGAAAGCCCTTGCTTCTAACAACAAGCAGACGTCAACGAGAAGTACATAGAGAAGATCAGCGACGATCCGAGTAGAACTCTGATGGGAGGTCGACAGGAGAATTGGTTCTACCGCTCCTTGTCCGAATCCAAGGACCGGAACGCAACCTGGCGAGTGATCGGGAACCAGATCGTATTCTCTCACATCAAAGGGGATGTAGCGGGAGGAGGAGACACCTGGGATGTACGACTACCATGTACTCCTTCGATCAGAAGAGTCTGACTGCTAAGTTGAAATAGGGCTATATCGCGAACCGAAACAGAACACTGAACCATCTATATAAGAACAAGATTGACAACAACATCTTCTTATCGGGAGACAGCCATATGAACTGGGTCCGGACTCTACCACTATTGTTTCCATTACACCGCTGACTCTTATTAGGTGTCTGACTTGGCATGGCTGGGCACTAAGAAGTACGACCCCAAGACAGGAAAGGGTGCCATTGGGGCCGAGTTCGCGGGCACCGCCGTCAGTTCGTGGGGTACATCAGGCCTCAAGTCCATTGAGCCTGACGCAGGTAAACTATCTCGTAAAGCTATCGCTGAGAACAAAGAGCTGTTCTGGCAGGAGGGTTACTACCGTGGCTATTTTCACTTGTCAATCACTCCAAAGAATGTCTCAGCTCGATTCTTTGGTAAGTAAATCAGTCATCATGAACTAGGTATCGGCATGAAACTAATAGGAAGACAGGCTCACCATCCATTGCGACTCACAATGCTTGGGAGATCCCATTAGCGAATTTTACAGTCTTGGCTGGTGACAATCACATCCATCGGCCGAAGAACGGTATTCAGGCCGAGTCTGGAGCTCTGAAGTCTGGAGAGATCAAGCACACGAACTTGACGCTCAATACGGAAACCGGAATTTGGAAGGTTCAAGGCTTTGACAAGATGTATCTTAACCCAGAGCCTAGCTTTCTTGGCTCATCCTAAGCAACGTGTCAATAGGCCTCAGGTTTGGTAACAGAGATAGTGTAGATAATTTATGAGGCAACACTATTTACTATGATTTGCCCTTGTTGAAAGGTAGATCATTTGTTGTAGAGCTGACTCGGCATGTCCGCAAACAGGATAAAACAACAGCTAACCCTTGTACTCTGTCACTTCAATCTCATCCTATCTCTCGATCAGCTGACTGGTAATAGTACTCGTGAGTTATTACTTACCTCAAACTCTCCAGGGATAATCAGACCCATAATCGCTCGAGTCTCCATGGACTTATGGTCCTTGACATACTGCTTGTACTCAGGTGCACCAGGACGAAGGACATTATCTGCCACAATATGGCTCCCCTTCTTGAGCAATCCTAATGATTCGGCGACCTGCAGATCCGTCACATACAGGTCTTCAACGTGATCCAGAAACAGCATATCCACAGTTTCAAGCTTTTCTTCTTCCTTCAGTCGAGTAAGGGAATCAGCAGCCTTTCCCGTAATCACCTTTACGACATCTGATAGTCCTGCTAGATCGACAAGGTTCATTATAATACCTGCGAAAACCGGATCGGCCTCAAGGCTCCAGTAGACGACGGTGTTCGTAGCGTCATGGTTGTCTTTGTGCGCTTTTCTCAACGCGTTTCCCAAGAATAGTGCCGAGTAACCAACATAACCACCCAGCTCAACAAATACTCTGGGCTTGGTCTCGGCAATAAGAGCAGCGATCTTTTTTGCTTTGTCTGGGCCAATATTGATCAGGAAGTCTCGCTGAGCCGCGAACTCGTCCATTGCTTCGCAGATGATCAGAGGATTGTTGCGCATTTTCGGGAAGTTTGGATGGTCGTAAAGCCAGCGTAGAAGAACAGCTTCGCGACCATCATTCCACTTGAGGAATTAGCAAGTCAGTGATTGAGCGACGACTTCAGATGATGGGTATACCTCAACGTATGCGTCCCCAAGCTCTTCCAGCTTTCGCATTGATGGATACTTTCCATATAGCTTCCTGCGTTCTTCCATGGTAAGTCAATTTTAGTTGGTACAAGATAAGTAAGACGCAGAAACGGGCGGGACATGTAAGCTAAGCAGATGCCCCTTTTATTGTTCCCATCCATGCTTACACGGCTCGGACGGCAAGGGCAAGCTGTGTGACATACCCTTGTTGATAGATAAGCAAGGTGAAAGGCGGGGTTTGTCACAACACCATGTGGCACATGAAGTGTACCGAACATTCACTAACAAATAGAAACTACCATAAGATGATATCAATATTAATATTAGGTCAAATATTCAAAGGCAGAGACAAAAAATGGGGTAAATATATTTATCAAAATCATTCATCCTCTATGTTCCGCTCTGGGTCATACATAACATTCCTACCAGTAAAGCCTAATGTCCATTTTGAGCTGTCTGTAAGGTATGCCGAGTCGATGAGGAATTGGCTTCAGTGTAACTATTGGGAAACAGCTGTAAATGCCGGTTTATGCAATATACATCACGGAAGGAGCTGGTCCCAAGTTTCGTTGGAGTTGGTGTACTGAATATCTTGGTTCGCCCTGAGCAACATATCGATGAACACACAGAAAGGGCTCGTTACAGAGGCTGTGATAAGTTAAAAGATACATGATAAGAGGAAGCTTATAGTACTGATATCTAAGTACATTGTAGCGAAATAGTTGATCAAGATAATGGGAGAATAGCAATGTTCTCCCATTACAAACTGTTCAAGTTTCTATAGCAAAGTAGCACTCTGAGCTCCAGATTAGCTATCAATACTCTTTTCAGAAGTGTAGAAGAGGTTCTGAGGGTAGGGGAGCTTCTGAGTGGATCCGAGTATGGGTCATAACTTTTATACCCTTTGTTATGGAGCTTCCATTCTCCGCCATCAATTTCGTCACTGGAAACAGACTCGAATTCCCATTGAGAACCATTGTGTGACATGAAAGGGGTAGAAGAAAAATGAACGTTAGTCTCTCTGGTAGGAAACCGCAGCATATATTCGTTCCTACAATGGAAGGAACAATAATCATTATCAAGGGGATGAATTGTGAATTTCGCTCTCCATGGTGCTGATTTAACCGGCGGAAGAGGTGCAGGGTCCGATAGCCACTGTGAGATTGCCCGTACCTCATCATGGGGCACTCTGGCGCGGAGCAATGGGTCAATCAGGGAATGATACACCACCTGGGCCGTTCTCTTGATCCATTGCTCTAAGACTTCCTTGTGACCCTTTGCACCCTGACGTGCGCTCAACTCCGCAAGGGGATAAATCCCAGTGGCCTTGATCTCTTTCAACTCTTGGACGAGTCTCTTGAATTCTACAACCGTCTCCGGGGGAAGCCGAGGGTTGTTTGGCTCGAAACGAGAGGAATAGTCAAGCATGACATCTCGACATTCACTTCCGATCCTAATCAGCGATCGCAAAAGGTCTCCTTCGAATGGAATGACGTGAACACGGCGAAAGGCGGATACGTCCACGTCTTCATCGTCGGTACTAGAAGATGGATTTCTATCAAATGGCATGCCAGAATTTCGTAATCGGGACAGCGCTTGCGGTCTTAGGAACCTGGATCTCCAGTGTGCGGTCCAAGAATCCCAGTTCACGGGCTCAGGCGGGGGAACCGGAACCGTCAGACTGTTAGAATCGGACGAGATGCCCAATTGCGCCCCGTTTGCGATATCCGACCAAAGAAGGCATTTCGGGCTAAGACAGACCTTTAGATTACGTTTTTCGCTGTAAAGAAATTCTGAAAGATACTTACCATTGGTACCCTCGCCGAAAACTAGATGTTGTCGAGTCGAATACGTAGTCACATCTGGGACATGCAAATCCAGTGGACTGGCTGCCAAGCCTTTCTAGGAGAATTGACATATTCAGCGAATCTCCTGGAACAACAGATGTTGACCAGTTTTCTGGCTTGATTGGCATATTTGTCCTTGATTGCATAACGACGAATCGTCGTCGCTCTACTAGGCGGAGGCCTGGTTTGTTGTAGAACATGACGACCAGCAGCCGGCATAGACCCTGGGGGCTGTCAATATGAAATAATCACTTAAAAGGAAGCAATACTGTACCTCCCAAGTGTCACACATTTGGAATGGCAGGGCCATTTTAATGCCAAAGGGGTTCTCAAATTCCACAATCGGAGAGTTCACTCCAGGTACTCTCATAGCTGACTCTAGCCTCGTTACGATACCGTGGAGTGAGAGTAGGATGCCAGTATTTCGCTGGACGAGATTGATTATCTCATTGCAGTATTGAACCACAGTCTTGATCCAGAGCTCCAGGTGCTCGGTAAGGGAGAATAGTCTAACGAGCTGTGACGAGGCCAAGCCCATGGTGTCTGTGACAGCATCTAAAACGCTACTTGTCTTTTCGGCGTTCTCTTTGACCAACTTCTGGGTGTTTTCTTGTTCAGTCTGTGCCAGGTTTGCAGCAACCACGAGCTTCTCTAGTCGTTCTGAGCCCGCCTTTGCTTCAACCAGACAGGCCTCAATTTCACGAGAGGCTGTCTGCGTCGTTATGATCAGGGCCTTTAAGTGGTCTGTGAAGGGATTATTCTTGGTGTTCCCTGGCTTTAGACTCTCCCTAAGCGAAGTAAGAAGAAAGAAAGTGATTAGTGAGGTTAGACTACTCACCAGTTCTGCATAGTCAAGAGAGTATTAATGGCCAAGATCTCACTAGTTAATATTGCGCGAAGTTCATCGACTTCATGGCGAGCGATTGCCGACCAATGCAGACGCTTCTTGAAGCTCCGAACCCAACCCTTTCTGCTGTTGTCTGAGCAGTTTATTGGACCTAAGGTATTCTCGTAACGCCTCATCTTTTCTTCAAACTCCTGCAAGGGACCGAGGCATTGCAACGCAATGGCACGGACTCTTTCTAGCCTAGCCTGTTCATCGGCGTGACTCGATACGAGATGGAATGCCTGATGGCAAACTTTCGACAGAAAGTCAAGCTCAATTGCGAGCCGCTGGAAATGATGTGGCGCCTCTTTGTACGACTTCACCTCGACGACGATGCGTTCGATCAGGCCGGCGATGGCGATCAAGTCGCCGATACTACCTCCGTCAGTAATTGTATTGCTAAGAGATCAAGGCAATTATGGAATCATAGATGGTACCTATACCCAAATGACATTGCACTAGGGCTGATCAGGATGGAACCCCTCAAAACGGACCAGCTTATCAGAGTGGTGGACAGAGGGCGACAATTATACGCCGTTTCAGCGGCTGCGTAGAAGCTCCTTTCTTACAAGCAAGAAAAATAAGCTTCGTGAGACCTGGCAGGAGAATACCATGATCTGATTGAGGGTTGGGGCGTTCTTAGCCAATCATTAGATAACACAGAATGAGGCTTACCAGAGCCTGGACGCCTTTACCAGTCGTCCGCATTTTGGTGGAGGGGTTTCACCAGGTGACTTGGGGGCCGTTTTGGTGGCCGATTTCAAGAGGTCAACTCTAGAGGCTTACGCCAAGGCAGACAGACAATCTGCAGGCCGACACATTCAGCCGTACTAACTTAGTGGGTGCGGGGTTTCTTGCTCATCAATCACAAAGTCCAAGGCCTCGTCTTCTCAAAATCATCAAGTAAAAATGAAACTACTCGTGTACCGTTGAAAAGAAGTCTGATGAAGCCGCCTGGTAACATCCCCGAAACGATGCCAACCATAAAAAAGAGTTGTAAAGATCAGACAAACTTTCTAGATCCAACGGAACACAAAATTACCCGGATTGCCCCTCTCGACATCGAAGGGAGAGCTACTCTGTATCTGCTAGATCAAAGACATCACGGTTGTTTCCCGGTAGCCACGGAGAGGTCTATATTTTCGGTGCTGGCATCGCGGGCAGTCATAATATCATTAGCCACTCTACCAGCAGGCGAATGGTATTGCAATGGTTCTGCAGCCGAGCTCGCCAGCCGGCTCAAAAAGTCAGTCCCTAATCTTTGGCTTAGGCTTCCTTCAGGGTTTAAGAAGACTTCTGACATTAAACTAAGGTACTAAAAATACTCAATCTAAGACCCTCTAAAACTTTACCTAAGTTTACCTAAGGCTTTTTATTACCTAGGATAGAGGTTCTAAGTTTTATTACATCCCCTTGGGCTTCTAGTTGGTGTCACGGCGGGATCTGCTTAGTGCTAGCACGAACGTGGCTTTTCAACCCTGTAAATGGGCTTATGGGAGGCTAGTGGCGAAGTCGTGGGCGCTTATGAGCTGACCATGCAGAGATGTTGCAGAGCCTCGTCGAGTTCTAGCTCTTGTAACCTTGACAATGGCGATTGTAGTCCCCCTAAAATTGTGATTCAAACACCCGGAACATCGAACTTGGACTCCAAAATCATTGTGCTGCCAAAAATGGTGCGAACAGAGACTCTCCTCAGCGAGTACATCAATTTCAGCGACCAGAATGCCGGCTTGAGCGATGCAGAACTTGCCAACAAAGAGCTCATGTTCTACGGCGCCGCCGCAGTCAGCCATCTCTGCAATGAACAAGAGCAAGGTATTAATATTGATGAGAACCTTCATCGAAGTGAGCGGTTCCGATTCATCCGAGAAATGGACATTATCTCGTCGATCTACTCAATTGCCCCGATAAGCAAGAAAGCGGGGATCAAGTCAACGCCGCCCGTCATTGCTTGGTCCAATCGTCTTCAGACGGTCTTTCTGGGCTTCTGTTGCACCCGCGACATGAACGATGTCCGATCTGACCTAGATGTGCGCTTGGCAACGTCTGATGATATCGGATCGCGCTTCCACAAGGGCTTCTGGAACAGAAGCGAGGAGTTTGTCCCGTTTGTTGAGTGGCTCATGCAAAGGCACAAGCTGGTCGTTTGCGGCCATAGCTTTGGGTGCGTTTACGCAAATAAATAATCTCCTAAAGTTATGCTAATTGTCCATCTCAGAGGCGCCTTGGCAACTATCTCGTCTTACCTAGCCATGGTCAGCCATGATCCCGTCCCCAACGCCTGGGAAGAAAGACCAGGAGGCATATCCATCATTACGTTTGGAGCACCTTCGTGCATGGTCGCTGAGCCCCGAGGAACAACGGCGTCCCTCCAAATGAATCTAAGCAGCAACTTCCACCACGTGATCAACCCTCACGACTATGTTCCCTTTGCTCTCAACGATAGCTCGAGGAGATTCCGGCAAGGATTCGACGCTTTGAGAACACCTTTAGGAAATATCTCGCCTACTATCCAAATGCTATGGCCCATTCTCGAGTATTTCTTGGACCTTTTGTTACAGCATACGGGAAAGTTCTGCCACTTCGGTTGCATGTATTCCATCACGGCAGAAGTCCCAGGTATCCAGAATTGTGCCCAGACTTTGCGAGTCAACGACGTGCCTCAGATACCTAGCGCTGGCCAGGTTGACCAATATCACAAGATGTCGCACTACTTCCATTGTGTAAAGAACTCTATCGGCGCGCGATTTCTCCTGGAGGCCCCATCAGACGTCAGCCGTGGGATTCAGTCAGATGTTTCATCGATGATACTTCCGATGCCCAGAACAGTGATCAACTGCTCTTGCGTAGTCCATAGCGATCACTTGATCTTGTCACTTGACGTCGATACGCCTGTAATGCAATATCTCTTAAAAGGAGCAACCTTCAGGAAGGATTCGAGGGAAATTCCTCTGACCATTCTTGGGTTTCCGACCAAGTCTGATCATTACCAGGTTGGCAAAACTCCATGTTTCCCATGAACCTCTCAACTAACCTCTACGTCCAGACATCTATTAAACTAGAGTATCGCATCAAGGACAATGATCCATTTGAAGATATTGGGAAGGCTTCAGTGGCCATACAAAAGGGCATCATCCTTCATGACATTTTCGGGCGATCTACAAATGTCGATGTTGACACGGTAAGATCTATGAGTCTGGATAGGGCCAGTCTGCCAGCGACATTCGAAAGTATCCGATTGGCAATGATACGCGCACTTGTTGCGCAGATGTCAAAGGTCCAGGCCCTCAGAACTGACAACACCTCTCGCGATGCTCATCCCCCAGAAGAGATCAAGACGATTGATGACAAGCTTAAACCTGTTGTGGACTGTATCGACGCGTTGGTAAACGATGCCAGTCCTCATCTCGTCGTTAGTCGCCTGGGGCATGCTTTTACTATTTTGAAAGTGCTTTGGCCCAAAGACTTTGAGATCGAATCGGACTTTCATGCCTCTATGCCTGGGGCCTTTGGAGATGAGGAATCTGACACTGGCCTTCTCCACGACATCCCTCCAGACTGCCCTAAAGCACTCAGAAAACTTATCACAGACATGTTCCTGAGTCAGAACGCCCCGGGGATCACCCGAGCTCAACTTTCTGTTAAGAGCTGGGAAGCTGCCAAGAGACCAACGTTGACCAAGCAATTCAAGAGGGTACCAACCTTTGCTGGAGCTCTTGAGACGTTCAGCCATGATCTATATCATCGCTCTACCGACCCCTCAAGACGCACAGAGCAAGCAGTCTCTCAGTTCCAAGACGTAATGGGTGCCATACAGTTCTGTCATCTTGTTATCATCACTCAACTTGACGCTCCGTACGAATGGTACTGCAAGTCCACTGAGGGCCATCAAATCACCTCAGCTGCCTTGGGTGCCTTGCCATCCTACTTTTCTGGAACGTCTTTATTTTCCAGGGCTCTGGCTTCATCATTCATGGAGAGTCTTGGCGTAGGAGCCATTTCCGCCGCTGGTTTAGGTGTTACCGGTGGTATAGCGGTGTTGTTTGCAAGCACTGCTGTCATCAACCATTTTCTCAATAGGCACAAAGAGTATCTCAACCTGACATTTCCTGGTGCTCTGTCGACCACCTTACAGGCACTTGATCTACCCATTGCTGAGTCTGATGATATAGTGGAGAAGACACTACTTGATCGTGTGAAGCAGGATATTGCAGGTTGTCGTGCTCCAGAGACTTTGGAGAAGTGGAGGGTAAAGCTTGAGGAGGGCTTGAAAGATTATCCTGGGGCAAAGGCTAACCAATGGTGCATCACACCTACCTTCTTCTGGCCTAGATGGCTCTTCAGTGTTGCCCAAGTCGCTCAGCTCCGCATACAGCTCTCGGACAAAATCTGCATCGGGGTCCAGGGCTCCACGGAAGCTGGCAAGAGTCAAATGCTCACAGTACTGACTGGTGCATCGGAGGACTACTTCAAACCCGGATCCAGCAGCCTTTGCAGGACTTTGGGCATCCAGTCGTACGACTCCAGCAACCTTGGTGCCATCTTCCTCGACAGCCCGGGCTTTGACGATCAAAAGCCAGAGATCAAGTACATGGCTGATGTGTTCCAAGAGCTATTCGCCATTGTCATTATCGTCATCCCAATGGAGCGAACCCGATCCGAGGCTACTGAAAGCGCTTTACGCATAGCGATTAAGCTACTTCGTGATCAGGAGGATAAGCGTCCCCTACGAATTCTACTGAGCCAGGCCGATGGTCTGGACCATCACCGCAACAACAAGCAGGTCTTCAGAGACACTCTATGCGACGTCAAGGAACAGTTCATGTCCAGATTTAGACAGGAATTGGGTGAAGACTTCACCACGTTCAGACAACAGCCGTTCCACGATGGAATTGTTTGCAAATCGGAAAGGCTGGAAGATATCGTCAAGCCATTCTCCACGCATGCCCAGATGAGTTTGGATGGGATCAGTGCATTGGCAGATTGTCCTCCTGGAACACCGTGTAAGATTGAAAGAGCGAGCCATTTTGGGAATCTGTGCGAGTTGGCTGAGGCGGGAGAAATATGGGACATTGAGTCGCTACGCTCCTGGCTGCGGGATCTTTCACCCAGCAGCGTGCCGATGTCCAGTGGCCGCGTGCGAGTATACTGTGATTAAGTTTGGCAATGTGATGTTTTTCTATTGACTGTCTCTGATAGCTACTTTATATACACGGCTTGTTTGCTTTACACCATCTGTGTCTCGGCTAAAAGTACCTGCAGGGGCCCCTGCTTGTCTGTTGGTTGCAACATAACATCCTGTGTACTCCGTGCATGCCCACCTTCCATATTGGCTGATTGCAGGAGGCAAACTTGGCTGACATCACATCATCCATAGAACCCCGCGGTGGTGACTTCAAAATGCCGCAGCCAGACCTAGATCAGACATCATGGTCTTTAGACTATTCGTCCTTAGTCATTCATATTGACCGTCATGTCTGATCCCCAAACCAGTGATAAGGTGGTGGAACAGCCTGCGTCGATAACAGGTGACGCGCCCCAGGAGGAAACTCCCACAGGGCTTCTCCCCGGTCAGCATTGGACGCAGACAGTACGTCTCCAGCATATTACCCTTCACACTCGGTGGGATTAACATTCTGGCGTCCCAGGAGCCAGATCCGAACGATCAAGACGACTATAGTGACTCAACGCTCTCGGACAATGGAAGCTCAACAGCCTCACTTTCATCTGATATCTTGCGCTACCGAGAGATCAATGGTAGAAGATACCATAGTGAACAAGGCGATGCTCAGTACTGGTCAGTCATCATTCCAACAGTCGTAGAGCACTGCCATTCAGTTCAGCGCATTATAGCTGACCTATTGTCCAGGATTTCAAATGACAATCAAGCCAATGAAGCACTGGACATCAAGTAAGGAGCTAGTGTACCACATAAGTCTCTCTGCTCAAAGTTCTCAGTCACCATGTTCTGATTCTCATGTACAACGATAAACTTTACAAAGCACCTTTGAAAGAGGATATACAGGTATTTTTCGATTTTACTACTGTAACTTGAGCTATTTACTGATTCGTTTAGAACGTTGTAGATATTGGAACAGGCACAGGTAAGAGTCGCGTGACGGTGTTCCTCATCGATATTGTCCTCATCGATATTGACATCTAATTCACTGCACTTGTACAGGAATTTGGGCGATGTAAGACCTTCATGAACGGCACTCGAAACCAATAGCTCACACTGACAGGGACTTTGCCGACGAGTTTCCAAGCGCAAAAGTGGTAGGAATCGACATTTCCCCAATCCAGCCAGGCTGGTTACCACCGAACCTCGAATTGTTAGTATAGCATCGATCATCACTATCGTCATACCGAAACACTAACCATTTAGTCAAATCGATGACTGTACTCAGGAATGGACTTTCAAGGAGAATTCACTTGACTATGTAAACATGAGATTCCTGGTCGGCAGCATTGTCGACTGGCCCGGGCTGTTCAAGCAAGCATATAAATGCCTAAAGCCCGGTGGTTACATCGAAAGCCATGAGGCCTCGCCTTGCATTGGAAGTGACGATAAGTCGGTGTCTGAAGATAGTGCTATGGGTCAATGGGGTAAGATCTTCATGGAAGGAGGTCGAAAGCTTCAACGACCATTCTCCGTTCTCGAAGATAATGTTCAAGTTGAGGGCATGAAGGAAGCAGGATTCGTAAACATTGAGGACGAAGAAATCAAGGTACGTATTACATAATGTTGTTCTTTGAACTTATCAATTCTAATCACGGTCAGGTGCCCATTGGCGGATGGCCTGAAGATCCCAAACTCAAAGAGGCTGGTCAGTATTTTCAGGCTGCAATCCTACAAGACGTCGAGGGCACTCTCATGTTTATCGCAAACCTGTTAGGGTGGAGCAAAGAAGAGGTCCACGTCTTTGCTGCTCGGTATCGTCGTGAGATTAGGTCAAAAAAGGTCCACGGGTACTTTCGTGGCAAGGTGGTTTGGGCGCAGAAGCCACTTGACAACTAATACTATGGTTTCATTCATGCTGCCGTATATGTAGTAAATTGTATGTTGTGTCTATTGCAGAAGATAGATACCGCTGTTTTCGAAGCTACTCGTCACCAGTAGCAAACTCTCCCTTTGCAATTTTATCGCTGAGCGCCTTGTTGGGTGTAAAATAAGATGAAAAGTCGTCCCGCGCTTCCAGTAAGAGGTCTGCTACCATTCTTCCAAAGACAATTTCTCCAGCTGGGTTTAGATGCGTCCTATCGCCTTCTCCCCAGTTATAACGTTGTGCGTTCTCATTACCGATGGCATTGATATAATCAGTGCTCGCTTTGTTGAGTTCCAGATATTGGGCATCGACGTCTCCAGCAGCTGCAATAGTCTCGGCAGCCCACTCCTTGAGGTTCTGGACAACCTCGCCGTTTTGAAACGTGCGGCGCGTGAGTGAAGTGATAAAGATCTAATAGCTTCTTAGTACGGGCGAGACTTGCAGATTGACTAGAAGACTTACCGGTGTTCCGCCAGCCGCTTTGATCTGATTGCCAATGTCCACTAGGTTGGCATGGAACTCATCCAGCTGCATAACCTTCTGGTCATTGTGACCAAATTGAATCGTCACAACAGGCTCAAATTCGGCTTTCGCCGCACCAACGTCTTTAATGAGAGTGTCCCAACGACCATTGGACTTCCAAGATACAGTAGTTGAGCCACTGACACCTCGATTATCGCCTTTGGCGGGGGCGTTGAGGTATGACAAGAAACCATTACCCCAACCACCATCTACGGCGACGGTCGAGTCACCGATGAGGAAGAATTGTGGTGGTTTAGCTGCCTGGGCAACAGGGCTGGACTGGACAGAGCCAATGACGGAGAGTACTAGACCCGCAAGAGAGAATCTCATTTTGAGGATTTCTTGTCAAGTTCTAGGAAAGTCAATAGTAGTAGCAGCTGAAGAAAAGAGGTCCTGGACTCTCAAATGATTACACTCGTAGATGGATCAAAATCACTTAATATTATATCGTGCACAGGACATCGTAGACCAGGGCTAACAGGGTTAAGGTGTACGGCATCTCGGCGGGGTCCGCTACTCTCGGTGCAATGATATCGCGAAGTCACATATAAACGGCGCATGCGTTGATGTCGCCATTCCTTGTCGATACATCGGAGTGAGATATACCGCAGACATATCTGGAAAGATCGACATTAGCCTATTTTTCAGTAGTGGAAGAGATATTTCCAGCGGGGACCATGGGTGTAGATCATGGACTGTTCCGCTATCACTTGGCGGTATGGGCTACAATACCCCTGCTGCAGCGGTGCCATGCACGAAAATGGCAGTTGAACATTACTAGAAAGTTGACGAGACTACACAACAAGTATATAGAGTTCGCCGGGGGTGCACAGGTTCTCCCGTCATTACTAATTCAAGCCCAGAGTACATCTGTAATCTCCTCAAACAAATTCGCCGCCCAAATTGCATCATAGTCAAAATGTGGCCGAGCAGATACACCGCTCGCCTCCCTCTGAACAATTTGAGTGTTAAGTGCGGTCATGTCATCCAATATCTCAACATGCTCTGCTTGTCCCTCATCGTCGGATAGCTTCTCGTCCAGCTCAATGACCCTCGGCAGACCAGCAACACTTTCAGATGCGCGACGCTTCCGAGGCGTGTACAGAGTTGTCGCAGACAAGTTATGTATCGGTCCATATGCCAACCTCTTCATCCCCGCGTCGTGAAGGATAAATGTTGATAGGTCCAGTTCTGTTGGTGGTTTACCCGTGATCAGAGCGTAGTCGAGCGAGAGTCGAAGGCGCATGTATTGGCGTGTGATGAATAGTTCGTCCCAATACTTTGTAAGACTCTTCGACGGCGCTGACAATGCTCCTTCTGCTCCTGAGGACTGTCGACGCCCTGGCGGTTTTGAGTGCGGGCGCAACGGTAGCTGAATGGGCGTTGATTGAACGATTTGGGTGATCATTCTACTGATGTCTTCGGCTCCCTCAAAACGCTTACTACACAGATGCATTGCTTGTGCGTGATATCTCGTGAGCAGTTGGTCTTCGTCGCTTTCAAGGTCTTTGGGCGCCATTCTCTCATCGATGGAGCTCAGCATAAGCGGATATGCAATGTAAGCAATGCTAAACAAAGGTTATTTCAAGCAAGTCGATTGAGAGCTGGTCACTTACGCAGATATAGGAAGGTGTTGAGTTAAACCTTCTTGAACGATGAAACCCACTAGTTTCGTCGTTTCTGTCGTCGCATAACTTATGTCCTTTCCAATATTGCGGAGTACAGTGTCGTCAATGATATTGACTCCTTTCTGTCGCTGCTCAATCATCATAGCTTCATGGTTTCCGAGTGCGATTTGGGCAGCACTGCATTCATCGTTAGTAAGGAGAAGGACGCTAATAACCCAAGCTACTCACTAGGCATATATGTACACTACGCTTGATATCAACGTTGTCGATCTGTGCGCCCCAGTCCCCTTGAGGAATGGATCGAGAGCTTTGTCCGCTTCTTTCTTCCAACGCGTTAGGTTACTCTTTGCGGTCCTGATTTGAGACAGTGTCTTCTCAAAATTATCGAGCGAATATGTGATGTCGAATGCGTTTGGGCCATAGCAAATCGAAAGAGTCTCTGTCAGAATAACTGCCAGACGACATTGAAAGTTTATGATGTCTGCTAGCTGACGCTTCGTTCTAGGGTCATACACAGCAGAGCTCTCTGCTTCATCGGCAAGATCCTCAGGAATGATCGGATCTAAAGTGACATTAAAGCTTGAAGGTGTTATCTGTAGAGGTTTTCGAAGACCGAGGGTCAAGACTCTATCTCTCCAGAACAGAGACCACCAAAGTCTCTTATTACGCTTCTTGCGCGATATACTTGAACCGGGAGCTTGGAAAGTGTGGGCTTGGGCAACGATGGCATTTTGAATAGCGATAGCTAGCCAAGTGCTTCCTGCATGGGGTTCAAGAGCCGAGAATTGGAACGTCAAGAGTAAGGCTGCTTGCGACTTGGTGAATGCATCACTCTCGACACCAAGGTCAAACAATAGCTTCTGACGGTTAGTGGCTATAAGCGACTTCAGTAAGTTTACCTACCTTGGCTCTTCTATAGAAGATATTCCGTGCCACTTTCACGTTTGTGTATCCAGCATTCTTGAGTACTACGGGCGATACGAACTGTGTCTTGTTAGCCCTGTATCAAGATAGTCAAAGAATCCTTACCGCTGATGCTGCGAAAAGCATCGCTTGGAAAACTAGCAAGGACATTGGTTTCCCTCTTACATCATCCGCCCCTTCCCCCATGTACATATCCCAGAATTCCTTCTCATCTACTAAAGGGTAGTAGGGATGTAGGTACAGGAAGTACTGGTTGATGAACTCTTCCTGAACGGTTCGCACAGGAAGGTGAAAGCACCGATTGAGTTCAAGAAAGTCAACATCTTGTTCAGGGAGAACTCTAAGATCAGGTAACACTAAGAATGGCTGTGTTGTGTACAGGACTTCAGACTGGGAATATGCCGCTGAAAGTCGGGGCTTGGACATGATGCCTCAGTCTGCGAATGCTGCGTTCTATGGGAAACACTGAAACAGCCCAGAAATGGAGGTCTCGTATATCTTGCGAGAGGCAAGGCTTTGGTGTACTTTTTGGTCACGTTGTGCAGGGTTCGAGTGATAGTCCGGTCATCCGTAGGACCGTAACCATCCTCAACATGAGCTGAGCGTTATCGGAGTCCGGGAACCAAACTTCCGTCCCCACTTTCAGCTGCCGAGACGACTCCACTCGCTGACACGGTTCGATCAACTCCTGCCTTGCTGCCTCAGGCCTATACTCTAGCCTAAAACGGTAAACAGCTTGAGCTCCTCAAGCTATGCTGCGTTTCTCCAACCTCAACGAATCTACCGACATATCCTCAACGAAATCTGCCACGTTACAATTGTTTTGCTCTCTTCATCTATTGATTACTTGCTAACTCATATTCTCATTTTCTATCTACCTGATCGCTTCTTACGACGGAAACGATGAGAACCAGATCAAACTACTATTATGATCATTACGAGGGCCTCTTTTATGATGACGGCGTGGAGTTAACGGATCCCGATTTTGCCAATGTCAATCATGAAGCACAGTGTGAGCTGATGGCCTATAGTGAAGGGCGATATGAGGGTCGCCCTTCAAGAGAAGACGTTTGTGAGCGAGCCCAGAACTACTCAAAAAACATCTTTGCCAGCTATCATCAGCTCAACAAGATACTCGACAGACATGAGGCTACTATCCAGAGAAGATGGATGAAAAAGCCGCGCCAACAGAGGCTTACATTTGGTCCTTACGAGAGGACCCTGCCTACTTTTCAGAGCAGTTCCGCGAAATCCTAGACCATCGTGAAGAGATGCTTCCAGACACCAAGGGCAACCCGCATTCTGTCCTTCAACCCCACCGAATCAATACCCTCTGGTCCCGAGTGCTTCTCAACATGGTTGTGCATGCCTATTCGAACCTACAATCTTTCACAATTCTATATACTAAAGTCCTGACTTGCATCCAGTTTGAGGAATCCGCTCACAACGATATCGATCCTACGAAGGACTTGCCCGAGATGTATCTCCACGCTTTGACGTTACTCAAGTTCTCTCTGGACCAAGCAGTCATGGTTTCCTGAGAACAACTCGAGCACTCCGCATTCGCCTCACCTCCCATCCGGAAGTTCTTCGCTGGCATGCCGCCTCCAGGTCCTTACACGTCAGTTATTATGAATGTGATCCCCCATGCTGGGGTCAAGATTACTGGAGTCCATAAAGAGGTAATGTTCATCATACAAACTTTATGGGAGGATGGCTGGGGGCTTTTTATAGCACGCTTGCCGCTCGTCGTTGATGAACTAGAGCAGTTGATGCAGGCAAACCCCAAAGCAGATGCACTCATATCGGCTCATGTCGCCAAGATACTTGGTGATATTGCTATTATAGCACAGTGTCTCAAACAGCTGGAGCTGTATCAGCCATGGGCTGCTCAGTTCGACGAGGCTATTAAATCTGCAATTGAAATACACCGAGATTCTTGGAAGAGAATGGGGCCCGATTTTGGGCAATTGCATGATGCCTTCCTGAGGAAAGAGTTTGATGAAGCAGCTAGGCTCGCTGAGCCATCGGGTGGGAAATTTACCTATCCGTATAGCAAACGCCGTACCAAAGAGACGGTAGATACCATGCGCCGAGCTGAAGCGAACTTGGATATAGTCTGGGCCAAGATCGATCAAATCACTAAAAAGAACGTTACAGGGTTTGAGGATGATCGTTCCACGGTTTACCGGATGCTTTCCGGATCACGGACCCTGCGAAGGACGCCTGAGTGGGTTGAGCCAATAAAAACCGACTCGAAGGCCGAGTCTGTTACGAAACGAGATCGATGGGAGCTCAACAAACCTCTTTCGAAACTGTTTCTAGACGAGCCTGCGCTAGAACCCAAGAAGTTCAAATCAGAATTCAAGGCAAAGACCAAGGTTAAGGGCAAACGTGACCCCACAGAGCCTGCCACTGCGGAGGAGGCGACCCCGCCGGCTGTTGAAGCAGAACCAGCGCCTTAAGCGACGCAGTCCACATTTGCTGTTGACGCCAAAGCACTCAAGGTGTTCCGTACTCTGTTCTTCGATCCTGAAGTGACATCGACTCCTGGCTTGATCCCGTGGAACGACTTCCTCTATGCCATGGCGGCGACTGGCTTTAAGATTGAGAAGCTTTATGGCTCAGTCTGGCAGTTTACTCCGACTCAGTTGGACGTTGAGCGTGGTATCCATTTCCATGAACCGCACCCCATGGGTAAGATTCCTTTCGAGACAGCTAGACAACATGGGCAACGATTGACGAGGGCTTATGGATGGCATGGGGGTATGTTTGTACTGAAGGAAAAGTCATAGAGGTTAGAATGTTAAGGTACATTTTGTTTGAATCACTGTACAGATACAGATCTCGGTATTCTCAGCTACCCGCTTAATAGCTGCTGTTGATTCGTTTCTAGGCACAATGGTTGAGAATATAAGAGAGTTTATCGTGAAGCCTTTGTATCAGTATAAGCCTGAATTTATGACACGCAACTATCCAAATAGCGAGAAGAAATGTGATGCAACATCCGTTATTATGATTTAAGAAAGCTCTTCATATGTTACAATTTAGACATTATGAAGCTTTTTTGCTACAAGAACGTACCCATTGAAGCTGTGATATTTTCAAAAAAAGGTTCACCCTAGAGCTACAAGACGCACCCGCAACTGTGGAGCAAGAGCGGAGAAGCTACCTATCCAGTCAAAACAGCTCGGCTCTGAGCCACTAAGCCCCTCAGAGTTAGACCAGAGTCTGAAATCTTATCGGTAAGCAAGCTCAGGGTTTTGATTGGCGCGACAATACACGGAGATTTCCGCTGCCCGTGATGAACTTTTTACCAAATGATTCACGAACTGGAAACTATCAGCATAAGCGGGCATGTCTTGCGAGACTGATCACCCAGAATGAAAACAAGAGCTCATACCACGCGATGGAGCAAGCGAAATGTCTATATATAATGAAGGAGACGGCTGATGGGCACGGCCTTTTTGCCAAAGAGCTCATCAAGGCTGGGACACGCATCATTCACGAGAAACCGATTCTGACTGTCTCACAAGATGAGACAAAGACGAAAGCCGAGTACAGGTGTGTTGTTGAGCAAGTCGCAAGTCTGAACGACTCAGAGAAAAAGCGATTGACGGATCTGTATCACAACGACAAAAAGCTGCGTGAATTTTCATTCCTCCAGGGTCAGCAATGTCCTGGGACAGACCTCGATGCTGGCATTGTCTTGGCAAAATTCTATACAAACGCTGCGAGCATCACATCCGGAGGTCTCGAGTGTGGCTTGTTCACTATTTTCTGTCGCATGAATCACTCATGCACACCAAACATATGCTGGGTATATGATGAGCCAACAGGGTTCATGGAAGTATACGCAGTGAGAGATATCAACCAAGACGAGGAGATCACCAACTCATACATCGAAGTCGCAATATCTCACCAGGCCAGGATGAAGGAGCTGTCGAATTGGGGCTTCACGTGTCAATGTACCGCCTGCGAAGGACCAGACGCCGCGAAGCACGATGAGCGACGGCGCAGGATTGCGCAGATCAAGGGAATTCTTGACATTTATCAGGATGCGGGAAAATCAGGCGATGCGCCGAAGTTTGCTGAGGTTCCAAAGACAGACTTGGAAGCATTGAGGCTAGGCGAAGAAAGCCTCACGTTACTATCGGATGAGGGACTCATCGAACAACTGGGTGTCATGTATGGGCTGTGTGCCAAGTTCGCCAAAGGCGCTGGGCTACACGACTTTGTGGAGGATTATGAGGAGATGGAGTTTGAGATTTTGGTAATAACGACTGGGGAGTATATCGATTGAGTTGAAAAACGTTCTGAGGGATCAAGAAAAGTGGAAAGCCATGTTATTCGGAGCAACGGCGTTTAAATGGCTTGCAGCCCGCATGGTAGCTCACAAAGAATCCCAAAGGCAACACTTTGATCGGTCTTCAGTGAGGGTCCTCGGCACTGGAAATCAAGTCTCTTTATAGCTTCACGCCACTGCGTGTTATGCCCCATAGTGGGGATCAATTTATGACATTATCATACTATAATAATCTAAATTACACGAAAAAAGAAGTCTTTGGAAAGGAATCATTCTGTAGAGATTTTGGGGGACAAAATAAAATGCTCCAACAGCGTGACGACGGAGGAGAAAATGAAGGAAAATGGAGAGCTTCCAAGTCCTCTTACTGACAACCAGGGCATGTCCAACACGCAGGATCATCCCAGATAGAGTTCATGGAGGGGTCCTTGTCCGTCTCAAGCGGTATGGGCATACCGCTCAGAGCAAGCTTGTAAACCGAAAACTTGCATCGATCATCCTTATACCCAGAACCTTTGCATCCTGGATACGCTCGGCAGATAGCAGCACACCTCCGAGGAGTAGCCTGGGCATACTCTGTATACACAGTAATCAGGTTGGGATCATTTCCATCAACCCAGCCACCTCCCATATAAGCCTCGTAATTGCAGAGAGTACCAGCAGGAGGGTTGGCGACTGGCTTGCACTCATCACCTAGAGTGTATGCGCACATGTCGGGAGGGCCCTTGGGAACAGAATCAGGAACACACGGTTCGCAATCGGTGTAGCAGCGCGAGTCCAGCCAAACCTGCTTCTTCCAATCGTTCTCTTCGGTGACGAAGTTCTCCTTGAGTAAGGGAAGTTCAGAAAAGTAGCATCGGTTTTCGAACTGTGAGTATCCAGCGGTCAAGCAGAGTGGATGGCCTTGACAGATGGCAATACATTCTTCGGCACGGTCTTGGTGGGGATATGACTCGCGAGTCTCTAGCCAGAAATTTCTGCTGGTCAACTTGTCGCCCCATGAACAGAGAACGTCTTTGGGGTAGTTGAAGCGGTCGAAGTTACACATCTCGCCGTGCGTATACTTGCATGTCTCTGTTGGGGTCGAAGAGGCAGTAGTGGTTTCTGAGGTTGAAGTGGGCTCTCGAATGGTGGATGTTACATCTTCGGTCAAGGATGTTGAGTCTCGGCCCAAGGGTGTAGACTCTTGGGGAGGTTTGCTTGATGTATCTACAACAGGGGTTGGGGCAGATGTGTGAGTTGTTTCAGGCGAAGTGGTAGTGCCTTCGATAAAGGTTGGCTCCACGTCGACGCTAGTCTCTGGTCGAGGCGGTCGCATGCTTGTTGACTTGGTGCCTGGCGTAGGCTCTAAGTTGCCAGAGCTTGTCTGTGGTTCAGGTAGCCAGTGGGTAGTGTTCTGGGGAACTCTGGTGGATGGCTCGGCGATAACAGTTGTCTCCGATTCTACTGGAGCTCCAGTAACGCCAGCAGTCGTTTGGGATGATGATTCGTCACAAAGCTGACAGTTGAAGCAAGCCAACTCAGACCATTCTAAAACACGGTCTGGGTCTCCATGGGTCCAACCTTGAAGCCTCAATGGCTCAAGGATGAAGTTGCAAGGGTACCTCGGGTTGTTGTTCACAGCAAATGCGAAACATCCATCGATGTAAGCACAGGTCAACGCGCACTTCTGGATATCCATGCCTTGCATGGGATATTCTGAGAGTGGATATGCCACAGCCTCAGCATTGGGCTGGGAACGGTACTCGCAGAATGGCTCCGAAGGCTTTGGCCACTTCTGTCCACAAAAGCCCGGAGGCCTGTAACCATCGGGACAAACCTCTTGAGAAGGAATCTCTGGTCTGGTGTAGCCTGTCGTGGTAGCGGGAGGTGAGTTCGTGGTAGTAGTGACTGGCTCAATAGATGTGACTTGCTTGGCCGGATCGCTAGTCGGAGTGGATGGAAGTCTGCTGGTAGTCTCCTCAGGAGTGTCGCTATCTCCAAAGTCCAGTTGGAACTGGTCGATGTTGTCGGGCGTAACCTGATTGGAGACGAAGACCGAGTCGACGTAGATCAAAGCCAGCCCATTGCCCGTGCAAGACAGGGAGATGCCAAAGCTGGCGCTTCGAGAGTCGGCCATGACAGTAGTGAGGACTCTGTTCCATGAGACACTAACGCCACCACTGGTGAAAAGACCCATGGTGTAGAACTGGGTGTTACCAAGGTAGGCATTGACGCTGCACGCCTGGTTGCCTTCAGCGGTGAGGACGACGTAGTAGAACTGGACAGTATAGAGAACATTTCTGCTTGGAGCAAGGCTGGTAAGAAACTGTGAGATACTCGCCAGTCCGCCAAAAGCTCGCTTCTGTGAGTCGGAAGAAGAGCCCAATGCAACACAGCCATTATCGGAGCTTCCGTCTCCCTTGTAGCAGTCGCCGTTCCGCTGCGTTGCCTCGCCTTCAGCATCGAAGCCAAAGATGCCACTTGCTGAGTTCGGGTCTTTGATGGAGAATCGTCCGTTGGAAACGGCATTTGTGATCACGACACCTCCCTCAGATTGTGTTGCAGTCGGTTCATCAGTCAACGTGCCACTGGGTGCCTCTGTGCCTTGGCTGGCAGGACTTTCGGATGATGATGACCCCATGGACACTCCAGGATCTTCAGTAGAGAATGTGGAGGCGATTGAAGGGTCGATAACAGAGGTTTCAGTAGATGCCTCTGCCGTGGAAATTGTTGTCATGGTAACGGCAGATGACTCTTCAGTGGAAAGAGCTTTAGTGGAATATGTTGCAGCGGAGTGCGCTTCAGTAGAGTGTGTTTCAGCTGAGTGTGTTGAAATGGTCTCATCAGTCTTGGTGGATGTTGTTGTAGGGCCGAGGCCATCGATTCTACCGTCGACACATTGTTCGGCTATCGACCACTGTTAGTAAGGGCTCGAAACGAATACATCAACACATACCTCTGTACACGTTCAGAGACACCGGTACGCAGCCAGATGGCTCGGATCCCAAAGTCATGTAAACCTGTCCATCAGATGGGGTCTGGCAGAATGAAGCTCCGCCATTGGGCAGCGAGGGGTTTTGGAAGCGCAGTACCCCTCCCTCAGAGCTGAAAGTGGTCGAGATGGCACTATCACTCGATAAGGATGAGGCCTCGAGTTTCTGGTATCCATCACCGATATATGACACTGGAACACCATCCTCGGAAAGCTGACCGTTGCCAAGAGTGAAGACAGTAGCAAAGGTGCAGATGTCGGGATTGCCGTCACCAACAAAACCACCAATATCGCGCTTTGCGTTTCCACCGGAAGGGCTAACGAGAAGAATGATGCGTTGTCCAGTTGGCTCGAGAGTAGTCGAAGCGGAGGCGCTGGAAGCAACCGAGGACGTGAGATCTGGACTTTGAGCAGTGGATGTCGATATCAATCCGACATCTGTGGTGTTTTCAGCTGGGCGCGGGAGATCTGTCGAAATTGATACTGGGACAAGGTATGTTGAAAGGTAGGTAATACAGTACGTCCCAAGGTCTTGGTCCGCATACTGGACGTCTCTCGCATCAACAGCAGTAGCACCACCGACGATACTGCTGAGCAGCGCAAACGCCCCAATATTGCCCTTCATTTTGACGTGAAAACAGCAACGGTCGAAAGAATGATCAAATTAAAATTTTGCTACGACACCGACTACGTATAAGAATTAGGGCAAACGGACCGAGCGCAACTAAGCAATGCGAAATGTTGGTGGCTGCAAAATGGTCTGCTCGTTGAAATGACAACATGCAAAGGGGTCGATAGTGACAGACGCCATCATTTGAATTCAGGGTCTCGATTGCGATCTCTGGGTCCCAAGTCGTTCTAAGGCTGAGACTATTGACCCGAATTAGTGGAAAAGCCGTTCAAAAAAAACATTAGGGGCGATCTAGTCATCGTCTAGTCATCCCTTGCTTAGGCGACAGACTGCTCAGCCAGCCACGATCAACGAAAGGAATCGTCTAAACACAACGAGGTGGAAAGATCTCATAATTAACAGAAGAAGAGGCGCTTCATCGTAATTTTATCAACCAGACTTAGGGGATTCTTTGATTTGTTCCAATTTTTGGCGTCTTCACACGTGGAAGGGGATGTCACTGAGTAAGGGAGAAGAATGAGTTCCACGGGGCTTATGCTTATTAGACATGCATATTTTAATGACATTTCAGTCATTTAGGCATAAAAATTCGGTTGCATTGACTTTTGAGAAACATCGGAGTTTCGGCTTTTCCATCCATTTTACCCAGTCCACCAACGACATCTGCCCTCCTAGAAGAGACTTTCTAGAAAACATTGCCCTTGGTCTGTCTCATCTCCGAGACCTTCAGGTTCCTGATAAGAGCGACCCAGATGAATGACAATGCCATGATGGCCGTTCCAGCTGCCAACATTCGGGTCTGCGCATATCCGTATGCCTTCTGAATAGCGATGCGCTCAGGCGTGCCCTTTGCATAACTCAATTGCGTAGGGAGATCTCCGTAGATAGCATCGAGGTTCTCAAGCGCACTTGTGGGTAGATACATCTTCAGTGCCTTCTCAAAGGTATTCGTCCAGATGGCGCCAGAAATTGTGTCGCCGATACTGCCGCCCGCTGTACCAGTGACGCTCAACATAGCCAACGCCGCAGCAACGTGCTGATGATCGACAGCAGCAAGAACGGCGAGTTGCATGCAAATGGTGAAAACACTTCCGCCGACAGAAATGAAAATCTGACACATGACCAAGTATCCCACGTAGCCAGTTGGGTTTCGGAAGTAGATCATCAAGCCTTGAGCGAGGATGTAAAGCGGTACGCCTGCCCAGAGGAGCCACTTGAAATATCCGGTCTTGCGGATACCCCAACCCACGAGGAATAACAAGAAGCCAGACACAACATTGAAGGTGTTGTTGACATAACCGGCCTCTGCAACTGTCAGATAGTTGACAACTTGAAGGAAGGATGTGAAGTAGTTGTTCCAGCAGTAATACGAGATCTGATAAGTAAGGTCAAGGAGACAAGCGCCAACGAGGGTTCGATCAGTCAAGAAGTGGAACTTGAGGAAGGGAACTGGCGCAAAGTAGACCTCGTTGAGGGCGAAGCCCACGAGAAGGATGAAGCCCACGATGATCATGGCGATGATGTATCCAGTTGACCAGCCATGAGGTGCCATGGAAGCGATGGTGAACGGGAGAAGGAAGATGATTAGGCCAGCGGCAAAAAGGAACACGCCGAGGACTGCCAGGTGGTTAGCTTTGGGTGTCTCTCAAATACGGGTCGAACCTACCGTCAAACTCGAGTACATAGTGCCAGATACTTTCCTTCAACGTGCGACCACTTGCCTTCTTTGGCAGAATATTCTTCTTGGCCTTTCGCAAGTTGATCTTGAGAAGAATGTACAAGGGTGCGCAGACGACAGGTGTGATGAAGGCAAAGGTGCCGAACCCCCAAGGCCAACCAATGTCAGCCAGCATTCTGTCCGAAGCGTAAGATCCGGCAAAAGCAGAGATCATGTAGGGGGACGATGTGAAGGCATATGCCAAGGCTCGGTTCTTGAGGTTGGTAGCATCGGCGGTCATGACATCGATACTGTAGATCAGGCCCGTGAAACCGACCGAGTAGAAGACCTGCGATTACATTAGCTTCGATGGCCAACATGTGATTTCTGTTACGTACATTTGCGGCACAGTAGGTCGACAGGTCTTTGGACGTAGCCATCAAAATCAGGCCGAGTTCACAGAATCCCACCATCAGAAGATAACCCTCAGCTCGGCCCCAAAGATCAAGGAGTTTGGCAAGCGGAATGAAGACAGCGGCAGTCATTGAGCTCGCGATAACACCAATGGTGTTGAGAAGCGAGTGCGAGCTCCAGCTGCTGGTGACATACGGTACTAAATTACCGACAGTCGAGCTTTGGAAAGCATTGAGAAGGTAAACGAGCCAGATGAAGATGAAAAGGCAGATTAGCGATGTCTTGGACCATACGAGGGTGATGGCCTCCATGTCCTTGACACCCTCGGTGACATCCTCAGCGGGGAGGGAATCATCGGGAATAGCTGGGTGTCCATCTTCAGGATGAGGGTTCTTTTCGTGGTCTGTAGTTGTCGTGATGTCCTGAAGATCGACATCAGAGGTCTTGTTCGACCTGTTCCAGAGGCCCATTTTGGCGGTTCAAGCGAAGAAAGAGAGAATTAAGCTTGAGAACTTTTAGATTTCTCAACGAGAAAAAGGGTTACATTAAAAAGAAATGACATGCTGCATGGCCCCGGCATAAATCTTCCGACACCGGTGGATCAAATAACGAAAAGAACGCATCAGATAAGATCATCTTGCCCCGTTGGTTCCGACTCTGTTGGTTGCGTCCCTGTAGAATACGGCAGGATCGGCAAGCTGAGTGGGATGCTTGGCAAATAGCGATGAGGCTCGTAAAGCAAAGAGGGTCTTTTCCACGGTAAACACGGCACGGTTAGCTCCACCGCGTACGTCAGTCAGATTATCTAGGGCCAAAGGCAGAGTAGAAAGATGTGAAGCAGAGTTTTGAAAAGGCAAAAACTTGTTTAATCAATCTAATCTAATCTGATTTTATTGATTGAAAGAGGGCGGTATCGGGCCGGATTGGAGGGCGTTGTGGAATTGTTACGGGAGAGATATCGTTGCGTGGAGGGTTCACGGGGATATCACAGCGCCACAGCGCATACAAAACGTGTCATTTATACTCTTCTAGTACTAACACTGGTTAGAAATGAGCAACTCCGTAAAGTGGGCTCGTTGTCAAGCGACTGATTATGATGGCTGACCCGGAAATATCACGGCCAAACGAACTCACGATGTCCCCTCGGTAATATGATCAATCGTGAAGTTAAAGCCCCCATCCGCATCCGGCTTTATATCGTGCAGACAATATCTTGGGGTTTTGACGCTATCTGGTCAGTTACGAGCTAGAATTAGACACAATTGAGACTTACCTCCAAAACCAACTACTCAGACACATATTCTTGCAGTTCTTGGCCAGCAAGGCAATGTCGCGCTCGAAGGTCTCGCCGGCAAACCGACTCGCAGCGTCATCAGCAGCTTTATTCACTCTGGCGATCTCAACTTGAAGCCTGTCAAGCGACGCGTCAAGTCCTCGCTGCATATCGCCGTGCGCCAATAATACCACGATGTTCTCGACGAACCCTTCTCGTATTTCTTTGCGCACGCTCACCATGTCATTCGTGATCCACATGACTTTGACGGCCGCATCGCATAGATCTCGAATCTCCTTAGATTCCATGACGTACTCAGGCAAGTCAAGTCCATTGGCGAATTCGATGTTGGCCACCACTTGTTTCATACAGCAAGATGCATCCCTGTAACCGAGATACTCCTCTAGAGAAGGAAGATGGGCATTTCTTCGATTGAAAGCTTCCTTTTGATAGGCTCGCAAGGTATCAGTGGCCTCCTTCGCGATGCGCTTTCGGTAACTCGGGTTGTCACTGTAAAGACGACGAACAGTCGAGGCGTACTCCTCAAATGACAGGACAGCATCGTGGTCTAGATAACGAGTCGATGGCTCAACCTCCTTGCTTGAAACGCCAAGGCTTTTTTCGACATAGTCCTCGCAGTCATCCAGTAGAGCCTGCAGCTTCTGGTAATCAAACTGTTCGACGATGGAATATTGATCGAGAAGGTCGTCGATAATGAACATCCAGACTTGGAAGGATGTCAAGACCTCTAGCTTTTCACGCGAGGCGTATGGATACCAGCCAGCCAGTTGCTCCGACAGGTTAGCTTGAGTGAGGCGCGAGCGGACCGTTTCGTTGACAGCGTGTCTGAAAGATATGTAAGCGCTCTCATCTGTATTCCTCAGGTGATGTTCTCTGACGTTTCGACCAACTGGAGGATCTTGACGTCTATGGCCTCCACGTGCGGATTCACGTCTTTCGGCCATCCAACATGCATCGGACCCAAGTCCGGGACTCTAAGGCTTTGGCCTCTAAGTACGGACACTAAGTCCTCTCTCGTGCTGGCTTTGCCAGTTTGCGTTGATGATGATGAAGCCATATGGTTAGTTTTGCCGTTGGTTTCGACTTAACACCAAGCTGGGGGGAAACTTCATATTGCGGGAAGCAGCGCGGGATTTAATATCTGAGAGCATTGCACCGCATAGACTAACCATCGAAGCCAAGAGAGCTATTGTCCAACTTTGATTAGAAATCGTGACTACTGAGAAAATCTCTTGCTGTGTCCATTGGTGCAATCGTGGAAAGTTGGAGGGTATTGTGCTACACTGCTTAGCAATTATTTAGTGCGCCGCTGTACCATTACAAGAGCAATTAGCAATCCTTACGTGTACGGGCGGTGAGGTACGCCTAGCTCAATTGGCTTGAGCATCCTACCCAAGTGGTGCAGCGCAAGCGTGGGAGGATCCTTGGTATGAAGCTTAACTTTTCAGCTCGCTTCTGGTGGGTTCAGGGTAATCGATGATAAAAGCTGGCTGATAAGATAAGACGAGATGAGATTAGATATGATAAGAAGGCCTTTGCATATTGCCAACCGTACTCCGTGGAGTCAATTAGTTAAGCAACAAGCCAAGAGAGAACAAAAAGTATACTTGCCTTAGGTCTCGTGTCTTCTCAATTTAATTCGGATCTATCGCGCCTATGGAGGCCGTTACTCGACCTGCCTTCGTTGTCTTACAATTGAGGTAGTTGTTTCATGGTGTAAAGTGGTATACGGATGGGGAAAAGGGTTTGGCCATGTAATTCCAACAATTCCAATCATGAAATTCAGATAGGTAAGATCGGATATGCTTGAGTATCGGGAAAGAGAGTCAGTAAAGCGATCCGATAGACCCAGGCAACATCGGCTTCATCCTTTGCCTTGCCGACAATCTCAATTCATACCTGATCAGGAAATTATAAGACTCCCCGTACCCGTCGTCCACACGCGTTCAAGTAATTAAAACATGTCGGGAGTCGGGTATGGGGTGGTCAAGTATAGACGAGCATCATATTGTATTATTGTATAAGAAGTGCAACATGTTGATACATATGAGGTGAAGATAGACTTCCGTGCGGTTGCGGATCGACGGATGGACGGGACGGAAGTTAGATGCGTTGCATGGCTGGCAGCTACGAAACGCCAGCAGGGTCTCTTAGTGTGAATCATTTCCTAAGAGGTTAAAACTCAAAACTTCGATTTGCTAACGATAACGTCTTCGAATCTCCTATCACTCAAACGTGATCGTTTCAGTTCGGGACTTGGATAAGCGAAACCAATCAGTACCAGACACGATATCTCTCAAACTGCATAATGGACAGCCGTATCATTATCTACGACCGGAACGATATAGCAAATTTCCCATCTGCAACTTGAGTTCACCAAAAAGGACCGAAGATCGGGGTTGTATGCACGGTCTCGGAATTTATGTAATAAGGCGTATCACCCAACGCCCTTTTCCAACCATCACGTCAGGGTCTGTGCCAACTCCATTGGCCAACCCACCGAAGTCGCTCCAGCGATTGGCCCTAGCACTTCCGCAGTGGGTACGGAACGTTATCATCAAATTTTCACCCTCTCTCCCTCTGCAATTGAGTAGACTCGTTGGATCAGTGAATTTCCATGCTTCCGTCCGCGGGGTAATATCTGGGGAACCCCGGATGCTCACTCATCACGTCCTGCATAATTGGTTTATCTCCTTTTGCTCGGCAGATGCGCTCCCGACGCCCGGGGCTGGTTTCTCAATACTGGGTCTGGGGGCGAGAGTGGGCTGAGTATGGAGCATGAGTCAAAGTTTTACGTATAAAGACGTGTCCGGCTGCTGTTCTTTTTATTTTGCGGATCCCTGCTTCAAGCAAGACACATCATCATGAATAGTTATAACATCAATTCGACTGTTGAGGAGGGTAATGACCTGGCTCTTACTCCCTCGCAGTTGAATAAGCCCGACAATGAAGCTTCGTTGCATCACGATGCTGTTTTTGGTGAGATTTCGGATGAGGGTCCTGACTACAGAAGCGTAAGCAGACTTTGCAACGGGAAAATGGCATGACTCACAGAATTGACGAGTTTTTACAGGTCGGACTCATCGGTACCGCTGGGTTGATGATGAAAACACAAATCGGTCTCGGCGTCCTCTCGATTCCAGCGACCTTCAACGCGCTTGGCATGATACCCGGCATCATCTGTCTGCTAGCTGTTGCGGTAATAACAACTTGGTCCAATTGGATTGTTGGTCTCTTCAAGCTGCGACATCGCCATGTTTACGCGATCGACGATGCTGGAGAAATGATGTTTGGAGTCGTAGGCAAGGAGTTCTTTGGCTTTGCCATGTGGATCTGTAAGTTGTGATGTCAGTCATGAGTAGCGAGATGCTGATATGGTACATAGACTGGGTCTTTGTATCCGGTGCTGGCATGCTTAGTCTCTCTATTGGTCTCAATGCTGTGTCTAGCCACGGAGCTTGTACCGCTGTCTTCGTCGCCGTCGCTGCAGTGCTTGGTTTCGGTCTCTCGAGCATCAGAACCCTTGCTCGCATGAGCTGGCTAGCATGGATCGGTGTCATCAGCATCATGATCTCCGGTGAGTTCCACATCGAACCTTGAGATTAATAGCTAATATCTATAGTGATCATGGTCACCATCGCGACAGGTGTCCAGGAGCGACCAGCAGCAGCCCCCCAAGGCGGTGTTTGGGTCTCAGACTACAAGCTCTTCAACAAGCCCTCCTTCGTACAAGCAGCTTCAGCAATCTGCTCTCTCATCTCAGCATATGGTGGCACTCCAGGCTTTTTCGCTATTGTTGCTGAGATGCGCCGACCGGAACAATATACGAGAGCTCTGACCATATGTCAGGCCATCGTGACCGTGACCTACCTTACGATTGGTTGCCTGATGTACTACTTCTGTGGATCTTATGTATCCTCGCCTGCTCTTGGCTCGGCTGGTAATACCATCAAGAAGGCCAGTTATGGTGTCGCAATCCCAGGATTGATCGTGTCGATTACTCTTGTCACTCATGTATGACTCGTATCCCCCTATTACTTCTATGTCGCTAATGAGATACAGCTGCCCAGCAAGTACATGTTTGTTCGACTGTTGAGAAACACAAGACATCTGGCTTCCAACTCCGCAGTTCACTGGAGCACTTGGTTAGGCTGCACATTCATCGTGTCAATCATTGCCTACATTATCGCCAGTGCTATTCCCATCTTCTACAGCCTTATCTCGTTGATTGGAGCGCTCGTCGGTACTCTCATGTGTTTCCAGACCATGGGCTTCATGTGGTTCTACGACAACTGGGAGAAGCGCGCTGTCTCGCCCAAGTGGCTATCCGCTTGTGGATGGAGTGTGTTTGTTATTGCTTCTGGCACCTTGTTGATGGTCGCTGGTACTTACGGGTCAATCGTTGATATCATCCAGGCCTACAAAGCTGCTGGGGGGTCAGGCGCCTGGTCATGTGCTGATAATTCCAACTCTTCTTAAAAAGGATGTTGAAGTTGAACGCCTGTTTGAAGATGATGAAATCCCAGAATACATTAATAGTACTTCCTTATATGCTTGTGCACCTGTTCATAGTCTCTTCATTTCTCCTAAGTATCTTATCCGGCTGGAATAGACCGAAGCTGACCACAAACGAGGTCTGTAGTCCAACACTGGTGGTAGTGTAACAAGCGTGGCAGCCATATGAACGGTTTTAATAATTAAAGTAATAGGGCTACCATTTAAAGTCTCTTTTGTAGAGGGATAGTTGGATTATGTTTTCATCTTAGATCTTAACAATTGTATACATTTATGTTAGGTACTATCTCATCATAGACAGCTGCTCTACGTGACCCTGGATCAAAACTTGTTTGTCATCCCACATGCCAGTTCCTTCGCCATACGACTCTGAGATTGTAATGTACTTGTCGCGCTGCTCTTCCATGGCCGGAATCAACTCACCATCTCGCACCCACTTATCAAACGTAAAGTGGGCGTTTCGACACGGCAGATCCAAGAAGAAGGTGTTAAAGTACTTCAAGCCCGTCCGGGGGCTGACGCTAACATCGGAAGCCCGGCTCTTGGGACCAACTGGCAGCATTTCATGGCGGCCATTTGGGTGCCAGACAGAGGCAAAAGCGATCTTGGACACGCCATCAGGAGTCGGCTCCATACACCACGAGATAAGAACCTCTCCAGTCTCGAGGTAAAACCAAAGGGCATAATACCCTTTGCCAATATGGAAGTTACCCCACTGCCTTTCGAATAAGGCATAAGACTGTTCAGTATCAATCTCCATTTCGCTTCCATCAATAACAAGCTTGCCTGTCAGACGGGTTGTAGGGTTGGCCTGGGAAGTTTATCAGTCATCATATCGCGTCGAATACTTGACTTGCTACTTACCCAATACCACGACCATCCGGCCAATGATGTAGAGCCATCAGGGTCCGGTCCCCGATTGACAAGCTGTATACCGCCGCCGCCGCCATAGTAGAAGTTGCCACCTGTAGGCCGCAGACTGACATCCAGTTTAATACCAACAAAATCAAGTTCGAGATGGGTATTGGTCCATTGATCACCGTCCTCGGGACTAGTGATGTTCTGCGTGGCGCTCTTTAGCTCCAGGCGTTTAGGGTTTCCCGAGCCGGGATGAAGAATGGAAGCTCCTCGTGAGGTAAGATCCTGAAGGTCATTGAGGGAAATGAATGTTCCAAGAAGCTGGGATCCTCGCAAGCCTGCGTTGCTTGTCAGGTGATATTTCTTCCCACATTTGGTGGTGATCCAGTAGAGCATAAAGACACTGCAGGGCTTAGTACTGTTATCAAAGCGTCTTGGTGGAAGTAGGGTTCACAAACTTGTTAACATTGTTGGTGTCTTCTGTCACGTATGCCAGAGTCTTTCGAGCGTCGTATCTATTCACGAATGTCTATTTGGTGGTCAGTTGGTCGGAATGTTGGTCGAAGAGCAAGGCCAGCTCGCTTAGGCGACTAACCCCATCGTTATCTATCGTGGTAGGATCATAGTCCGGAGGAGCCCAGGACATAGGAGTAGCCGGCATGTTTTCCGAGGTAAATCAAGTGACGCGGAGTCCTTGATAGAGTCACTTCGATGCAGTTCCTGAATGTCGGAGTGGTAGTGAATTGATGCAGGTATGTCCCATGGTAGTGCACGTCGTATTTATGCTTATTACTATGCATACAACCGCTCGAGTTAGGTTGTAAGACTTCGGGTCGTCGGGTTGTCGACGGACTCGTCCAGCATTCCGTGACCGTCTAAACTGAAACGTAAGTGTTGAATCTATGTGTCTGGGCCAAGCATAACTCGACTTATTTCACGGACTTGGCAAATTTTGGCGTACTCTGTGGATCACATCTACCTCGCCTAGTTATAGACACGAATAATCAACGAATATCTGTTGCAGATCAGCGGACTAAAGTCGGAGTATCTTGAGTAGCGTAGGACCCATCCGGCGGACTAAGATCGGAGAATCTGAATGTGCACCATGCTAACCCCCAAACGGCAGCAAGAAGTTGAACAATGTTTGAACTTTTGTCATACATAAAATCACAGATATAGTACCGATTCCGATAGGACATATTGAAGTTTACTGCTACATACTCTAAACAGCTATTAACGTTACAGCCCGTAAAGATTTCAAGTGTTAGCTTATTACCAGTAGAGAAATATACTTTCTTATTATTTTACCAGATAAAGATAAGTTCTAATTGTATCCTTCTTAACAACTACCTATATTCTACCCGATGATTGTTTCTCTAATCAGAATATCTATTTAGAGTAAAAGAGGCTAACAAGGATACAGGATTCCCTATCAGTATATGATTCACATTCAAACCCCTGCAAATCGCTGCTGATCATTTGTTCAATCCAGATAATACGGTGGGACGATGAAACCTTACTGATACACGGCCTCCTGCCATTACAAGATTAAACATGGCACAGATTCAATCAGTATATAAGGCCTCGAGCTTCTCGACGATTTTCGGAAACCATTCCCTCAATCTATCCCTTTCCCTAAGGTTTATGCAATTACTAGCTCCCAGTAGCAACCATGGCGGCCATCTTCATCGTTTTCAGCGGTCTTTCTTATCTTTTGGTATGTTATCATGTCCAGAGAGAGACTTCCAAGACAGTGACTAATATCATGTCAACCCCAGGGGGCTATATGGCTTCTCAACATCGTATATCGCCTTTTCTTCCACCCGCTTGCAAAATTCCCAGGTCCCAAGTTAGCAGCCGTCTCTGATGTAGATTACCTCATCGCACCTCACGCATGTCCTGGGCTAATTCGAGTTCTGCTAGCTCTGGTACGCCTTGAAATGGACATCCGGTCGGTATCCGTTCATCATGGAAGAGACGCATCGCAAATATGGTAAGTAAACATCTTTTCTCAGCCTTATCAAACTACTCCAACGTCCACATCTCGTCGGACCCCTCCAACCATTTCCTAACCTCGGTTTTATGATTACGAGCTGATGAGTCGTCCTTCTCAAGGCGATGTTGTGCGAATAGCCCCCAACGAACTATCTTTCGCTACTGTGCAAGCATACAATGATATCTACGGACATGCAACCAAAGGAAAGAAGAAGTTTATCAAGAGTGACTGGTATGAGACAGCAGGAGATCATCCTGGTATAGTCGGTGTCAGGGATCCCGCCCAGCACTCGAGACAAAGAAAGTATCTGTCGCATGCGTTCAGCGCCAAGTCTCTACGCGGTCAAGAAAATCTCGTTCATCGCTATGTGGACATGTTCATTGGCCAATTGCGCAAGCTTGGCAATCCTGAAGGACCTGGAATCAATGTTGAAGAGGCCCTAAACTGGCTTACATTCGATATTATCGGTATGGTTTTCATTTTATATCCTTGCTACACGTTCTGATTGCCGTTATTTAGGTGACCTTGCATTTGGCGAGTCTTTCTCAGCCGTCGCTGAAGGACGGCCCCATTTTTGGGTGTCGATGATCATTGATGCAACTTATTTCATAATGCTTGCATCATTAAGGAAACGCCTTCCGATAATAAGCCTGTATCTGCCGTTTGTAATGTCAAAGGACTCAGGTGATATGCATCGCAAGCACATGGAATTGACCAGGCAGAAAATGTTGAAACGACTTGAGATGCCCAATTCTGAAGAGCGCGGAGATTTCTTCTCGCATCTATTGAGCAAGGGCGGCAATGATGTTCCGGAGCAAGAACTCTGCCAACAATCGAACACGCTCATTGTAGCTGGTTCGGAAACAACAGCTACATGTCTGACCGGAATCGTCTACTGCCTGCTTTCGAATCGGTCTTGTCTAGTGAAGCTCACCGACGAAGTGCGTTCGCGATTCCAGTCGGAGGTCGAAATCACAGGGGACACTACTGCAGAGTTGAAGTACCTTTTTGCAGTCATCGAAGAGGGACTTCGGATCTTTCCGCCTGCGCCGTTCGGCCTTCCCCGTATCTCACCCGGCGCTGTTATCGGCGGTCACTATATTCCTCCAGGTGTCGTTGTGAGTGTGGATCATTGGGCTACCAAGCATGATGAGCGGTATTGGAAGGAACCTCATTCTTTCATTCCGGAGCGTTGGATTGACGAGAGTTTCTGTAACGTCAAGCAAGCCAGTCAGCCCTTCTCCCTTGGCCCAAGATCTTGTCTAGGCATCAACTTGGCGTATCTAGAGATGAGGATTATTCTTGCCAAGATGGTCTATAATTTCGATTGGGAATTGGTGAATAATGACGTTGACCTGTTCAGGGATGCAAAGCTGTTCCTGTTGTGGAAGAAGCCGGCTTTGATGGTGCGCTTCTATCCCCGTACATAACAGTCTGTTTGGATGGAACGTTGGAAATCAGCTGATTTGAGCGACCATAGAATGACTTTCTTCTTATTGTCTACTTTTTCTGCATGGGATGGATTGCTAGGTTTGTTGTTTGGCTGAAAGGTTTTGTGAAGAATTTAGGCCATTGCAGTGATTGTTTACCTGTTGAAAACCCTGACTCTTACATACGCATATCACCATCCACGTGATGTAGTGCGCTATAGGGCCTAACCTGAATAGGTCTCGGAAGGGTCCTCCTTTCTCCGTATTTACTATGGGCCTTGGAGCCATCACCGCCTCATGTTTCTCCGGTTGTTCATACGAATCAACAACTAGCCTCTGCAAAAAGTTTTAATGAGACGCTATGCCTCTAAAGGAGAGCTCAAGAAAAGGCAAACCTATCGCTAGGCGGGCTTGCGACCTTTGCCGTAGCCGCAAGCTGCAGGTATCTGGCCTTTGGTGTCGATTCCCCGCATCATGAAGTTGACGTTTGCATAGTGTATCTCTGAGCAAACAAGTCCCGGGCTGCCTATGTCATGTACACGCTGTACACAAGTTGGGATGCCCTGCACCTTTCTGACAGCCCGCAGGCCACGAGGTCCACCTAACCGGTATGTATCACTCACAACTGATGTGCGATAATGAAACCTGTTGACATATCTACCGCTGTAGCCGGGTTGCGGAAGCAAGAGCCCAACATCATAGTGCTTATTGCAGTGGTTTAAGTGATGAAGAAATCCCCGTGAATTGTCCGCCAGAAAGTCGGAACTCGACACTCATTGTACCCTTGACAATTGAGCATTTTTGCCCAGATGAATTGTTTGGAATCATGATTTCAGACTATCTCGAGTACCTTTATCCTCTCTATCCCATTGTCCATCGACCACGATTTCGGGCAGATTTCGAAAACAAACGTTACCAGTCAGACCCAAACTTCTACCGATTATGCATTTCCCTCTGCGCCCTTACGGTGTCTTCTTCACCACACAGTCTTCAACAGTACGGGTTTCAGCCTGAAGAGACAGTTTCCAGCATATTGGAAAATGCCCATCGATTGATTGTCCTTAGTAAAATGTCGCAGAACCCAGTAGTCGGGATATTTCCTGCCGTGCACGATATGCTATGCTCGTACATACTGAGCTTGGCTTTTCATTGTTCAGGTAGTACATACCAGGGATGGGTCCACGCTTCTGAGGCAGTCCTGTGCATGAGAAAACTAAGCTTATTCAGGCAAGTATCGCATAATGACCTGGACCAGATAGACTCCGAAATATGCAAGCGAGCATTCTGGTTGATATTTATTATAATGGCGTATGTTACACATTCTGCGGTGTTCCAAGGTGCATTTTATTCTCAGTTTACTAATTCTAGTAGCCACGACAGACTTGCGTATCCCGTATGCCACACCGGTATCAGTTATAATCCAGTCTGCATTGATTGGAATTTCCTTGTGTTACGGGAGGTGGATGATGCGGAGCCGGGTGATATGGAACGAAGCAAAGAACCTAGAGCCACGCCGCTGATAGCCGGGGTCATCGCCTTGCTGAAACTATACCTCTGCGCAGCTCCACTGGGACTAGATAAGCTACCGGGAAACCCGCGTTATGGCCCATTCTCAGCCTGGTCTTCATCAGAGACGTCAAAGGGCGCTGACACCCAACGGCTCTCTCTTGAAAAAGGACTCGACATCGTACACACTGTGCGAGATGTGATCCACCAGCTACCAGAGGAGTTTAGCATGTTCAACCAAGATGGAAACCCCAACGAAGTCCCCTTATCGTTTGCTATCTCGCGGGCTAAAGTACATATGACGAGCCTTTTTATTCAAAGTATCATCCTTGCGACACTATCAGCCAATAACCCATCGTTCCAGCAGGGCCATCAAACCGGGAGTTCGACAGGATCTGAGGATGCGGCCCTCTCTGAAGAAAGCCAGAATTCTAATCATCAGCTATTTAATCTTCGCAAGGACATTGCTCATCAATGTTTTCATATTATTACCGTCACACCCGTCTCTGCTCTGAAAGCGAACGGCATCGCCGTGGTAGGTTTCCCATGGCAGCTGCGGTAGATTCGATTGCTACCTGCTGACTCAATGAAGAGAACGATAAAGAATATAGATATATACTAAGTGTTCTATAGGTTTCAAAGCTTCGGGAGATCACCGCTACTTTACTAAACTACAAAGTAAATTCTTCATGTCCTGCTGACGAAGAAAACCAAGTCCAGTCTTGTCTCAAGCGTCTTATTAGTACTTTAGTTGAGATTGACTCTGTAAAGATTATTTCTGAGGAGTAAAGGGCCTGTTCTTGTATAATTTACAGGAGTTCCTAGTAAAGGAATATAAGGAGGGAGAGTTTTATCCAGATGTGCTATTTGCAGTTGAGACATGTGGCTGAGAGCTTACATCAGCAGGCAGAACTCAGATAGCATAGAAGAGACCAGACGACATTATTGAAGGCACCGATTCTCATGTTCCCTACAAACTGTTTGGACTGTGACCTTTTTGAACATCTCAGCCTTGTCACAGCACAAACCAGAACGGTGATCATCCAGGAGAGATGTACGATGCAACTTGATTCCTCTATATAAAGAGTAGAAGCCAGGCTAGATTTCTAGAAGGTTCTATAGATTGTCTTGAAGGCAATCTGTATGACTGCAAACAACAAATAAGGAAGGAAATCCCTCTGCCTAACATAGCCAACATCTTGTGTAGCCTAGCCTAGTCACGTGGTGCTTGTGTGACTATCACGCCTCAGTCTTTGCGTCCGGCCGCGTCAACTTCTCTCAATCAACAGACATGGTCAGACACTTGCTTCACTATCATCTGACATCATGTGGACATCAAAGTCCAAAGAGAGAGCTAAAGACAACCTGGTCATCATCACAAGACTAGCCAGCACCATCGCAAGCCAACACCCCGAAGATGAAGATGCCCAACGACGGGCTCAAGCAGCAACATCATTACTCCAGGATTTGGGTATCACATCTCAAGCCCCCACAGCTGGAAGCAGCAGGATTACCTGTGCGTCGTTTAGCGATCCCCAGCACTCCGTGAAGTTGCCAGCCGAGCTTTACCGAATGATCGTTGGATACGTCAATACCTTTCGTCAACAGTCCCGATCAAGAGAGCCGACATTGGTTGCGCTCTCATGTACTTGCAGAATCCTGAACGAAATCGCTGAGGAATTCATCTACAAGCATCCCGGTGTCCTGCAACACGGTGACAGACAATGGAAATTCTTGTTCAGTCTTAAAATTAGGCCGAGCCGGGCGAGCCTCGTACGATCCCTGCTACTCGACAGGAATCGCCAAGTGGAAAATGATGATCCGGTGATGGATATCATCCCCTTATGCCCGAATGTCGAGTTCCTTTTCGTCGGTAATGGCGGTGGGAATCCATTGACGGTTCACGTCGATCAACTTGAGGTACTACAGCTTATACTCTCTACCTGTACTCGTCTCAAGTCCCTTCATTACTTCACCAGCTTACGTCACCGTGGTGACGGCCAGGACAGAGGTAGCGTCCAGGACAGAATAGGAGTAATTGAAGGGCAAAGATATCTCTCTGATTGGATCTCCGGCCACCCGCGGGTCAAGCAATCATTGGGACAGCTTGAGACCCTAGGCCTAGATGGCCCGTCGGGTTGGCTACTCCAAGGTTCTCTTCGGTACCTTTTCTTCAACTTGACATCCCTGCAGCTCAGATGGGAAACCGCCTTGGATCTCAGTAACACTCCACTCTTTGATATATCTCAACAGTGCCAGAAGCTAAAGGTTCTTGTGGTCTCATACACACTCGTTACCACTAACGATCTGGAGAAAGCATGTCAAGCATGGGCTAGCACACTAGAAACACTGAAAGTTGACCTGGTAGCAGAGAACAGGGATTGGATCTCAAACGTCATACCCTATCTAAGAAAACTAAAAGTGCTATTTCTGGGAAGACGTTGCTATGTTTCCGTCGATAGCATCAAGGCCGTTGCCAAGGCAGAGATGTCGTTGGAATGAATATCTATGATGGATGTGGAAGGCTTGTATTGGACTTCCATGTTTGAAACTTGCATGGTATCTGATGCTGCGAATGTGGCTCTGGCCGACATGATGGAAGCACACTCATCTACCCTTCGGCTTATCAGCACATCCCCTGGTGTGGGCAAGCTCGTTGTCCGGGTTGCAAGTTGGCAAAAAGTCTCAGATCTTTGGACATAAAATTGCCCGATGAGACACCGCCTCCACTTATCGATGGCTTCTTGGACTCATGCCCTGAGTTGGTTGATTTCCCACAACGTTTCGAGGAATATTCGTATCGGCAGAGTGAGTGGAAAGACCGAAAACAGTTTAGGACCGAGGTGCTACCATTGCAAAAGAAGCTCTTAGAAGGTCGTATTATCGATTACTAAAACTCATGATATGCTAGCAATATACATGAAGCTATAAGGGGGACTCTTAGGCAACCCAAGGTTTTGGGAGGCTACATAAAGCATCGACAAGGACAAATTTCTTGGTTAGAGCGAACGGCTTTTCATAGTCGTGTAGCATTAATAAAGTTGGTGCTGTATAGATTTAATGGTCTATCTCTGGCCTAGCTTCTTTACTGCTTTCCTAAGTGTTATATGATTTGTCTGCCGCCCACAAGGTTGAGCGATAGGCTGCGAATACAGGTGATAAATGAGATCATTATTTCTTTTCTCTCCTAATATAAGCTTCTACTCAGAAGCGTTCACGTTGTTCTTAAGTGCTACTAATAGCAGCTACAACTGTGTATTGAGCAAAGTCTCCAATAGGCCAGGACTTATTATGCTCCATGGTAGTGTGAGGAGTACGTGAGGCTACCATAAACTCTCCAATGATTGTATAGGTTTCCCGAGGTAACGCAGTACCTCGACAGACATACAAGAGTACTTTTGGTGAAGTAATTGCAACAAGACATCAATCCCTTTCATTCTATATACCTCTATTGTTATGCATCTATGATATGATATAAAAAAGAAAAATTAAACCAACAAGGAGCAAATGCTGACTTGGCTTCAGTGCTATAGAGAAGGACTCCAAGACCTGTGCATGATCTTTTAACCTTCCTTTCAGCTTCTTTCGATCAACATCCTGCACAGCGACATTATCCTCAATGGCGAGAACAGCCGCTGCTCCCGCACTCTGTCCCATGATCATATAGACAGGCTCCATGCGGATTGCAGACAGAGCAATATGCGTGGCGCTCATTGTCACGGGGTTGACAAAGTTGGTAGCGTCCTCCTTTTTGGGAACGATAGATCCGTAAGGTACGCTGAAAGGCCCGGGATTGGGAACGTGGATCAGACCCTCGTCATGTATCCGATCGTTGATCACGACACGTTCGACCTGATGCACGTCCAGAGTGTAGTACCCAACTGCAACGACAGTGTCGTTGTCATACGGCTTTGGATGCTGGATGTCGGCTTGCGTCATCGTATACACGCCGTCCATCCGTCGAGCCTCGCGAATATATATCTCGTATGGCCAGTTGCCGTTATCAGTCCATTCGTCCTTCGCATAGCCCCAGGCACTGGTATTTTTGCGAATAAATTCCGGTACATCTTTGTGATTCGCCAATGTCCAGAGAAGTCCTTGCGCCCAGATCTTGTGCCTTTTCGCTGCAGCCTCCCGCTCCTCGTACGAATACTCAGCATAATTGGACGTCTTGTTGTAACTTCCGCCTATCAGGTCAGTGCTGATCTGGCCAGCCGCGTTGGTGTCGGTTTTAAGGTTCGGCATGAGTTGTGTCGTGAAGAATGGGCCCAGATAACCAGTCTTGATATATCTGATCAAGATCTTGTAGTGGGATTCATTGTAGCCATCGGGTTTGAAGAATTCCACCTTGTTGTCATCCTCTCTCGTTAAAGATAATCGGTAGTTGAAGGCTTGGAGACGATGATCTTTCTTGCCACGCGACTCTAAAGCTGCGAACTTGGTGATCACGCGACCAACTCCAGGGAGCAGACCGCTATCAGGATCATCAGGATCGTTATACGGGTCAATGGCAGCCAGTCTTCTGGGCTCGTTGAAATGGATACCAGCGGCAGACTCATCAAATTCCTGCTTATCTTCGCGCCCAACGCGATATGATATGCCTGCTGTCTCCATGAGGTCGCCTTCGTAGCCAGCATCGATGAACATCTTTCCAGAGAAAGTTGACCCGGACCGTGTTTGGAATGATTTGATGACTGTTCCATCCTTCTTCACACCGCTGCTACTACGAAGAATTGACTCGTTTCGAAAGACAGAAATTCCCTCATCCTTGATCCATTTCTCCAAGATCTCCTCTGCAACTTTGGGCTCAAATGTCCATTGAACCTTGTCGCCAATGGCCGGTCCAGGCTGCGCCTCGATATGCTTCGCGAGATAGTCGTCTCGTGTCTCACGCGTCCATGCGTCGTCGTTGTTGTAATAGTCGTACACTTTGCCGTAAAACTCCCTAGCAATTCCACCAATGGTGTTTCCATCCTTTGAGTCCGTCCAACCCAATCCCGAAGTAGTAAGACCGCCGATTCGTGATGTCGGAAAGACTAAAGTGGCGGTTCTGTTCATACGAACCGTTTGAATGGCAGCAGCCAGCGCGGCGACCGTGTTGCCATAGATGATCACGTCAGATTCATGAGAAGTCGCTGATAAGACGCCAACAGTGAAAGAAGCAATGATGTAAAGACAGACGATATGTACAGACGCCATATTTGTGAGGGTTTACCTGGCTGCTTCACGCAGCTCAAGCAATAGAATCATCAAAACACGTAAAATAAGGAGTAAATAAAATTGCGAAAATTTAATTTGGCGCTGGGAAACGGCGCGCATTTTGACTTTGGTATGATGCATTTGCTGACGTGCTTCTTATTTTACTTAAGTGGGGCGGAATACCGCGGACGGCGATTCCTTGATTCAGGAGTGAGGATCACAATCTACCAATCGGCTGTGTCCGATCAGCACAATGTTCCACTGATTGGCTCTCCAATCTCTCCCCAATCTCACACCGGCTGCCTGCCAAGATAAGGCTGGCGTTATCTCTCCCAATCCTACCCAAACAGTCGGTAGTTGCGATAAGGCATAAGGCGAATTGGGGAGGTGGAAATGCATGCCACTGTTACCCTGGAGTCACACTCAGCATCTATATATGTTTCAACGTCATTTTTATGGATTTGGATCTCATAATGTCCATACCGTGAGCTGATGATCGCCCTCCCGATCCACCTTGATGTCTCGGGGTTGATAACAAATCCGTTAGCAGATGGGTTATGTAAATAACGGTTGCTATACCTAAATCTTTCTTTTTAGACCTGACATAAAGATGTTTTGTCATCTAATACTGCAGGGTATCAAACATTGTTTATATCCTGACTTGACTCATACGTCACAATTACATGGCGTTATCGAATTGACTATTATGAAAGCCTGCGGTCGAAGGAACGGCGATCTCTCTGAATGACTTCGCATTTGGAACTTGGCACAGCGATGTGGAACATATTTATGCTCTGATCTAGTAAGGCCGCAGAATAACTATTCCTTTATAACTCATGAAAATGATAGGTATTTGCTAGTTTGCTATAGGTCGCAAAAGAAGCATTTCTTCTAAAAAGATATACAGCTAATAATAGTTACAAAAGACTTAACATATTACAGAAACGGAAGAATATATATCTTTATTAGTAAAATATCCCCATTCTTTGAACATCCAAGCCAAGCTTGTAACCCTTGCCCTCTATACTGGGTTTGAGTGCAGTTACCGATAAGATCTCCGCGGGGGGTGTTGGTAGGCCATGATGGCCATCTACTAATGACCAAGGGAAAGCTCATAGACCTATATAGATCTGAATGAATTATCTTATAATAATAACGAATGAATATATACAGGGACTGTGAACTAGGAAAACCGGTCCGAGGTGTGAGTCGGTCGGATAAAAAACCTAAGTTCTCTCAACACTCGCCGTTCCCTTGTGATCTAACCCTCCAGCTCCATCCACACCATCCCAACAACCGAACTTAATGAACACTCCATCACTGAATGAAGAGTTAAACGATATTTCACAGGAGGAATGTCGTCTGTTAACTTACGTTGTTACCGATACCACCACGGCACTTTTCAATGGCGCTGCAGCCCCGGTTATAGGGGTTTGCTTCAGCACCTGGACGGCAGCTCGCGGCCGAGGCGCCCTTGACTGAGCAAGGGATACGGTCATGATTGAGGGCGCCATATGAAATCTCACCGCTCTGAGCTACAGGAACTGCAGTAACGAAGGTGACGAGGGATAATGTGATGATAGAGAACTTCATGTTGCTTTGAGGAGAGTTGAGAGATGAAGGAGTGTTGTATACTTGCGTGATGAAGAGGCTGCTGAGTGAAAGAAAGAAGAATGGCTTTTGAACTTGATGTTAAGAGATGAATAGGAGTATATATACTCTAGAATCTGCTAGCAATGACAAGCAAACACCGGCAGATGAAAGGACTTGGCCCATCTATACGAGGACTCACAAATCTCGATGGTTGAGAATTCTGGCTAAGATTATCAAGAGATTCAGAAAGGCACTATGCCTGTAGTGCTAGGCCAAAAGCCAGAAGGTTTGGAACGATTAGCTTGGCGGACTAATCAAGGGACGGCTTGTTAGTGTCTCCTTTTCATATGCTAAGGATGATAAGGAACTTGGAAATAGGGAACTCCAAGCCCAGACACAACTGCTTTCGTTGATATGCTTACCAAATCTCTCTGTTCGAACGTATTACATCTTCTATGGCCGCTTTATATAGTACGTTGCCTGATCCTGTTTAGACTGCAAGTCTACTGAACTTCATCGATAGCAGTGAGTATATGAGTCAGTCTCTCATGAGAGCCTGTTGTCCTACAAAGTAGGCGATTCCTTTATTCTCTCACCCCCAGGAGGCTCTATTCACTTACACCCAATTTTGCGCAATCGGCCCGTTAGTTTAGCCGTTTGACTACGATGACCCTTGGTAACCGATCTTATTGGAGGCTTTGGCTGTTGATGTATGGAAACTTTCACCAAGCCTCGTACTAGACCCCTGTAAGGTCTTGGAACATATCCTAACTGGGAACCCGGAAGGAAGCAAAACACTGGAGTCCAGCGGGACCTTTGTGAATTCAACGACTAGGAATAGGTCTAGGGAATATCTTCCGCCCTATGCAATCCAACTGCCGAGAAACGCTTGGATGGGGGCTGTATTACAAGCCCACACGGAACTCCGGGAAGTCCATGGAATATCGTGCCCGCTCGTGGTTCCATAAATCAGTGATAAGCGATAGTGACTGGAGCTGCTGAACAAGAATGAATTAACAATACTGTTTGTAAGATGAACTGAACATAGGGTTGACTGGGATTAGGTAACATTAACTAATGACTAAGGGTTCTAGGGCGCGATGGATGTCGCTAGCTAGTAAAGCCTTACAGGTCAAACTGAAGCCATCTGGAGGTGACAGGTGCCGTCAGCCACAAGTATGCATAAAGAAGAAGCATCAAGTACGGAACTCGGCACAGTGGCATACCCAAGGTCTTGGAGCCCTAGACGTGACCCTCTCGACTCTTAAGTGAGGATGATGTTTGTGCGGCTAGTCCCGGGAGCATTATCCATTTAAGGCTACAGCGCTATGCATTTCAGCGCCGCTGATCCCCTACCAATTTCACTACAGTGATTGACGATGAACCCAGTCGAGTTCTTTGATCCCAGTACTTCGAATAGGAAAAAGTCAAGGTTTCAGTTTCGAGTTTCAGACCATAAAGTCGTATTAGGCATCTGCAAGAAGACTTTCATGAAGGATTGGAGGATCTGGTCTTTAATCCTAAATGTCACTTATCATCACAACAACTAGGTCGACAAGAATCACATGAAACCACGCCATCTCACGCAGTAAGGCGCGCAATTAAGCTTCAGCTCCCAAGCGAGCTCAACTCTAACTCATCCATCCGCACCATCCAAGCCGTGGCTTGAGTTACGAGGTTACTGAAGGTGCCCCGTACTGCGGCTGACCTGTGGGCTTACCGAGCGGGATGCAGGGGTCGATGTCGGAGGTCCGTCCGCTCATTCGACAGACTATAACCAGAACAGTCTTGTGCAGGAAACGGTCTCGTTCAGGGAAGTGTTAGCCACGTCAACGTCAGCATGAACGACCACGGCAAGGGCTTCGGTAAGGGGCGTATCATAGTCAAAGCCAACGATTCGGTAGCTTATCAAGACCCTGAAGATGGTTCTTTATCTTCTACAGTCTTTACGAGACATTAGGGTTTGTCTAACTGACATCATTTCTGATCTCTAGAAATTTCGGCATATCTGGGAACCGGCCACAGCGGGCGGCTGTCTGGAGTTTGTTGGTCTTGGCTTCTCAAGGCTGGCGTCGCCGAAATGTGCGAAAGTAATTATACAGGAACACCTAAATCTTGTTACCGCATCTAAGCGTCCATGGCTACCACCTTGGGCTCTTGTGAGATAAATGGAAGGCGCTAGGGAGAATTACGATCTCGCAGGTGCTACAAACCACGTCGGAGATACGTTGGACGGCCAATGGCGAATGTCCTTTCACTGAGCCCTGCAGGATCACTCGGTTGCCAAATGTACTTCATAATAACAGGCCCCTAAATTGAGAGCTCGGTAGTTGACTTACGACAAAAGCTCCACTCAGTGCGTATGACAGTTGGAGTCCACATCTAGAGACCGACAAGCCGTTTCCCAGTCATAAGTCGCTCAGTTGGAGGATTCCTACGACATAACTGCAGCGTTAGAAGGAAACCTCTCGAGTACTGGGTAACCGTCGAGTGCAGTGGGGGCTCGAAGAGTAAATGTTGCTTCCTTCAAAGGGGGCATGCTTGCTGCGATTTTGGATAAGAGCTTGCTTTAGATCACAATGCTACGGCCGCTCTAGTCGACAGCGACGCCTCTTGAAGTGACAACTTCGAAGAAGCTTTGTGTAACCTTACCTGAAAATGCCACTCAAAATTCATCTGTACGGGTTCCTCAACATAGACGCTGTCTCTCGGACAGCACATAATCGATATTTCTGTTCATCGACAGTCTCGGACCATTGAAAGCTAGACTTTTCAGGTTTTGCTACTTGATTTGCACCCCTGATTGAGGTCTACGAAGTCTGCTGCTTCAGCCCCTGATGCATCTATCTGCACTGAGTTCGGAATGTGGTGACTTGATTGTGAAAAACAAGAGACATGAAGACTTACTTGGTTCTGCAAGACGTCCCGCAGTACAAAGACTCGATAAACCAAGGAACGAATCCAGTAAACCCTGAATCGTGATGTGAAAGTTCCTAGTTATATGTTTAAATAAAACAAAAGGCATTATAAGTTGTTCCCGGAGAATGTAGATGAGTTAGGACCTAGCTAGACCTGTTTTACTATAACAAGTCTTAGATCGAACTTATTTTTTCAAAATCTTTAGTAACCTTTAAAAGGACAATTAAACTCTAAGTTATCCAAGATCTAGGTCATGATCAGCAATGCAGGAGATATAAATTTATTCTTAATAAGGGTTTATTATATAAGTCTATAATTAACTTAAAACTTAAAGGCTTTTTATTAAATAACCTAGCTTAGTATCGACAATACTGCTATATTTTACTTAAGCTTTATTATAGCTATAGAACTTAAGTGCCTAAATAATAATAGACTTAAGCCTTTAATATATAGACTATGAGGATTGTGCTTGCCAAGAATATAGATATTATCTCGGAGCCGCTATCTCAATCACATCACGTGCTATTTTTCTCCCGGTCTGGTGGTCTAGTGGTATGATTCTCGCTTAGGGAAAACCCTACAGCTCATCTTGCGAGAGGTCCCGGGTTCAATCCCCGGCCAGACCCTTTCTTTTGCCGTTCTCATATCCTATCACTCTAAGATAAGACATCCTTCCTTTTGTGTTTATAGACTTTTTAAGCTCCTACAGAATTCCATTGTAATAGGATAGATAGACTGACGAAATAGAACCTCTGTGTACAACCTCACTTAAATGGTCGTGAAGTTTAGTTTGACTTTACAAAGTCATGCCAATTCAATCTTCCATTTGCTAGGCTCTCACTATATCTTCCAGTACTTGCTGATACCACCGTTCTGTCCAGTAAATGGATCAGCGGTAGGGTTCTTAACGCCCCATACTGCTTCAAAGTCGTCTGCACTGTCGCCTCCCTCATCCCATGTCCATGAAAATCCCCTCGGATAAGCCCCCATCATACAGAATCCTTCGAGTGGCACCTCTGCAACAGCAATCCTCGGGTTTTCGGCAGCAATACCACGAGCGTCCCCAGTCATACAACCAAAAGATGCCGTGTTAGCGGATGGATCAAATGATTTATGTGCAATGCCTGCTGGAATGACAAAAAGATCTCCCACGTTGACCTCAAGTTCCAGTCCGCCATCTTCAAAGGCTGTTCCAGAAGTATGCTCTTGTGGGTCATCGCTTAAGTCTGCAACACCCCAGCGGATGCGACCAGGGCCGGAGACAACTACCATAACTTCGTGGGACTGGGAATGATAATGGGATCGCTGATGTTGGCCATATCTGACGACCCATTGTACGTCCCAGTCATTGCCGCCGAAGGTATCGAATGCTTTGGTACGATCAACTTGACCGTTTTTGACAAAGGCGTTCTTGTAATGAAGTAGTGGTTTGGGTGAATTGGGAATGAGCTTGGTTGGCTTCAAGTGGTACAGAATTGGTTCTGGCAAAGTCTCCATGTTGACAGGGAATGGTAGGATACTCCAGGCCTTTGTAAGTTGTGAATTGAAAAGAGGAATAGAATCGAAAGTCAAGGTGACAAAGCCCGTAGCACTTGTTGGTTATTGACTTAGCAGTACGATTGCGTGGGATGATAGTTACGCAATACTCCTTTCTCATCCGCTGCTACTTATATCTTGCAGATGTCAGATCGGGAGAGGCCCCATTTCACAATTCTCGGTGATAGGTATCACTTTGGTTTGCGTTTCAGAGGCTCACTAGGCTAACGGTTAGGCATTCCGAGAATTGCGGGGAGATAGCGCTCGGAGTTGCTAACCGCTGATAATCGGAAACCTTAACCGTGATATCCTTAACCTAATGAAGGGCAGAATGCGCGACACTTGCATCTAGAACCGCGGGGTAATGCATTAGGCTTATCTCCTTTCGTATCTGCCGGTGTTTCTGTGGCATGAATGCTATGATAACGAGCGGCGAGACACTAATGCACGGAGGGCCTTGACTCGGCAACTGGGCCCTGTGTTGATTCGCCGTGATTTGTCCCCGTAATAATAGAAAACAGTCGTGGAAGATAAGCTCTGCTCATCCAGATAAACCTTCAAGCCGCAGGTCATTTTCTTGGACCATATCCGCATCATCCCTGATCTATATCCTACAGAACTCACAATGCCTAACGCACTTGGTGATAGTGGCGGCAAATTGCCGAGCTTCCTTTCCAACGGCAACTTTGCCAGCAATGCTTCATTTCCAACCAAGGAAGTACGCTATAACATCAATGGGAAAGAAACATCACAGCCAGCGGTTAAGGAAACCCCTAAACCCTGGGTCTCGCAGCGATGTACAGATCAGGCTCGCCCACTTAAGGTCATCTACATCGGTGCCGGAATTTCCGGTATCTGCGGTGCCATTGAGTTCAGAAAGCAAGTCCCTAATCTGGAGCTTGTCATCTATGAGAAGAACCCTGAGCTCGGCGGGACATGGTTTGAGAATAGGTAAGTCCGAGCAATTTGAGTGGCCTAAGGTCAAAGCTGAAATGGTCTTCCATAGATATCCTGGTTGTGCTTGTGGTGAGCATCTACGGCCAAGCGCTTATGTATAATATCGTATTGACGTACTTTAGATGTTCCCGCACACGCATACCAGTTGACCTCTGAGTCTTCCCCTCGATGGACTTCCTTCTTTGCCTCTGCGCCTGAGATCCTCCAGTACTGGAAAGACATTGCCACTAAGTATGACATCAGAAAGCACATGAGGTTCAAGCAGAAGTGCACTGGTGCTAGGTGGAGCGAGACCACCAATAAGTGGTTTGTCCAGCTCAAAGACTTGACAACAGGTCTGGAGTATGAAGACTCCGCCGATGTGCTTGTCACAGGTGAAGGCGTTTTGAATGAGTGGAGGTGGCCGGATATCAATGGTATCAAGACTTTCAAGGGCCAGCTTCTTCATAGTGCGAACTGGGATGCCAACGTTGATCTCAAGGTAAGGTGTCACAATCAGAAGGTTTTGACGGTCGTTTCACTGACAAGAGGCCATGAAACAGGACAAGTCTGTCGCTGTTATTGGAAACGGCAGTAGTGGGCTCCAGATTGTTCCTGCAATATTACCCGATGTCAAGCATATGGATCACTACATACGCGGCAAATCCTGGATCGTTGGTCTCTTCGGAGATCCAGAGACCAGACAGCGTATCAAAGAAGCAGGCGGCAACTTCCAATATTCTCCAGACGAGATTCAGAGCTGGGAGACAGATCGAGAAGCATATTTGAAGTACAGGCGCTCCATCGAGCACAACATCAACAAGAACTTTGGTGTTCTCTTCAGCGGAACCTCAGAACAGACCAATCTTAGGCTTCTAGCTCAGGAGTCCATGACCCAAAGACTCAAGGACAGACCTGACATCTATGAGCACCTTCAACCTAACTTCTCGCCGTATTGCAAGCGCATGTCACCTGGGCCAGGATACCTTGAGGCCCTGTCATCTCCAAAGGTTGACACCATCACCTCTGGAATCACCAAGATTGACGAAACTGGAATCTTCACCGCGGATGGTCAACATCGTCCAGTTGATGTAATTATCTGCGCGACTGGCTTCCAAACCTCGCCCGCCAGCCGAAGCTTCCCCATTTATGGTGTTGGTGGAGTAAACCTCCGAGAGCGCTTCCAAAAACGCCCAGAGACATATCTGAGCGTCTGTACAGATGGCTTCCCTAACTTCTTTCAATCAATGGGTCCCAATTCTATGCCTGGTGCCGGAAGTCTGCTACTCGTGATCGAGAAGACAAACACATACATCGCCAAGATCCTAGCCCGAATGGCATACGATAACATCGCGCGCATCGAGCCAAAGCGAAATGTGGTCCAGGCATTCACTAACTACTGTGACAATTTCTTTAAACAGACTGTGTTTGCAGAGGAGTGCAATTCTTGGTACAAGACATACGAGACTGGCGCTTCGCGTGAGGAGCAGAAGCGCGGACGGATCACGGCACTATGGCCGGGTAGCAGTTTGCACTGCGTGCGGACTCTGAGTCGTCCTCGTTGGGAAGATTTTGAGTATCAATATTGTGATGATAATGAGTTTGGGTGGTTTGGAAATGGTTGGACGTTGGCGGAGAAATTCGTTACCGATGAGTTGGAGTCCTTGACGTGGTATCTGAATGACACCAATGTTATGGAGAAGATAGTGGTATAAGAATTTTGACAGGGGATATGTTAATTATTCATTTATTAGCACGACTAAGAAGTCGAGGTCTTGGAGAATTCCATCAATCGCTGGCTTTATGCCCAATAGTGCTGCCATGGCCTACAGCACTTCCTCCCTTCTATAGTCATTCTAAAGTGATCTGAGAGAGAAACTCTTATTACAAACTTCTGAGTAGTGTCATTTCTCTCATATATCTTATTGAATTGAGCTAAATTTAGAAGAGGCTTGTTTCGGTTACCTAAAGTTATAAAAATCATTAAAAGTCTTAGAAATGGATGCCTTAGAGTTGTAGGTTGAGGACGAAACAGCTAAAGCAAGGTGAAGATTAAACGCGTTAAACGATGAGCATAGAATGATAACATTAAACTGTTTCTATTATAATTAAGAAGACTATTGAAGTTGAAGTGAAATAGTAGAAGCAAGCCAGACTAAATGTAGTACTTTATATCAATACGACCTCTTGCAAAAGGACACAGAACTATTCCTTTTTGTCCTTTCTCTTCCTAGGAACACGAGCCAGCCAGTAGATAGCAACTGCAGCTGCACAGTTGAAGACAACATAAACCCAAAGTAGCCCAAAGTCTCTCCAGCGATTGTCGAAGCTGACGTTTATCCCCTTCAAGAACGCATTCGTATCTGCCATAGGACAGTATTGACACTGAGTTTCGCTGCCTGCACTCTCACCAACAAGGTAACCACCCATATTGGACATGTAATCCGACAGAAACTCCTCGCATGTACCATTGGCAGGCTTGAACTCCAAGATCTCGTTGTCGGCACATGTAACAGGTGCGTTAGCAAGAGTGGTACCAAGGAAGCCCTCTACAACGTATGTGAACGGATTGACGCGGTACATGAAGATCCAAAAACCGGGCAGAGCATCAGGGCCTGCGAGGACACCGCAAAATGCGAACATCATGACGAAGAGCAGATTCATGACACCGCCTGCAGTATCAGCGTTGGGAAGTCCGGCGATGATCATGTGGGCGAAGGACGAAGCGAGTAGGAAGAACATCCAGACGTGGAGGAAGATGGTGATGCCACGAGAATGGACCTCATTCGTGTACTCAGCGTTGCGGTAGAGGCCGATGGGGAAGTACCAGCAGATGAAGGCAAAGATACCGATGAACTAGACGATTTATTAGGAATGGCCTGTCTAAGGAAGTGGGAATCGGGATGTAGCTTACAGAGTTCCAGACAATCTCGACAGTCAGATTGGCAAACATGAATGACTGCCAAGAGTATGTTTTCGCGGGGCGCTCGCGAGCCTCGTAAAGGGTCCTCTGCTCCACAAAGGCGGGCATCATTTGTTCAGCGACCTGCGAAAAGATGGTCAAGAAGATAAATACTCCAAACATCTGATTCTGAAGACCGCGGACTGTATTTTCGCCATTCATGACAGAAAGTCCGATGAACAAGGACTAGAGGTAGGTCAGCATGTGTGAAAGGATAAACAGTAACATGGTTAAGACTTACTGCACCGACTGTGAGAATGGCCTTGGAGTACATATAGCCTGGGCTTCTCCAGTACTGAACAAAAAGACGCTTGGTGACCTCCCATAGCTGCGTGGACAAAGGAGAAGCAAACTCGTTATACTCGGAGGGGTCGGCGCCGCCTGATGCAGGCGTCGGCGAAGGGTGCGACGCTTTGAGAGATTGGAGCTCCTTCTGTACCTCCCTGTACTCTGGAGACTGCCTCCATGCGGCAGGCCAATCCACGTCAGTATGAGTACCCGGTGCCGCCCCAATGACCTCGAGCATATGCTCTGCTGGGTTGGCCTTGGGCGGCAGAGGCGGGCCTCCGTTTCGGGTGAAGTAGTCCGTCAAGATCTGCGAATTCTGACCGATTTGACCAAAATAGACAGTCTTTCCTCCCTTCGCCAGGAGAAGGAGTCGATCGAATCGCTGGAAAAGCATGGCAGAGGGCTGATGAATGGTGCACAATATCGCTTGGCCGCTCTTGGTCAATTGCTCCATCAAGTCGCAGATAGACCACGAAGTCTGACTGTCCAGTCCAGAAGTCGGCTCGTCGAGGAAGAGTAAGAGCTGCGGACGTGCGACAAGCTCAACCGCGATCGTAAGTCTCTTGCGCTGCTCAACATTGAGGCCTTCGCCGGGGACACCAATAATGGCATCTGCATAGGTGTCCATCCCCAGGAGCGAAAGGACAGTCTCGACGTAATCCAGTCGTTCTTGCTTGGAGTACTTGGCTGGCTGCCGAAGCATGGCGCTAAATCGTAGCGCTTCTCGTACCGTTGAACTGGCCTGGTGCAGATCCTGTTGAGTCACGTAGCCTGTCTTCCTCTGAAAGGAAGAGTCACGAGAGTGACCATTCACAAGCATGTCGCCGGACACAACACCCATGGTCACTCGGCTGGCGAGAACGTCGAGAAGGGTGGTTTTGCCAGCACCCGAGACACCCTGTGAATACGTTAGCAAATGTGAATGGTGAAAGAGAAGTACCAGGCTAGGGGAGGTTCGAGGTCCGATGTTTCTTGCTCTCAGCCAGGGCAGTATAAGGTACTCACCATGAGAGCTGTTAAAGTTCCAGGTTTGACCCAACCATCGACATGATCCAAAATCCTGCGCGTCTCGCTCTTGATCTTGACGTCGTAGCAGACATCCTTCCAATGGAAGACAGACGTCTGCTTTTCAACCTCGACCTTTTCACTCGACGAACCAGAAGCCACCTGCTTCCCTGTAGGCCCAGGAACACCCGACTCTTCATCGCTGGCCCGCTTACCAGAGACCTTGTGCATGGCCTCCCGGAGAAAGACAAGGACTTCACCTTTTGAGCGCTCTGAAGCGACATACTCAGTGGTCCAGAGATGGAGAGCCATGAAAAACACGGTCCAGGCGATGATGATGCCCAAATTCCTCCATCGGTGGCTGTTGATGAATCCAAATGAGGCCTTTAAGTAATCCTCTCCCTTGACGAATGACTGACCGGGTACGGAGCCGGGCACATTGCACACGTATTCGCCGCTGTCCAGGTTCTCATAACCAGGCCCATGCGGCACAAAGTCTGAGCAGGGAAACTGTTGACCGACAAATTCGATCAAAAATACAGTCTCCAGTCCGTAATAGACAGGATTCACCCATCGGATCCAGCCGAGCCAGTTCTGCATGTAAGCGGGCGGGATCGCAAATCCCGAATACAGGACCAATGCCAACAGGATGATGCAGGCGGGCGCCAGTGCCTGCGCGATGGACTTGGTTGCTGAGCCAATGAACCGGAACATCATCGACATACAGAGGGTTATAGAGAATGATAGCAGAAGGAATGCGAAGAACGGGCCTGGTTCGCGGCGCAAGTTACACATGAAGTATAGAGTGCAATTGAGAAGGATTGAGTTGACGACTTTGTATGGAACATCGGTTGCCATCGCCGAGAGGGCCTCGGCACTTGGGTGGTAGAAAGCATACCGAGACTGTTTTTCGACGACTTTCCGCTTTGCATAAAGAGTCATGATTTCGAGGATGCTCGCGAACGCGTTGATTAGGACGATGAAAAATAGCAAGATGGTTCGACGGAAGAAACTCGTGGTGTTGAAGGGAAGGTTGTAGAAGATGCTCGAGATAATCAGACCCTCGAACAGGTTGCTGATAAGCATCGTGAGGGTGATGCTAGGGTCTCCGATCAACATGGTGAAGCCTCTCCAGAGGTTGATAGTATACTGCTGCAAATAGGAAAGGTTGAAGGGAGATCGTTCCCTCTGGGCTGCAGCTTGATCGAGCCTTCGTGATGCAGAGAATTTCTGGAGATCCGCCCCATCAAATGGATGTTGTTCCATGTAGTAGCCTATCTCGTCAATGAGCCTTGATCGTTGCTGGCTTTGCTGCCAGGCTCGCGCGAATTCGTCTGATGTTCGAGGTGGGTTGGCGCCCGGGCGGATTACTCTCTCGGCGGGGTTCGTCATTGAAGTGAGGAAATCGGCTGTCGTCTGTTGTTCGGGGCAAATGAAGCCTAGTTTCTCGAAGTAGGCTTGTGCGTCGCCTGTCTTTCCAAAGAAGATCTGACGGCCCTCGTACAGGACGATGACCTTGTCGAATAGCTAGGAAACAAGTTAGCCAAGAAATTAGCCTAAAGCAAAGGCTATACTTACATCATAAGCACTTTGAGGCGCCTGGTAGATTGCGACGCAAGAGGCAATACCGAGTGTATCAGCTTGAGTCCGCAAGACACGGCAGAACTCAACGGCGTTGGCGCTGTCGAGACCGCGCGTACTGTTGTCCCAACACTGAAGAGGGGAGTATCCCAGCGCAGCCTCGGCGATTGTGACTCTCTTGCGTTCGCCACCGCTGATACCACGAACGTAGTCATCACCGACTCGCGTATTCTTGGTATGTGAGATGCCAAACATAGCCATAATAACATCACGAAGATGCTCAGCATACTCTCGAGCGGTGACACCATGGGGGAGCTTGTCCTTCGGAGGGCAACGGCATCGAGCAGCAAAGTAAAGAGTATCACCGACAGTCAGATGAGGGAAATGGTGGTCAACCTCAGCCGTGTAGATGGCTTCACCTCGGTAGGCCTTCTTCATCTGCTCGGGCCGGATACCCTGGTAGTTCAAGACTGTGTCGTTGCCAAAATGGAAGCCGTGAGTCTCGCCAGCAATGTTGCGAAGCAGGGTCGAGCAGCCCGATCCTGGAGGACCGAGAACACATAGCATCTCTCCAGCCTCGACGTACCCATCAACATCACGTAGGATGTCAATGCGCTGACCCTTGTCCCCAAATATCTTTCTGGCGAAATTCGAAGCTTTGAGGACAATGTTGGTCAGAGTATTCTGGAAGTCGGTCGCCTGGCCAAAGCCATACGCGTTGAGGTTCTTGAAGGCAATACCGGCGGTCCGAGGAGTACTACCATCAGCAGCTTCAGTTCGGGTCTTGAGATAAGCCTTTGCCCATTTCTTGGAGTTGAAATGGGGGCTTTGCGGATCAAGAGGGCCGCCATCGCTCAAGGGAAACAATGGCCCGTGACCCGATGCAGCAGATTGACTAGTAAATCTGCGCGCCAAATCGTGGATTTCCTCTTCATACTCAGGCTCATCAGACAAGTCGTTGTCCCGTGTTCTATCACCCAACGTGCCAGAGGACAGGGAAGGGGCGTCGCTAGGACGTGGATCGTTCGGGGGATTCATCCGGCCTTGGGTCAAGCAATTTGGATAAGTTGTTCAGATCAAATATTGAATAATTGGTAATGAGATAGTGACTGTAAGTAGAGTAATGGAAATAAGGCCGCTGATGTTAAGTTAATAGCATGGCTTGTGCTGGGTTGTCTTATAAGTTGCAGTAAGAGGCAATTTAAAGACGTGGACTAAACAGATTTTTACACCGAAGAGTCACTAATTTCAAGCATAATCTTACTTAGCGACGGACGCCCGTCGCTCAGACATACCGGCCTCGAAATTCCGTCATGATACACATCGACTTGAAGACCGGACGGAGCTGAGGGCCGAAATAGTGGGGCCCTGCGGTATCTCGGACAGTCCGAGCACCGGCCCGCTCCCCCTTCTATAGAAGACAGCGCCATAGACTCATTGCTATCAACAGAACGGGGCACGAGCTAGGTCTTGGCATCATCATGACTCACAGTTATCTGTTGCAAATGTGTCACTTTGCCAAGCCCAAGTCTGGGAACGGGTTTCACGGAATCCGAGGTAGATAGCTACGGACCGACCGCGCGTGAGCCCAATCTAATCACTATTTTTCTAAAACTATGACTATGTTTTTTAAGTTTTGCTAAAACATCCTAAACCTATCCCTAAAGCTGGGCAGGCTGGGGTGCCTTGGTCCTTATCTTCGTACCCCCGAGGCACGGCAGAATACAATGTATAGATGACAAAGACAAGTCACATACGTAGAAACCACAGCCTGTACCAGTTTCTCCAATGTCTTCTCCTATAGCGACAGTCTTCTATTGACTATCAAGTTCCACAGCTATGATTGGTTGTTGTCCAGCATCATAAATATCTCTTGGTTTTGCTCGAACCAGTTCCCCAGCTCCATGTTATGGTCAAAGCTACCCTCTCCACCATATTCCCCGCTGGTCCTGTTGATAAGCCCCCGTAATTAATCTCGTTTCCAAGCTGCGTTCCATCGTTAAAGCCCTGCATATTTGTCTGCATATTCAGGTGACTGGGCACGGGAACTCCCGCCTCGAAGAACAGCATCTCAAATGGTGTATCAGGTATGCGCCCTGACACCTGGACTGGAGGATTATTGGACCTCGAGCCCACATACTTGCACGCGACTTCATACATGAGCTTGAACAGATGAAGCTGCTTTCTGTATACATTTGGGAGGTCTGGGGGTATCATGTCGACTGTTTCAACCACGGCTGCGAGTGGCTCCAGATGAGTCGGGTCGCAAGTCTCGATGGCATGGCAAAACAAGACCATGAATGGCACCAGAGGCACCGCCATGAGGCCCCTAATCTTTGTCAGTTTAAGCATTGTTCCCTGTGTTGGGTTTCTTACCAATGCATGTAAAACTCAAAGACGATGGCTTCGACATTCTTGAGCATTGACAAACAAATCCTGTGTTGCTCGAGGCCATTCTTTGCTGCTTCCAAACATTCGTCGCAAAACGCTGAGGATGTCAAAGACGCAGGTTTTACTGCCCTGAACACCAGACAGCGCATAGAATAGTATGCTACCTTATCGGTCCTGCGGAAGACCTCGCTCTGCTCTTCGCCGATGCTTGCCCCGATTGACTCATACAAGTGTTCCTGTCAATGTATTAGAGAAGTATCGCCCATTCTTCTGGTGGTCTTGTACTTACTTCTGCCAGACTCTTTGTTTGGAACAACTGCTCCATCTCAGCCGCTAGTCTCCTCGCATTCGTCTCTCTCTCAATATCTGGCTGAAGCAAAGATCCCGGACTGTACAGTATATCATAGATTCTTCCTTGAAGGCTGCAAAATCGTGCCCATTTCGCAATGATTGGAGTAGGTCCGTCTCCCCTGTCGGTTTCCAAAGCCTCAAAGTTGATAGTGATTTCTCCATCCCGGATCAAGACTGGCCGACTCAGTCTTAAAGCAAGCATCTTGTCGCAAAGATGGATGTAGAAAATTAGTTTAGCCCGTCTTTGCTTTGCCTCTCTCGACTCTGGCTTTGGGAGATTTTCCCTGGTGAAACCTAGCGTCTGGCACATCTGTACTGCCGCAGCAAGAGTATTCCAGGACATAGAAATCCGGCAATTCTCGAGATGGTAGGATGACTTAACTTCTGTCAGCGGCATTCTCTTCGAAGGTACTTCCTGCCAAGACACTTACGGCCATGAACAGGGCGAGTATGTAATCAGGTGTGCAGGGCATGTTGAAAGGAAGGTTAGCTAGAATAGACTCCAGGTTTTGCCGACAGACAGTCGCCTGAGATGCAAACTCATTCTTGAGAGTTTGTTCAGTCTCAACGTTGCCGCATTCGTGCAATAGGCTTACCAAGCCAACATGTGTAACGATGAGGTCAGCAAGGGTCGGCTTGCCAAAGTAAACTGTCATGAGATACTCGACAAATTGGCTGATGCTGTGGAACTCTGCCCGCCAGAATAGCTGCAACCTTGGAGACTCTACAACAAAGTTAGTATGTTTATAGAGACAGCTTTCACACGAATTACCTCTCAGACTCTGTACAGCCATCATGGCCAGGTTGACCGGAGGGAGCTGAAACTCTCCATGTTCCTGAGGTGACAATATCCGTTGCGTATCAACAAGACATGTCTCATCAGCTGTAACTTCCTTGCCCGCCAAGATCTTCCGCAGCGCGTCTAAGTGGCTCTTTATCTCCGGAAGCGTTTGCCATGGCTGATTGCTGTCAACGAATTGTTGCAAGAAGTCCGTCGCAAATGTAGCTTGTGTCGTCAAAGTGACATCGCCCTCAAACTCTGAATTTTTCTCCAGGGCTGTTCTGACGTTACAGGACGGGGAGCTCGCATGGGATACTGGGGTAACCTGTGAACTGATAGCAGTGTGAGCAGCTGACGAGCTTCCTTACAACTGCTGAGGAGAAGAAGCGATGTTGTCGACAGCGAGGCTTATCCGATCAAGCTTTTGCGAAATGGCATCCAATTTGTACTCACTGCATCTCATGTAAGCTTGTTTACTTGGGCAATTCTCTCACTACTACTCACTAGCCATCAGATACTAGGACCTGCTGGCGTTTTGCCCGAGGCTTGAAGCCAGTGGGGAACGAACAACGAATACTCTTTCGTTGACACGGTCCACAAGGATCTCCACGGTCACATTTAATCTATGACGGGTTAGTGAAGACGTTGATGAGATGCACATATTCACTTACCTTTCTTTGCCTACATTGGTCGCACTGGCAATTGTCAGTTGACGCCCGAAATCACAACACAGCATGGGATGGGTCTTATCATACGGAGAGTTTATGCTCGGGAACTCGACGCGTTCCCGAGACCGCGTTTTCTTCTCCATCGCTCTCATTTGGGTCCACGTTCATCGTTGCCATTAGGCTCAATTGACCCGTCAAAATATTTGGCAAATTTTTCAACACTGGGATTCGTCAAAGACTCATGGATATTGGCCTACAAAACGCCAAGGCCAAACCCTCATCCTTGATGATGGCATTTGTCTCTTTCGGGTAAAGGCTCGGTTTCTCGGAGCCCCGAAAGACCGCAGAGACTGAGTTATCCACTTTGCTACCACAGAGCTACCCTAGAGAGAGAAGAATCCAACCAAGTAATTAACATCAGAATCAATAGAGCTCAGATACATAGCTTAATTTTCTATAGGCACATAATTGCTAATTGCTTCTCTTAGCATCCATTGAATTTCTTGTAAGTACAGCTTGCGGGTATGGTGAGAATTGTAAGAACCTGGAGTGAAACGGTTGGGTCTTGGCTACGATTTTGGCGCGAGTTTGAACCACGAATAGTGGTGGGTCTCAAAGCTTGTCAGAATTTCCGATTCGTGGAAAAAGCAGCTCAAGTCTAGCCGAATGCGGAATAGACGATAACTATCTTGACGTCACTTCTTCTCTCTAGAGTTTAACGCGTTATCTTATCGATAATACGCGACGACAACGCGCTAGGACATAGAGTAAACAGATATATAGTCATCACAGTTACAATGATAGGCGATCTCGACTTTCTTAAATAGGAAATACATTTCTTGTTGTACTCTTTGTAGTTCTATCATTGCTTGGCGAACAAAAATCTAACACCGACGTCAGAATTACTCAATGAAAACCGAACGCTCCAGAACACCCAAAACATCATCCTGCCTCAACAAACCCCGCTCTACCACCACATCCAGAAACGGGCGCTCTTCAGCAAGAGCCGATCTCACGATGCTTGACACTTTGGCATAGCCAAGGCTCGGGACAAGAGCTGTTGCAAGTGCACTCGCGTCAAGAAGATGCCTCTCTGACGTCTCCTTGTTTGCGATAAGGCCCTCGACGCATCGCTTGGCAAATGTCTTGGAAACGCTCTTGAGAAGCTGTATGCTGTCGAAAAGTCGGTCGCAAACCAAAAGCTCGTAGTGATTGATCTCCAACATTCCCTGTTGACATGCCATGGAAACAGCGGCATCATTCCCAGTGATGGCCAATGCTACTTGACAGACCGCAATCGGAATGACAGGATTGACCTTGCCTGGCATGATGGAAGAGCCAGCCTGAACGGGCGGGAGAGTAATCTCAGCAATACCGCCATTGGGTCCTGAAGAGAGCAGAATCATGTCATTCGCAATCTTCCACAAGCTATTGGCAGTGTTGCGCAGCTCGGCTGAGAGACGTGCACAAGTGTCCATGTTCTGCATGCCGTCAAACGCGTCGCTACATGGCTGCACTGCAACACCCAGCGATGAGGAAAGATGCTTGAAGACTGCTGCTTTGTATCCAGACTTAGATCCAAACCCAGTGCCAATAGCAGTGCCGCCCATAGGGAGGACGAGAAAGGAATCACGGATCATGCTGAGGTGCTGGCGGTGTCTTCGGATGACCGCCTCATGAGCACCGAGAGCCTGACCGTAAGTCATAGGCTGAGCATCCTGGAGACAAGTCCTTCCAAGACGGAGCAGAGTCGAGTATTCCAGGCGCTTCACAGCAAATGCATCCGCGAGCCCTTGGAGGGCATCCAAAGCACCCTCCGTGGCACGATACACAGCAAGCTTCATAGCTGAGGGTACAGCATCATTCGTAGATTGTCCCATATTAACGTGATCGTTAGGATGAACAAATGTGTAATCGGAAAGAGCCCGGCCTGAGTTCTTGGCAACAATGTTGGCGATGACTTCATTGACATTCATGTTGGTTGAAGTTCCGCCAGAACCCTCCATCATGTCAACTGCAAAATGCTTGTCATGGACTCCAGTTTTGACCTCTTCACATGCCTCGGAAATAGCGTTGGCCTGCTCAGATGTGATGGTACCAACTTCATAATTAGCACGGGCTGCTGCTTGCTTGATCACAGCAAATGCGTAGATGAAGTCTGGCCAGCTGGCGATGGGCCGTCCTGAGAGGGGAAAGTTTTCGATGGCGCGAAATGTGTTGATACCGTAGAGAACATCGTCTGGGAGTTCAAGCTGACCGAGACTGTCTTTTTCTAGACGCTTTGTTGCGATGGTTACGGTGACTTGGTGACTGTTGGCTCCTTTGACGAGTAAGCCGTTCGTTGGCTTGGGCTCGCTAGGAATAACCTGACCAATGTAAGCACGTGAATGTGGTTGCGTTGGGCAGAGATAAGCGGCTTACGGTCGAGATGATTTGAGTGACCGTCATCGTGTCGGCCGCTGGGCTGACAGTCTTTGAGATTGTTTCGAGTGATGAGGATGCTGCTAGTATGGTGTTTGTGCTGCCTTGTTCTGCTGTCTCGTGAGATTCGAAAGAGTCTGTTGCCGAGGGCGCTGACCATCTATATAGAAATGAGTGGTGTTGCTAATGAGGCCCCCAAGGCTGTTGGCATAACCCGGTTTTCTCCCAGTCCACGGGGTGAGGCTTTCAGCGGGATGAACCGGTGAGAACAGAACCCAAAGTCGATGGTACCTCAGAAACCCATGGCTGCCCTACAAGAGGATGCAGTCGCGGGTACTCGCATACAGCCTTCTGTCTGACATACGGCTGACCAACTGGGTCTCTTCCCTCCCATGCTTCGGCCGCTAAACCATCTCAGCCGATGCTGAAAAAGCTCGCATTAGCGGCCGAAGAAAGAAGAAAGGAACGAGAATTTGGCCCGCGTGACATATGCAGTGCCATGATACCTACCTACAACCAGGGATCTGCACTCAACGGATTTCCGACGTGGCAGATCCCTACTGAGCCGATAATCAGCATTTCCCGTCTGTGGGGGAACACTTCCTACCCCTCCATTAGCGTTGTTGTCACGTCCCCCTCCTTTTGGCCCAGAGACAACGTATGTGCATTTCTGGGCGCCGTACACCGTCGACAATTGCCGGTTGACCGGTGTGCTGGGTTGCTGAGCAAATCGAGCGATTTGCCACTCGACACTCGTCAGGCATAGCGTCAGATCTGGCAATAGCCGGGTCTGGAAATCTGAGGCCATATCAAGCTCGGGAGGCAATGGCTTAGATCTAAATCCCAAGTGACAAAAAGACTGGCTCAGGTGTAGGAATCTCTATGACGAGCTTATTATGGTGCCCTCCGTCAGGCTCCGGGACCTTTTTTCTCCCCGAGGCCAAGTCATGTCATTATCATCCGCAAGCTATCTCGACTCACAGTTGCATTTTGAGGTTACTTGTCAGCCACGTGGTTTGTCAGAACATAAGCATGCAGAAAGGGTAATATCGGCCTTATCTATAGAATGTCTATATTAACTTAGCCGAGCTTGCCAGATAAAATATTCTGTCGTGAAACTCTCAACAGCGTCATTCAACATGTACAACCACACTTTCTCCAACACTTACTAATCTTTATGCCCACTGAGAGCAATTATTTAAAAATTCTACCCAATCAACATCAGACCATAAGCTTTCGCAGAACTCTAATGATGGAACCTCAAATTCTGCTGGTCTTTCAATCGGTCCGGCATCGTCATTGGTTGTGAGCATTTGGACAATGCTGTCTAAGTCGGCTAGCAAGGCATTGTGATCTCTGGCAGCCGGATTACCCGCTTCGGCCATTTCCTTCAAAATGAGACGACATTGAGTATAGAGATGCTCGTCATTGAGCTCAGAGCTCTCGGCAAGCTCGGGAGCTACAGCCTTTGCGATAGAGATAATAGAGAGGCTACTGAAAGCATGCACTGAGTCCCAATAACCGAATCGCGCTGATCGTTAAGTTAGCATTTGTATGCGACTGAATCAGGGCTTATTAAAGTGCTTACCATGTTTACCGCGATTGAAGAGGTCTATTAGTATCTTGCAATTGTTCCTTGCTGCATCGTGTCCTTCCTTGGTCAGTAGCTCAATTCGCTGGCGCATTGTTGCATTTAATTTTGATTCGAGGTGGTCAGAATCGACTCCTTGCAACCTGAGAGAAAGCTTCTTGGAGAAGAAAGGTCGAAGTAGGACTGTGAAACACTATTGAGGTCAACAAATGACGTCGGAAGGTTGACCAGAGACCTACCTGGTGATATCTCAAGTATAGCGATGCAAGTCCGCGAGCGCATGATCGCTGGCTCATTTCCTCTGGTACACCACTTTTGAAGTCAAATGATATATATGAAGGTACCTTCTCCTTCCAAAACCGCAGTGTATCGAAACACGGCCATAGCTCGAACATCATAGTTTCCAGATCTGAAACCCGTCGTAACTGACCGACAGATTCCATTATCTGGCACTTGATCTCGCATATTTGTGTTTGCAGTGTCTGAACACTCGGATCGAAAAATTGATCCATTTCTGATTCGGGGATATCTCGTGAAGAAGGCAGCCCAGCATCGAACTTATTCGCGGCGTGCGCTGGGGCCAGTCCTAGCTCGGCCACGACCATTCTCTCCATGCAAAAGGATGTCCACCATAAGCGCTTTCGATGTTCGAGTATGACCTCTTGCCCAGAGGCCGATAGACTTGGAGTCCTGTCAAGAAACAAGAGCTTGGCTACTGCTAAGCTCTGCGTCGCGTATTTGTAGGCCATTCTCCGACGATTCAAGGAGTAGCAGTAGAAAGCCTATTATACGTCAGATACATCAAGATTGCCGAGACAGGTCGCTTACCATGAGATTCAATGCCTCGACATCTTCTGTTGTCGGCTCCTCTGATGAAACGTTTAGCAAAGCGACAGCTTGTTCAAATAAGTCTGATCCAGGAGGTGTCGGAGTTTCAGACTGTTCAGTCGCAATTTCGCCAGAAGGCTGTGATCCATACATGAAAGTTGTAGCCAAAGCGAAGACAAGAGACGCCCTTGAAAGCCAGCTTCTGTCTTGTGATTGTGTCTTGGGATCTGTGGATAGTAGCTGAACTCTTTCCCTAAAATCTCTTCGGAGAAACCAATGGTGATCGCAAAATATCTCTTCGAAGGTGTCTAGTAACTTCATGGCCAGCGGCGCTGACGGAAGCTTTATCAGTATCCTCGGCTCTGTGAATGATCAGAACCTCAAGTTGTCTTTGCTGTAAAACTTGGAGATGCATACCTATCAAGTCCGATTTAAGTACCGCATATGAGTATCCGCCTTGCTGCTGAAGGCCATCGGGACTCTCAGGCAAGGCCATCTGCCGGAGGTCGTAAACGAAACGTTCTGCACTACAGTCATCTGAAATGAGAGCCCGAGCTGCGACTCTGCTGCTAGTCGAGGTACCCGGATCCGAGGGGCTCTGGGACTGTCCAGAATACTCTGGTATATCATCTGCGAAGCTGGGAGTCAAGGATGACGATGGCCGAGAGCCTGTAGCTGTTCTCTCAAGGTCTCGAAGGTAGGCTTCTGGTACGGTCACGTATGTAGTTTTCATAGGGTATACGCAGTCTCGTTGGCGACGGGCGCAGCGTCCACATGGATGAGCTAGCTCTTTCAGTACAGATGTCAAACATAGCAACCAGCAGTGTGCTTACCGCCGTCGCACTTCAGCTTCTGAGAGTGACAAACTGTACATGCAACTGTGCTTCTACCCTTGAATCTGCCCATGGCTCACAAGCAGAATCGATATACAAGCTCTGCTCTCGCTAGTGACCGTTGTGATAGGTATTTTTTTGTGCATATACCCTGGCTATGAAAGCTCTGGAAAGAAGCGCCCCCCATCAAGTACTCGGGGAATCGGGGGCTGGACCCAAGCCATTGGCCCTAAGAGGCTTAAAACGGCAGGAATTTTAGTGGATGCATCGATTGTAGGACAAGGTTTTGCACGATTCAAGCGTGCCACCCAGGCATTACGACAGGTGCTCACATTGCTACATCACCGTCTGGGTTTCGCGTGAGCACCATTGGATCCTTCAAGTCAGTGGCTCAAGGGTTTTATGCGTCAAGCTTTTTCTTTACCATTGAATCACTGGGCTGGAAAAGCATCGTCGGACATCAGCCAGACAGAGCTTGGAGGAATTGAGCACTTGGACTCGGTGGAGAACATCGGCTGGAGCGCATTAGCGGCCGAACATGACTTAGATGTCGCATGATTGGTCTGTTTGGCACCTAGAAGCAGGTCGGCTACCACTGCATTAGCGGCCGACAGTCCCAATGATCACTCACTGGATTATGACAGGTAGACAATGACGCAGGAGAAGAGCAGATCATAACCAGATGCATGCACCTTTGATCCAACTTAGTGGCCATAGTTAATACGAAAGCAACCACTGTGCGTCCATGCATCTTGATCTTGATGTACATGCGTATGCCAGGTCCAGGTCCACGTCGGGCAACGTGTCGGGCACAATGACACCCAGAAGTGCAATACGCCTAGTCCATGAACGATATGAACTCAATTATTGCTTGAGATTTGATCTGTAACAAGGTTTGGTCGGCTGATGTGCTTATGCAGCCGAACTCCGCTGTCCACTCCTCACCAGCCCAAAATTACTGACTTCGAGACAGACCAGACCCCGGGTTTACCATCAAACTGGGGAATTACTCATATTCTCAACAAAGGCCAGATCTAGCTAATGGGGAGGAGGGGTAAGCTAAAAGTGTCATGAATGACTCCAACATTTTGACATCGTGATGCGGGTGATCATCCAGTTTGCTGGAACGCGCTATCTTTAGCAAACTTTAATCTTTTCATCGGCATGTCCAGCACGGTCTCGCTTAATTCCCTTAGTAGACTGCAAATATACAAAGAGATAAAGAGTACTGAGGTTCTGGGTTATTCTCAGTGATAAGTCGATGACAGACATCCTAATAGTCTTATCTGAAAACAGAGATACGAGGTCTTGAAGCTAAATGTTTAATCACGGCTGGACCGTATCATGGCAAAGCCAGTGGAAAATCCGGGGAACTAAGATAAGTTGCAACGCTAACGGCCGCTTTCGTTACCGAGCCGAAGCAAAACCTTCGATTCCATAAACTTGTCTATCTCGTGGTTGAGGCAAGGGTTCCCCGTATCGTACTCCAGAACAACATAAAATCCGGGGAATTGGGTTCTTCCTAACGGCCTGAATGCCTACCGAGCCGACAACAAGTTCATTGTTCTATCTTACTATCATCTTTGTAGCGTCTTCCACAAGGCTACCCCATGCCAAGCGACTATACAGAGTCTGGGGAAGTTCTCCAGGCTGATAAGACACCAATGGGTTTGTATGGATTTGAGAGGTATAAAGACGAGCGGTGCCAGTCGGGGTCCAACAGCTTCTCATCATTCAGGGCAACAACTCCTATTTCAGTCAACAGCAGCATGTACAACAACATGGATATCGAGAAAAAGCCTCACGCCAGCATGGACGAAAATGAGTCCTGCGACTCCAAGAGTCAGGGACAGGTCATATCTCCTAAACCTGAAGCTCTTCAGCACCTTTCCGATGAGGAGCTCACGGCTCTGGAGAAGCGTCTTAGGCGTAAGATCGACCTGCGTCTGCTTCCTTGTATGATTCTGATCTACATCATGAACTATCTTGACAGGTAAGATACCTGGCATACAAAGGTTAGCATGGATGCTGATGACAAAGGAATGCTATTGGAGCAGCTCGACTTGGAGGATTGGAGGAGGACCTGGGATTGAAGGGCAACGAGTTCCAGGTATGAAACACACGAACACGTTGCTAGTGGTTGTTCTAACCATTGTAGACTGCTGTATCTGTTCTTTTCGTCGGCTATGTTCTTATGCAAGTTCCTTCCAACATGCTGTTGAACAAAATCGGAAAGCCAGCCTCCTATCTTACGGCTTGTATGATCGGATGGGTATGTAATTCCCCGGATGCTCGAACTTGACAGTAAAACTTACTGAAAAAGGGTATTCTATGCGCATTTACTGGAGCTGTCCATAGTTTCGGTGCACTTACTGCAGTCCGCTTCCTTCTCGGCTTCGTCGAAGCAGCTTTTTATCCTGGCGCCATGGCAACTCTGAGTGCCTGGTATGTGCGAAAGGAACTAGGCGTTCGAACTGCGATCTTCTACTCGGGATCTCTAATCTCAGGCGCTTTCTCGGGACTGATCGCCGCCGGCATCATTGACGGAATGAACGGTGTTGGTGGACTCCTGGCCTGGCGATGGATCTTCATCCTTGAAGGTTCAGCTACTGTTGTCATCGCCTTCTGCTGCTACTGGATTCTCCCCGACTTTCCAGCAACAACCAAGTGGCTCACTGAAGAGGAACGTGCCATTGCTCTGTGGCGTATGGAGGTCGATGCCGCTGGTGAACAGGACTGGACTGCAGGTGATCACCAATCTCTCTTCCATGGCTTCAAGCTGCTTCTGCAGGACCTTAAGAACTGGGTCTTGATTGTTGTATGCTATGGCGCGGCTAGTGCTATCGCCATCAATAGCTTCTTCCCTACCATTGTGAAGAGCATGGGTAAGGACAGAATCACTACTCTCTTGCTCACCGCACCCCCATATCTGCTGGCATGTATCGTCTGTGCGGTTGTCGCATGGAATGCTGACCGGGTTCAAGAGCGCTTCTGGCACACTAGTTTGTCTATTGCCTGTGCGCTCGCAGGCTTCATCATCTCAGCATCTACCACTGGTATTGGCCCTCGCTACTTCGGTGCCATGATCATGCTGCCTGGTATCTACTCCGGCTTCAACATGTCCATGGTATGGACCGCCAACACAAACTTCCGCCCTGTGTCTAAGCGAGCTGCGGCGCTGGCATTCAACAATGCCCTGGCAACGATCTGCAGTATCTACGGATCCTTCCTGTACCCTAATGGCGCCGAGCCGCGTTTTATCCTTGCTTTCAGCGTCAACGCCGCCATGGCTACAATCGCTATCATTGCCAGTATCGCTCTTCACTTCGTTTTGAAGCGTGCCAACCGGAAGCTGGAACTCAAGGAGGCTGAAGAGGAAGCTGCTGGACGACATCTCCCAGGATCTGGGTTCCGATACCTTACTTAAAGTAACGAAGGAATAGCATCAAACCAAGAGATTTAGTTTCAAGTAGTGAGGATACTTAGGTATATATTGAGATAATCTAGAACAGGCCAAGATGTCTAGACCTTTTCGGCGTGGCACATGCAGACGTAACCCTCCACCATGTAACTAACGGATGACATAGAGATACTCGGACTAAGCAGATTTAACATACCCATCCACCATCAACATTATATACCGCGCCAGTCACAAATGATGCCTCATCACTGAGTAAAAACGCGATAACTCGAGCAACCTCGACCGGATCAGCTCTTCTCTTTTGTACGGTCCCCGAAAGACTGCGCTTGATGTGTTCTTCATCATCGTGCTCATTCATAGCAGTACTCACGGATCCTAAACACAGTCAGCCATTATCGAGACGTATAAAGCGTACAAGCATACCAGGTGAGACACAGTTGACTCTGATATGAGCATTCTCTTTCGCAGCTGTACGCGAAAGGCCGATAACAGCTGCTTTGCTTGCGCAGTATGCGACATGCCCCGGAGCACCGAATTGGCCAAACACGCTGGCGGCTGAGACCTGAGTAGTGATCAGCAACTGTCTAAAACGTTGATCTTCAAGCTTACAATGCTAGCACCTGCGGACATGGCTCTGAGCTCTGCTCGTAGGCAGTTGAACACTCCGCGCGTATTGACTGCAAACATCCTATCCCAGACCTCATCGCTATACTTAGTGAGAGGCACTGGCTCTGCAATGATGCCAGCCATGTTCACAGCACCATTGAGCTCGCCGAAAGTGTCAATGGTCGTCTTGACCCAAGAGTTTACTGAGTCGCTTTGGCTGACGTCTACCACTTGGTAGATATGCTTGTCACCCGGCAACGAGGCTTTGGCCTTTTTGAGTGCTTCTTCATTGATATCGGCTAGAGAAATTGTAGCTCCTCTCTCAGCTAGGAGCTTTGCGGTGGCCAGACCCATGCCGGAGCCAGCGCCGGTCACAGCGATCTGAAGTGTTATTCCTGCCTAATGTTGCAAGGTCGGGGACGACTTACTACTTTTCCTTCAAAAGACGCCATTTTAGAACTTGAGATCATATACAGTGAAGTTTCATCTACATGATGCAAACGCTGGTCGAGGATTGGGGAAGTTAAGTCTAGAGTAGCCCAGCCATAACCAACATGTCTCTGTGACGTAGATTAATTGATGGCCATTGGCGATGGGTTTACCCCGCATCACAAGTTGATAAGCCGCTCTGGAAGTGGAAGGTCATCCCAAGTGGCGGTTTGCTATGCAGAGCTCATTCTATTGCGACACTTGTGCATGGAGGTAAGGCCAGTCATCAACGAAGCGAGTGAGGTCGCGGCACATAGTCACATTTGCATGCATGCGTGGCGAAATTTGCCGGTTCATCTGTAGCTATTTGTATGGTATCCGATTTTGCTTCATCCGAACCCAGTTTGTCTATCGGCGCTATCCCTCCCTGCCCATATCTGCTCAATACGTTCTTTCGTTTCCGTAAATATCCTCAGCCCACTTCGCTTTGCAGCACATTCAAACCATTGTACAAACGACGCCCGTATATCATTATCATCAGTTTCACAAGCTGCAACAAATGCAGGCCATATCAGTCTCAAAGATCCGTATCCCATTCCAGCATCCGACGCATCAAACTCAAGCAGTCGATCCCGCACCCCAAGAACATGCTTCTGAAGCATACTGGGATCCAGATCATAAATTCTACGATAAAAGTACACAGAAAGTGCGTGCTGCATCGTATCAGCCAGACTGTTCAGCAGATTGACAGACTGTTGGTGTTCTGGATCAACGGGCGCTTCGACCATCCATATGGACTGGCGAAGCACATGAAGCTGCTTGATCCATCGCTCAACTGTTTTTGCTCGAGCCATGAACTCCTTCAATGTAAGTCCAGAGTTTATCAGTTCATCTTGGTTCTGCTCCTTCTCTCGCGCAAGGCGGATGACGAGCGAAAGCATAAAGAGGTGGAGCTCTGGTACGCCAAAGATCTCGGGATAAAGGGTAGCTGACCATATTCCTGGATGTTGAAGATGAAGATCATTTTCACCCTCTTCCTGACCTTTGACCTTGTGCATCTCCTGGTCCAGGTTACTCCACGTAGTTAGCCGGAAAGACAGGCTATCTTGGCTATAGGCACTGGCGCCACTGGCTTCTATCGCTTCGCGGACACGGTTCCGATGATCCAAGTTAAGTGTATTTTGTGTAAAAGTGCTCTCGTGGGATAGGCGTTCAAAAACGTAGCAGTGATGTAGTAGCCTGACTTTGCGAGACTTTCGTCGGTTCAAGCCTTTTGTTCGGATGAACTTTTCCGTTTCCAGGAAAAAGTACTCTGCTTCATCCCGATTTCCAGAGAGTATGGCAATCTGGACCATCGTCAAGAGAGCCATGAGTATAGACTTGTACTTGGCAGTCTTGGGGATATCGTATGCTGTCTTGAGCATAAGACAAACATGAAAGTGGGCTTTTTGATAATATGCTGTGCCTTGGTCTAACCACTTAGTGGAGCCATGAATGCCACCTAGGCTAAAGGCACTGATAGATAGTGTGCCGTAAAATGCACATAGACTTGCGTGGTCCATCTTCTCACCGAGTGTCAAGGCGGCTAAACAGCTTTTGACATGGGGGAGAAAGAGCACGTGCCATGGTGTCTTGCTGTGACGATATGGAGTCAGACCGCGAAGCACGATCGTTGCATAGTGTTTAACGAGTAATACGGCATCACGGGGTACGTCCGTGTCGACTTGGGACGATACTGAGCCTGAGCTCGGCGAAAGGTGTGATAGGTAAAGCCTTGGAGAGCCAAGCTCAATTGTGGAAGACCTTGCAAAAGGTGAAGGAGGCTTCTGCGCAGAGGCTGATTCACCCACCCAAGGCACGGCCGTTTCAATGCCCATGGCCACGGGATCCCACCAGTCGGGCAGATCGAAGTGCCCTGGGTCCAGCCAGCTGTTCACCGGGAAGCTTTCCAGTGTCTTCAACCAATCTGTACGAGGAATGAGCGCGTTGTCTTGACCCGATATTTGATGCTCAGCATCTCGAGGAGTCGTCCCAGTCGCAAAGTCGAGTGTTGCGGTGACAATTTCCACGTCGTCGTCGAAGTCAGGAAGTAGTAATTGATCTTCTTCTCCGACAGCGTGAATCTGCTGAACTTCTACCACGTCTTTGTCTATCTCATCCAAGGTGCTCAATGGGTCTGAGGGCAATTGCTGCGTAATGCGAAAAGCCCCAAAAGGTCCTCTTGAGATTTGTAGGTCCGTCGACGTCTTTTCGCATTCTTCGTCAATTTGAGAAAGATGCCAACCCGCTAATTCTGGTGGAACGTCTTGTGCAATCTGTTCGCTCAAACGCTCTCGTTCTTGTTCCGTCAATAACGGTCTTCGAAATCGAGCGACTCCCGTCGATGAGGGGTCATCAAAGTCGAAGAAGATGTCTTTGCTATAGCCTCCACAATCGAGACCTAAGATGTTGCACATAGAGCAGCCGGGACGTCCTTCATCGCATTTCACCCGACGACTGCGACACTGCGAAAGGTCAGTAGGGAATGATCGATTGAGTGATTGAACATACGGTAACGCATCCTCCAAACGAACGAGTCCTCCGTCCTGGGACCCGCTTGACCTTTGCTGCGGACTTCCCTACAAATGGAGGCATAGTGAAGAGAAGCTGTCTCCTCGACGAGACTTTCTTCCTGGCCGGGAATGCCCACTTGTAAAGGGTCCCAAGATGCAAGCATCGGCACTCCCGCCGTGGTGGAGAAGTGAGATAAGGCTAATCGCTCCCCCGCCTTTCGGTTATCGGTACCAATCCCTCTCCTGGGGAGACTTTCCTATCCCAACCAAGCGATGAACAATCAGCAGAGATAGAAATACTGGAGTTCGTATCGGTAGTTTACTCCTGCAGGGCGCATTTTGATCTCGTGTCCTTTAGATCATCACGTCGATAAGGTTCTCCCCGCACTTTGCAACGGCTCGTTACCTGGTCCAAACCTTTGATTGGACGGGAATGTTCCACTATCGAAGCCACCGTCGTAAAAGGAAAGTTATATCTGGTGGTAAGACATGTCGCTTTTCACTGTGTGATAGCATGATAGGAAAGTCGAGCAGGCTATCCTGTTCAGGTCATTGACTAAGAAGAAAATGTGAAGTCAATTCCGACATGACACGATCGAATCATTCATCCCAAGATATATAGATCCAGTTCTGACATTGGCACTTTGCATCAGAGGCAACAAGACAATTCGATCCACCGTCACTCATCGCATTATTCACACTATCAGCAATGGGTTCCGTACCTCAATCTACCAGCACTTTCGACGTTCTCATCCTGGGCGCAGGTCTCTCGGGCCTGTGCTCACTCTATCAGCTCAAGAAGCGCTTCCCAGAATGGCGTATCAGGGTTCTTGATGCCGCTCCCGATGTTGGAGGCACTTGGTACTGGAACTCTTACCCCGGATGTCGATTCGACTCTGAGTCGCTGTCTTACTGCTTCTCATTCGACAAGGAGCTTCTTGATGAGTGGCACTGGAAGGAGGCCTTTTCGCCTCAGCCAGAGACTCACAAGTACATCACCTACTTTGCTGAGAAGCACAATCTCAAGAAGGATGTTCAGTTTAACACAACTGTTACAAAGGCTATATGGAGTGAGGCTGATCATACATGGACCTTTGTAGATGAAGCTGGTAACGAATACGTCTCAACCTTCTTCATCAGCTGCATGGGTTTCCTGTCTGCGCCTACTCTGCCCGCAATTGATGGCATTGAAGACTTTAGCGGCAAGCTCTTTCATACCTCTCGCTGGCCCAAAGATCTTGACATCAATCGCGACTTTATAGGCAAGAAGATTGGAGTTATCGGGACAGGCGCGACGGGCATCCAAATCACAACCGCTGTCTCCAAGGTGGAGGGCGTCGAGTCTCTTAGCGTCTTTCAACGCACAGCCAATTGGTCCGCTCCTCTTCGCAATTCCGAAATCACACTCGAGCAAATGGCCGAACACAAAAAGAACTATGACAACATCTTTAAGATCTGCGAAACGAGTTCCTCTGGCTTTATGCACCATGGAGACCCTCGAAAGTCTCTTGAGGTCTCGGAAGAGGAACGCCTAGAGCTCTGGGAGAAGCTTTATAACACTCCTGGTTTTGGAAAGTGGCTAGGAGTGTTCTCTGATACATACACCGATCGATACGCCAACAGTCTGTATTCCGACTTTATGGCTGAGAAGATCAGACAAAGAGTCAACGACCCTGCTATTGCGGAGAGCCTTATTCCCAAGGACCACGGATTTGGCACGCGTCGAGTCCCTATGGAGAGTGGATATTTCGAGGCTTTTAACAAGTCAAATGTTCACCTTGTTGATCTTAAAAAGACGCCAATTGATCGCGTCACACCGTCGGGCATCCTGACCTCCGATGGCAAGGAGCACAAGCTTGATGTTCTGATTTGCGCAACTGGCTTCAATGCCATCACAGGCGCTTTCAGTGCCATCGACTTTCATGGCAAGAAGGACCGACCACTGATCGCAACAAGCGACAGCCCTAAGGGCGACCAAGCAGTCTGGGTTGACCACCGACCCCGAACATTCCTGGGCATCACTGTTCCCTCAATGCCAAACATGTTTATGGTTCTCGGACCCCACCAGCCCTTTGGCAACGCTACTCGCAACATTGAGCATGGCGTCCAAGCTATCTCAGATATGCTGCAGTACTGCAAGGACAACGGCTACACCTCTGTTGAGCCATCAGAAGATGCCGTTGAGCAATGGACTGAGCACGTGGTGAAGTGCAGTGAGAGCCAGGTTCTCATGAATGAGATTGATAGTTGGATGACAGGTGTGAACAAGAACGTCAAGGGCAAGAATGTTAGAAGTGTTGCACGATATAGTGGTAGCATTGGAGAGTATCGAAGGCGATGTGCGGAAGTCAAGAAGTCGGGGTACAAGGGTCTTGTTTTCGCATCATAGATAGAGGTAATCAAAATTTGTTTCAGTTGCAACATCATTTATTCTTTTCTGCGTAATAACATTTGAAGGAGACTTGTATGCCCCGATACTGCTCATACCAGGAAATTCAAGCAACTGTGAACATGGGTCAAATAATTGACAACTACGACTGAGCAACACATCGTAACACTATAAGAGTATTTCTACTACTGTTTATACAACTTCTGATAATTATAATAACACTGCAAGTTTACACTTAAAGAGCTCTCTCCAGGGCATTCTGCGATTCGGTGTTTAGATGCATCCTAACCCAGGTAACCTACAGGCTACAGCCAGTCATGAATGAGACAGTTCAACTTGGCCAGCAGACACGTTACGCAGTGATACTTGATCACAAATTCCCGACTCATGTCCGTCCAAGTCCACCCTCCATCACGGAACTGCCTTCCCATTATCATCTGCTCATGAGATTGAGGCCATCCAACAAATACGTTATCTTGCATTCCCCGCATTTGAAACAGGAAAGTTATATCTGGTGGCTGATCATGGTGGGGCAAGCCCAAGATAGCGAGAACGCTCCACGTCAAACGAGGAAAGCTTCTCCAAGTTAGCTTCGGATCTCGGTCGCCGAGCCACGGGCATGTCAACCGTGGGACAATTGGGATGCAATAGTTATAGATGTATAAGAGCAACTCTGGCAGAAACAGATAAACATCAATACAAAATATTATTATCTTAAGCATTTATCGAATCACCAATCCCTCATCTCTGATACTTTTATTACAATGGATGTCCCAGGATACGCTTTGATCACAGGAGGTGCTTCAGGCATCGGCCGAGCATGCGCCAGAGCTTTCGCCCGCGATGGCAGCGCCGGTATTGCACTCATAGATCTCAACCTTGAATCTCTACAAATCGTCAAGTCCGAAATTGAAAAGGAACAATTGTCTCCCAAAAAGGACTTTAAGATTGAGATATACTCTGCCGACGTCACAGATGAGAACCGCATCAACGAGATTGTCGCAGACGTTGCACAGAAGTATGGTCGCATCGACTATGTTGTCAACGCAGCTGGCATTGCCATGAAGCATCAAGGCGGTGCAGCATTTGCCCATACAGCTGATTGGAACCGGGTTGTTAGCATCAACCTCACAGGCACGTTCTTTGTCCTCAGAGCTACAGCCCAAGTCATGCTTAAGCAAGAGCCCATTCGTTCATCTATCAACGGAAGGGAATTACAGCGTGGATCTATCGTCAACTTCTCCTCCATCCAGGGCGTTGTTGGTATCCCACTGTCTACATCCTACACAGCTGCCAAGCATGCCATCATCGGCCTCACACGATCAGCCTCAGAGGACTACGCAAAGGAGGGACTTCGCATCAACGCCATCTGTCCGGGATACACAGAGACACCAATGACCACCAAGAACCCTGAGGTGCTAAAGGCTATGCAAGAGCGAATCACCACAGCTGTTCCTATGCAGAGGATGGGTGCACCAGAGGAGATTGCTGATGGTGTTTTGTATCTTTCTGGAGGACGAAGTTCGTTTGTTACTGGGTCTGCCTTGGTTGTTGATGGTGGTTATACCCAAAGGTAATGATGAGCGGGAGGATTACTGAATTGGACGACTGGACTGGGATCAAAAGCTGGAACTTGAGTACCATAGAGCAAGCAGTAGGCTGATCTGTCTTACGTCTTAGGCTAAGACGGTGCAGACACCTCAGATGATAATCGATTCTGAAAAGTCTCCCTATCCTCGTCCCTTTTCTTATGCCATAGTTAGTGAGTGTACTCTCGGTTGTTGAAGCTGAACTATGCTAAGTTCTATAGGCCTCATTGCGTTAATTAGTTGGCACGACTTCTTGGTTTGAGATAGCAATTGGCCATACGATGTCTTTGTTACTTTCTCAGAGAGCAATTGTTATGTTTCGTCCATCCCTGACAATTCCCTCACAATAGGACAGACGAAATCGAGACACCAACGCATTAGTCAGCGGGTTTAGCTCAGTTGGGAGAGCGTCAGACTGAAGTCAAACTTCAATCCTCACCAATTCAAGTGATATCTGAAGGTCGTGTGTTCGATCCACACAAACCGCATGTTCTCTTTTTGCACTTTCTCACCGCAACCCTACTGCAACTTTCTGCATCAGCACTGCCACTTGTCTGCAAGTGTCTAATTTTAGAGGTAACAGCAGTCAAATCCCTGTTCCCTGTCCCTCGGTGGGCCAAAAGTACTTAGGATGCCTACTCTAAGTGACAGAAATATTTAGGTAAGCTTAGGATGACTTTGGGAGGGTCTCAGATGGTCTTTTTCTACGCTTAGGATCAGCATCCTTGGCTTTCTTGCGTCCCCTGGCCTGTTTAACACTCTCACAGCCTCCATGGCGTTTCAGCCCTAGGCAGCATTCTTACATGCCCCTTAATCTTACTCTCAACATCACATTGAATCTGCATTGCTTATTCTCAAATTGTTCTCAAATACAAACCTCAAAATGACGGAGAAACTTGATCACAGCCCCAAGGTCATGTCTGTCAATGGCGAAGTATGTGCGACAATCTACAAACCTCTTGATAACAGCCGGCAAGAAATCCGACTTCTCACGCTTCTTCCGCCTCGAGACGGAGATGCAAATATCCATTGCACCCTCTCACACGCCGTACTCAACAATGCCTCATCGGAGAATCCCAAATACGAGGCCCTATCGTATGTTTGGGGCGAGCCCGACTTCTCGGAGCCCATCATTCTCAATAACCACACTTTTTACATCACACCGAGCCTGAAGTACATTCTGTCGTGCCTGAGGCAAAGAGATGACCAGGCACGAGTTCTTTGGGTCGACGCGATTTGCATCAATCAGTCAGACGTCGAGGAGCGGGGTCACCAGGTGGCTCTTATGCGCGAGATCTACTCAAACTGCCAACGAGATATCGCGTGGCTAGATCCGATGATCGGCAACAAAAACGTCAAGGCTCGTGAGCTCTATAGTCATCCTGATCTTGATATGGAAGAAGAATGGGTGAAAAACGGGATTGACTTGATGCGCGAAATCGCCGAGAAAAACCCGCAGACTCTGAAAGAACTACAGGATCAGGCCCGAGGCGGCGGTTATCGTCTCCTCGATTTCTCTCAGTCCATGCTATCTAGTGTTTTCAGACAGCCGACGCTCTGGAGTCGTCTGTGGGTCATGCAGGAGCTTTCTCTAGCCCCGCGGCTGACGCTCATGTCTAGAGATGCTGAGCTGAGCTGGAATGTTCTGAAGAACTTGTTCAAAGACGAGCCATACTTCGACGCGTTCCACATGGGCCGCGATAGTAGTCATTCCCCCCAATACTACAAGGACTTTAGCGAAGTGTTCGTTCCAATCAAGCTTATCGAGGACCAACGTTGCCTAATGACGCAGGGCAAGGGGTCCAAGCTCATGGATGTGCTGGTGCGCTTCCGTGAAATGGAGTCGACAGACCCTCGGGACAAGATATTCGGCCTCCTTGGGCTCGTGACGGAAGACCACGGTATAAATGTTGATTATACGATGTCAGTACCAGAGTTGTATCAGCAGGCTACAGCCTCCTTGATCACTCTCGCCCGAAACTTGGATATTCTTTGCCAAAACCCATTTGAGCGTCCGGAAGGGCCTACAGCACTGGATGGGCAGCGTAAACTGCCATCTTGGGTCGCCGAATACGATAGCAAGCGACGACAATGCGCAACAATGCTCTTTGCCCAGCGCGACATTTTCAACGCTGGTGTCAAGAACTGCGAGACCCCATGTCGAATCATCGGCCCCGAAAAGGATATCCTGGTCACCAAAGGCACCATTCTTGGAACAGTCGCACCTATTCTTCAGGAGGGTAAAGACCTTGAGGCTCACGATGTCATGAACCTTTACCTTGGCAAGGATGCCCTTGAACAACCCCAGGAGCATTTGTATGCCCCGAAAGTCGGCGGTAAAGAGATATCAACTGGCGACACTGCCATTCGAGCATTCTGGCGGACGATGGTCAAGGATTGCACCCTACCTCCAAGAATGCGTCGGTTGAGGCCAACTGAGATTGAGAGGTTGGATGTCGAAAACCAAGAGCAACTGAAAAGTGAATGGAGTCCCCTACAGACATATCGTTTACACTTTGGCAACAAATACTCAAGATCTGCATTCGGTTATCAGCCTGCCGACGACGAAGATCTCGCTAAGCTTGACATCGAGGGTCAAATCTCGCATCATTACAGCCCTGGTAGCTTCATGTTCGCGGTCACAGATAATGGGCTATTCCTAGCAACGCGTTTTGCTGCAAAGCAGGGTGATGTTGTGGCTGTCCTGGATGGTGGAAAGGTACCTTTGGCGCTACGCAAGGTTGAACCTAGAGATGGCGTTGAAGGGGAATTGTATATGGTCGTTGGCTCGACATACGTGCATGGCTTCATGGACGGTGAGGCGGAGGTTGGTGTCACCGAAGGTTGGTTGGAGAAGCAGGAGATTCTGATTGCGTGATTCTTCAACTCAGGTGCAGGTTTATCACAATTTAGAAGACCTCTGCTCATGCTAATCTGGTGCTCTTGGTAATACTTACTGGGGAATATCTCAAGTCAGTCCATCCTATGTTCCATGGTAGGTTGCGAACAACAAAGCACTCCGTTAACAGATAGTATATTTCCCACATTGACTAATACCATCCCGCAAACCGAAATCCCCCATAAGAGAACACGTAACATTACTGAATTTCCCTCTCATGGGCATCAGATCTCTCGAACATATCCCAAACTACTTCCAAATGCCAGTCGTCAATCGGGTTGGACTTCAAAGCCGCTTCATGGTTCACCTGCGCCTTGTCCAGTCTATCCTTGCATGTTCGTACTACTTTCTTAGCATTCTCAAGCTTGAGAGCACGTACGGCACGCGCATCAAAGGTCTTCTTGAGGCTGCTCAACGCGGCTAGAGTTTGACTGGGTCCATGGAGTCTCTCGTGAGTTTGGCGAAATGCCTCGTTGGCTTCTTGCATTCGATTGCGAGCCTGGACTCTATCGGCTTGGGTTACTGCCACAGAGCGGTCGCGATGCAACAAGTATATCAATGCTTGCTCAGCATCTCTTTTGACCGCAAGGGCGGTATCAAGTTCGATGTCCATTATGCGGCGGGCAGTTTCGATTCGATCAGACTTGAGGTTTCCCAGAACTTCATCGATAGTGACACGGGGAGTCTTATCTTGGGGCGAGTTTGAGTTCGTGTCTTCTTCATTTTCGAGGGCTCGCTTCGTACCCTTTGGCGGATCTCGTAGTTCATCTTTCGTGGACACGACCGTATCGTGGAGCGGAGATGGGAGTCGCTGCTTGGCTGACGAATCAAAGGCAGAAGAACTCAATCGCAAAACCGTGTTACTTTTCTCTGGTGCTTCCACTTCAGAGTCATCACCTATTGTGGAACCTGTATTGTCATCAGCCGATGCTCTGCATGTCGTGGTGTCTCCAGAACTTGGGCCAGGCGGCCTCAGTCAGTTGGGGGGATAACTTACCCGAGGACGAACTGCAATCATTGCCCATTTCAGCCGTCAACGAACTCATTTTCTTGCGTGCGTGGTTCACCATTTTTTTGGTAAGGCGTCCAGAGTGTGGATGCTTGTGCTTTGCGCTGCGCCCTGCTTTCCTGATGGCCAGGTCTTGGTCGACAACACTCCTGAGGCATCCTCCTGGCTCCCAGAGAGAAGACAACGGAATGTTTTGGATCATGGCTTCCTCAGTGATGTTCCTAAGGCCTCGGACAACACTCCGGCAAGGTTTGAAAGGCCGAAGCAAACCGGTAGGGAACCAGTCTGGCCCTTGCCACTCTTTGTTCAGCCAATCGATGTTGGCCTCATGGATTCTGAGCCTGGCTTCTTTTTTCATCTCCGAATTTAACTTCTTGATCTGCGTCTTTGACATGTTGATCTCGGCATCTTGTTTAGGTGAAGCCATGTTCGGCTTGTTCGATTGAAGTTTCGGGAAGACGAAACTTGATATCGGGGTAGTGCGAGCCTAGCCATATAAAAGTTAGCAAAACTCGCGACAAGTATCTGGGATACTCACCGATGGCCGTTCGATAGATGTGATGTTTATCGAGTCTGGCGGGCTGCTGCGAAGGTGGAGAGAATGCCGCCAGAGAGAAAATTGAGAGAATCCTTCTGGTGTTGTTTTGGAAGAACCTTAGACGCTAGCTTCATGCGCGTGATTCAGGAAGTTGGCCTGTGACGTGTTTGTCAGGTGCCGTTAGGCAGTGCCTGCCAGCTGTTGAGTCTTGAATGCATCCTGTACCTGCCTGACACTGGAGGTGACTGGCTCACCCGAGCAGCGTGGGTTTCTAGACAACAGCAATACTTGGATTCAAATTGCCATTGTTCATGGCAGAGTAAACAAGGCGTAATTGCCTTGGTCTTGGCAATGCTTTCTTGTATCGCTTTGAGCACTTACTTCATAGGGTCAAAACCCCAGCCAGAACATCTGCTTGATTGTGGTATCATACTGTAGATCATAGGCGGCATCAGAATGTGGACACCCAGCGCTCAAAAACTGGGCTAGGTGCTGTCCAGAAACGACACTGCAACAACAATAAAGGTGAATGACTTGGCTCTGTTTCTGCCGCATAATGTCCACCACCTTGACTAAGTTGTCAATCTAGAGCTACAATCCCATGCAGTTCTCCAGTGGAGTCGGGGAAGCGATCGCATTCATGGATGCAATGGTGCAGATCTGTAGGGCTGACTACATAACAAAGCCACTAAATCTCGATCACCCTGACTCAAAAGGTCCTAGGCCTTCTGTCAGTTGGGGGCCGTGATGTCACTGTCCGGCACACACAGTTGAGAGATAGCGCTGAGATTTCCCCTTTTCAGGTGCTCAGCCTGTAGATCCACAACGCAACGGACATTATCAGCCACTCGCCTTAACCCAACCTTTGTAATAATTATCTGCACTCGAAGTGAGACAAGTAGATGGAAGGGCCAAGACACCCTTACAACTTAAGCATGATTTCATAGCGTCGATCTTCCGAACTGGTATATATTCTACAATGGACCCAGCATCACTCTTCTTCTATTTCATTTCTCTCACCATCAACATCACCTTATCGTCATATTCAATCCATTTTGGAACTTCGTGTATCTTTACTTCCGTACCTTTGCACTAACTTCACCATGGCAATGGCATATCATAAACCCCAGCAGTACGCTCTCCCTCCGGGTCAGCCACCACAACAAGCCATGTATGGGCACCCTCAAAGCCAGGCAACTTATCATCTAGCGCCCACTCAGATGCAAGGTCAAGTTCAAGGCCGAGTTCGATTCAAAATCACCAAGCCTTCTTTCCACGACCGCTACGAGTGCAAACCTGACAATGCACCCGACGGTCCAGTCCCGTACAGTCTAGCCATCTCAAACAATCAGAAGAAGCACCCCGACTTGGTTCTGAACGCCGAGGGGATCGCAATGGCTGCTGGCTATCTACCAAAGACAAGCAGTTACTATAGTAGCGATGAGAAGATATTTCGCATCGGTCTCGGAGATCCATCCAATGTTCGGTGGACAGAAATGCTGTACCGGGGAAAGGATAAGTACGGTTGGACATTTACCTTTAATCTCCCAAACACGGGACAACCCGTTCCAATGACCTGGAGGAAGGACAATAGCGTGGCTGTAGACGGCATGAAAGCTTCTCGTTTAAGCGACAATAACTTCAAGCTGGTGGATCCAAATGGCCAGCTGATGGCAGTTTTCACAAGCCACACCATGAGCCTCCGCTTCAGCGCCGTTGGAACTTTGCAGATCAACATGGATCTCGGCCCCATGTTTGAGTATGCCGTTATCACAACTTTGCTGTCTATCTATGAGTTTCAGAAGCGCGAAGAAGATAGTCGATCAAGTAGTACCAGCGCTGCGGGTGCCGCAGCCGCCAGTAGTTCTTGTTGATCTTAGGGCTTATGAAATAGATCAGGATGTTTAATAAATTACTGTCTCAAGTTATACACCTTGCTACATTAGAAAGAAGTTACATAAATTTCAACAGATTGCGTGGCCAATGGTCGGTGTATGTCTGTAGGTTGGCGCATGTTAGCATGTTTCGAAGTTTGTATAAACCTTGATGATATCCAGGTGTGGATGACCCAGGCAGTAGATCAAGAATTGCAATTCCCTTCAATATAGTTTACGTCGTCCAACTCTATTCTTGTAACTGTGGTCTACCCGTGCTTCTCTTGAGTTTGAGAGGCGGCAAAGACAGAGGAAGGTTTTTATCTCAAACTTTATGAGAATAAGGAGTTTATAAATATCCCGCGCAGGGTGACTTATCCCTTCATTTTGCTATTTCTTACACTTTCAACATATGTTAACCCTTGCCACCTTCATCCATCAACATGAACTTGGTATCGCCTTTGTGTAATCTCCCTACTGAGATTCTTATCATGGTTATGGAGTGCTTGGAGTGCCCTATCAGTATAAGGGCATTCGCATACTCCTACCCCAGAGCCTTGCATCTATTCCAGAAGCATCGCCAAGATCTCTTGCGCCCAGCCCTGAGTGTTCTCAATGAGATATATCCAACCGAAGAGCTATTGGAAGACGCCGTTCTCGCTTGTCGGCTCCGGTTTACTATGCGCAACGTGGTCTTCTTAAGTCCTACAGAAGCGATGTAAAAGGTCCTTGACGCAGAAAGACATAGTTTCTCAGTACCTAGGGACTGGTACAGCCTTACTCTACTCTGCGAACTCAGCAGCCTGAACAAGGAGAGGGAGCAGTTTATCTTAAGTTACACCGTGCATGCTTGGGAGAAGATACAGGCAGACTGCAGGAGGGAACTCTCACGTCATATCGGTTCTGGCAATCATATGCCTTACAAACATGTAGACCTTTCTGATGATGAGCTGGAGCGGCTGCAGGGAGCATTTTTGGACTTCGAAATCGCGCGCCACTGTCTCGCTTACGATAAGCTTCTATTGTATGAGACGGACTTAGAGGAAAGGATGCTTTTGCCCATCTATGACGGAATGACTTTTCTGGAGGGGCACCTCTTGCATGACAGCATCAAGCGCTCTCGCCAATCCATCTTCTGTTTCATATTTCAATCCTATGGCAAACTCATTCGCCAGGTTGAGGAGCAACTCGAGCTGGAAACTTTACGTCAAACAACAGAACCTCGCCTCTCTGAACTCGTCCCGGTAAAAAAGTTCCGTAGTAGGACTCGACCTGAGGAGCTGCGGTACATTGCTTTGCTGTGCCTGCAGGGCTATGCCTGTTTGAGAGTTGCGGAGAAGTACACCGACGATGAACTACGTGTATTTATTCTCAAAAGCTTCATGTGGTTTTGCAGAGATGGCAAGAATCATATTCCAGACCCTGATGAAAGGTTGGCGCGTGGCCTTGAACGGTTCACGCCGGAGTATTACCCCAATAATGATACAACCCACGAGCCATGGAGCCGAGGACGATACTTCTGGGACGGATCCCGCATGTGGGATCTTCAGGTAGGCACTTTGTTCTATTTTCACTGCTGTCCACCATAAATCCGGGTTCACTCCATTTGTACGATAATGTACGATGAACACTTGCATATACATAAGACAACTGGGCTAGCTGGGGTACTTCGCTTAGGTCGTCAACAGGACAAGGGACAATCGCACTAGCGTCTTGTTCGGCCGCTGAGGAGGTTGCTTCGAACTGGGCCATCGTCCTTTGGTCTAGCTTGTTTAAGAGTTTCATGAAAAGTTCTGTGGAGCGAATGAGGACGTGAGCACTCATTCTTTACGCTTGGGCATCATGCTATAATGCCGTCCTGTCTCAATGGTACCGTGGCATTGATGGCAGGGAAATACGGCGCTAGAGCCAAGAGGTCAGCGACTCCTATGGGGAGCTTTATCATTATCCACACCGTTTTTCTGTGAGATGGTCTGGAAGAGGTTATCTTGTTTTGTACTTGGGTCTGTTTTCTGGAACACTAAGCTTCTCTTGACCTATCGAATCGTTGCACTGGGCATCAGAGTTAGGAAGGTTTTATGTATATTGCCCTCCCGACTCCGTAATAACCTTTGATCGGCCCTAGAGGAGTAGGAGAACTCCAAGCCCCTGGGTCAGATATAAGACTTAATCAGTCTAAAGCCTTATATAAAATTTCACCTTCTTATTTTATCACTTAAGATCAAGGTCCCAACTTTTCAACCTTGCTCAGCCTGCCCCCTAAGGCTGGGAAGACCGGGGTTTGTCGTTTAGATAACGAAAGACCGCTAAGATAAGAACCAAAAGATGCGAAAATCCTCTGAAGCCCACTGTAATTTTGGGGCACAGTCCAAGCATCGCCCTGTTTCAAAGACAGAGTCGCATTGCCGGAACTTTAGTGCTTATGATCTCGAAATCCAGCCAATAAAACAGGCTGAAGATATTGAGAAACCTTGCCCGACAATCATCGGGTTGGAACGTAGGATTTTGTGTTGTCCCTGATGTCGATACCAATTTCCAGCTTCCCACTAGATCCATGGAAGTTGAATCAGGGTGCCAGAAATATCTAATCTAAGGTCCACTTAATCTATACTAAATTCATCTTGCTATACTTAAGCTATTTTGTCACTTAGAATACACATAAACTTTTCTATGCTCCCAAGATTGTTGAAGATGTATAAATAAATGTGACGATCCCAGGGCTAACGGTTTATTTCGTTTCCTGGCAGCACTCTCTTTTACACTCCTTTTGACACTCGTCCCTATCCTGACCCTCTCAGTATGAAGTTCTTGTCACTCTTTAGTTTCTCTCTGACAGTCACTGCTTGCCGCAGTACACCGTCACCCCAAAAGTCAGCCAAGATCGATGTTCATGCTCATTTTGTTCCGGATTTCTATTCAAAGGCCTTGAAAGAGGCTGGACATGTTCCTGGCCCAGATGGCATGCCCTTTACTCCCGTGAGTGCTGTATCGATAACCAGTTTCTGAGAAAGACATAAACTTACGTCGCTAGGAATGGGATGCCGAGTCTCATCTGCAATTCATGAAGGAAAACAACATTGAGAAGTCAATTTTTTCAATATCGAGTCCTGGGGTCTACCTCAATGTTCCTTCCAAGGATGCCACCAAGAAAGCTATCAAGTTGGCGCGCCGTGTCAACCAGTATGGATCTCAGGTTAAGGCCAAATATCCCAAGCAGTTTGGCTTTTTTGCGTCACTTCCGTTGCCTGACATCCAGGCTTCCCTGAAAGAGATTGATTACCTCTTCAAGCAGCTCAACCCTCAGCCAGATGGAATCGTCATGATGTCCAACTACTACGGGCTGTACCTTGGTGATCGCGACCTTGAGCCTATCTACGACGCGCTCAACGAGCTCAACGTCACTATCTTTGAGCACCCTACCACCCCATGCACTCAGTTCAACAAGATGCGGTTCGACATTGACAAGACTGCTCCCACAATCTCGCAACAACAATGGCAGGCTCTGAACCGGCCAGTCGCCGTGCGACAGTTCGCTGCTCCTACCTTGGACTTCCCTTTCGAGACGGCGCGCACCTTTACCGATTTATTCTACACATCGATGCCGACCAAGTTCCCCAACCTCAGGTGGATCATGTCCCATGCTGGAGGTGGTCTGATCCCAACCCTGGACCGCATCGTCACCTACAGCGCTCTTTACCCTGGTCTCAACCTGACAGAGGCTTCTATGAAGCAAACCCTCGCAAAGAACTTCTACTTTGACCTTGCCGGACCCTGGCCTGTCAACTTCGCCATTCCTGCACTGCTTCGATGGGTTGATTATACCAGAATCGTCTGGGGATCTGACACTGTCTTCACGCCCATGTCAGAAGCAGCGAAGTATGCTGCTGCTTTCGATAAGGATGTTGAAGAGGTATTCCCGGATCCTCGAAAGGCGAACGCTATTCGAGCGACTAATGCTCGAGGTCTGTTCGGCTAAATGCGAGTCCCCGCTCCACGAAGCCTTTGCCTGGTGGTGAGTCGATACAGCGGCAATGCCGCTCCAACATGTAGTATTCATGTATCATTCTCAAATCCTTATAATCTTTTCATTATTCAGGAGTCTTCTCTAGGAGGCAAGAAGACCCAGTACCTTGACCATAAGCGATGAAAATGGTTAGTTAATTTAGCACAAACTTAGAGGATCCTTTACGGGGTTTATCTGAGTATCATCTTCTAACGTTATAGTTTTCTCATTACTTGAGGCTTCTCCATTCTTCAAGGATGGTCTTATGCACAGAGTAGGCGTCGTCGACGAAGGATGTATGAATGGTGGTGATTCACAGCCATGTAATTCATCCGGGAGATCATCCTTTTCCCGCCAACTGAGTATTCTTATTGGTGGACACTACCCCAGATTCCCTGAAGCTTCGGCATTGATATCCAGAAAAGGTGACCTCGCGACCCATGCCATCGGGTCAAGACAGTCCGAAGTAACGTTTTAACCTTCCCCGCCGGTTCTCCAGAATTCATCCAGGACATCTGGGTTTGATGCTGGCAAAATCTGCCGATCCGGGTAAATTGAACATACATATTTATATAGCCAGTGAATCCTTCGGGAGCATCTTTTATCATGTCAGACCAGATTGACTCCGCAAATATCAGGATGAAGTCAGTCCCAACCCCAAGCATGTATATTAGTCCGTCAGTGCTAATGCTGAACTTAGGCTCGACCCCAAGCAACTTACGGCCTTTCTAGCCGCCAACTCAACTGGCGTTGGTGTTTTGGTATGTCCGGGTGGTGGCTATAGTGTGATGTCTATAAGCTACGAAGGATTTGGTCCGGCAGAGTACCTCAGCACGCTTGGCATCGACGCATGGGTTCTTAACTACACAACTGCCAGCATCAAAACTCCGCCACTGTATCCGACACCTATGGACGAAGCCCTGGCTGCTATCGAGCTCATTCGAAAGCAGAGCCCTGGTACCAAGAAATTAGGTGTCATGGGCTTCTCAGCTGGCGGTCATCTTGCAGGAACAACACTCACGAATCCGAAGGCAAAGCTCGACTTTGGTATTCTGAGCTATCCGGTTATTACCATGGAGGACGACTACACCCATGAGAACTCACGATATAACTTACTCGGAAATAACCCGACCCGCAAACAGATCGAAAACCTTTCAGTACAGAATCGGGTTTCGGACAAGACTCCGCCGACGTTCCTCTTCCATACTTCCAACGACGAACTCGTCCCGGTTCAGAACACATATCTTTATGCAAATGCTATGGCTAAGCATGGTCGAAAGGTTCAGGTAGTGGTATTGCCTGACGGTAAACACGGTATTGGTCTGGGCGTTGATGATCCTGTACGAGACTGGAGACCGGAGCTGGAAAGGTTTCTTAAATACTCGATCTAGGTGTTTCTGTCTCAATTAGTGTGAGGTCGGTCTTCATTTAGCCACGCCGACACGAAGTTCAATCTGGAGGATGTGTATAGAACCCCTAAAATGGCCCTAGGCATATTCTAAGTTTAGAATATCATCTTCCTAAGCATCATCATAAGATAGTCTAGGCTGTGACACACACAATAGAGGGACGCATACGAGAGGGTTAAAGGAGCTCCCAAACATCATCATTGTCGTATCTAGTTTTATCAATTGTGTTAATACTACTATTCTACCAAGGTTTATACGCACTTTGCGAGCTTCTCAATCAATACATCTGGCATCATGGCACTGGCATATGCAGACATCCCAAAGACTACGGGGTTAGTTAAACCTCAGTCTTACTTTAGTAGACTTTTATGATGAGCTTATGGTATCTTATCCTAAATCATATACAACATATCAAAAGATATACTAAACCTATGTAGTCATAAATTTATTCGTTCCCTACTAAACTTAGAATACGCTTTCTCATGCTATCTGCCCATCTTCATAGTGAACTTTGTACACATGACTAGTTGATCGAAAATGCGCTGGGCAAGAAAAACTCTGGCATCCTCAGGTTTACCACTTCTGTCTTCGTACATTAACAAGCGGGCGTGGCCCATATCATTCTTCCAACGATCTTATCCCCCTGAACCAAAATTCCTAAACCATCTTTCTCGGAGCATAGATACTTGAGACCAGGGATACGGTAAGCTTTCGCGTTCCGTAACTCCGTTGGCAAGACGAAGCTTCCGACCTTGTGTGCGAACATCCTATTACATCCCGTACAAGTAATACCAACGGTGTAATCATATGGTCTGCAGTGGATGGTTCCATATCTAGCCGCATTGTCTCCCAGCACAGTTTGATCATCGCCAGGTCTGAGTTTGGAGAATGATAGCACGTCTGCGAGCCATTTAATGTTATCCTTGCCATCCAATGGCCAGGTGGGAACTTCGGGGCTGTTGTAGAGCCTGTTCAGAACTCTCTGCAGACGATTCACTTGGTTCTTCCCTTCCAGTATTTCCATGGTGGTTGATGCACTCCCTGTATGAGTTCTTCCCAGGGCTGCAATGAAGTCTCTGACATCTGGTCCATCAATCTCCAAAGCTAGCTTCGCGGCAGACGAGAAGGCTTGTATCATCGATCCCCGCTCTGGTCTGCCGACTATCGAAACTGTTCCAATGTCTTCCACATGAAGAGTAACACGTTGCTCAAATTCGTCCAAAGTTGTGTATTTACCCATTGTTGGTGGATTTACTTCCTGTCCCAATTGCCAAGTGAAAACGTCACTGTAACCAAATTCAGACCAGTGGCCAGGACCTTGTCTTTCGATAGCTCCCATAAAAGGAGTTATCAACAGCGGAGAGTAGTCTCCCACTTTTAGGCATTCCCATGCAATTCGATAGTACTCTGCCTTAAAATCAGAACTGTTTGGTTTGAAGGACCTTGCACGAACGATTCCTCTCAATGCATGGAGGAAGTCCATCCGGTCTCTACACCCTCTCTTGCAAAGCAGAGCAGTTGCCATGGCAAAGTTCATCCTCTTCAGTAACTTTGCCTGTCTCAGAGTTCCGAGACTCCATGGGACTTGATTCTTGTCCATCTGGACCTTTCCTTCTAGATCGTGCACCTTTTCATGTTGGCGAACCTCATCTTTCCAGGCCTTAAAAATCTGGCCCAGAAATGTAGGGTCGTCGAGGTCGGGGAAATAAGTATAGTTGCTGATCATCATTCTGACACGCTCACTTCTGATGAACTCCATGGCGGTCCAGACGCGCTTGAAGTACTTGGAGTTGCAGACTGATATGACCGAGTCGAGCCGTTCTGGAGCTCGCTTGTCTTTGTAGAGCTCATTTATCATATTCTGACTCACATCATCGAAGTACAGGACAGTTGTCTCGGCTGTGCTAAATAGCTTATCCATGATGGGAAGGATATTACTCCTTAGAGCATCGGACCATTGAGGCACGCTGATGTAGTCCAACCAAAGCTCTCTGGCCTCGTATCCTGGTCTCTCGATTCCGGTATAAATCCTAGCCGAGATGTCTAGAACACGGCGGACTGCTTCTGGCGTCTCTGGCACTGTCTTTTGTTGCTGCTGTCCCTTTGAGATGTTGGGATCCCAGACATGGGAGACTGCCGAGAAGAGGATCTTTGAGCTGACTACACAGTCCATATGTCGGTCAAAGAGGGCAATATCGCCTCGGGACGTAGACGCAACGCCGCTTGAACCTGGACGACGCGAGCCTGCCTGCTCAATGCGAAATGTACGAATGAGAGGACTCCCTTTGAACGACTTCTGGCACTGCAAGCACTCTAGGTTTTCTTCTGTAGGCTCACGCCACAGCTTTTCAAGAAGCAGTTCGCCTTCCATGCTTCGTAGACGAGTTCGTGGTGCCAAGTTTCTGGAGACAGCGAAAGACAGTTGGGAAAGTCAAGGTGAGACGCGGGGTTTACAAGCTGCACATCTTCAGCAAATAAGGCAAACAGTTACACAGTGACGCAACGTCAATCCGACATAACATGGTGATTGATTAGTTTTGGCAGTTCATAGTAAGCAGCTCGATAAGTTGCATCCAAGGTTTCTACTCAAATACCATACAACGGGATCTCTGGGGCTGGGGAATTATTGCGCTGTATACAATATTTTGTTACCGCATCCCTGATTTTCTGTGGTGTTGGTGACTGAAGATATTCATGAGACCAATCGACTCAAGTTTCTCAAGATCGTAAGGATACTCTTTTACTCTGTCACCCTTTAGGAAATTGCTGTACATTCAGAGTTCTGTTCACGTTCACTCTGACAACAATTAGATTGGTATTCTTTTCTCCCGCAAACATTACCGACAATGCGGTTCGGCTGGTTGCTCTTAGCGTTCGACTGTCACGGGTTAGCCTTTATCTTAGACTGTCAAACACCACGTCTAAACCTGAGCTAGAAGAAACTACTAGACCCAAGGCTCGTATCTTGACCCTTTAGCAGTATTTAGATGCAGAACACTAGCCTCATTCGAGATGGGCTCCGGCCTGAGGAAATTACCAGTCGTCAACGAAAACAGCCCCTGGCTGACATACAAAAGTGCCGGTTTGGCAGCATGACACTCTGGTTCATTCACGTCATTCTTATGCACAATGGCTCCCCGATCTTTGAACGCGTTGATTGCTACGGCGTTGGCTGTGGCTGGTGTTTATGCCGGGCCCTGCAAGCCATCGCTGGCATCGTCATCTATCATCTCTTTCTCGACTGCATACTCCAGCGCGGAGACGCAGTCAACTACTGAGGCACTGTCATCGACTGAGACACAGACTACAGCGGGCGTTTTGTCCAGCACTGAGACACTCTCGACTGCCGACGTCGATACTACCGAGGCTCTATCGACCACTGCAGCCCTATCGACCACGGAGGAGCAGTCGACCACTGTCTTTGAGTCGACAACATCGGCTGAAACTACCACAGCAGCGGCAACGACGACCACGGAGGCTGGATGTACAGTCGCTTGCACTCATGTCATCGGCAAGAGCGGCGTTTGTACAATTCCATTCCAAGTCGCAACATGGAATATCAACAAGTCTTGGCATATCGGTTCACCCACAGTAGCTGATCAGGCAGCTTGCGCCGACGCCTGTGCCAGCGACTGTCGTTGCAAGTCCTTTGCCGCGTATGGCACGAGCTGCGACCTGTACTCGGGCACCCAGGTCCAGGTGAATCCGCCTTCCTTCTACCTCGGCCCTTATTTCTTCGATCTGGCGGGCTGTTATGAATGCGATGATTGATAACGGGGGCTTTACAAGGACTTTGGAAGAGGCTATCCGGGGATGATTGAGGCGAAGCCACAAGATTCGACTTTGGGACGATCCAAAGCCTGAAGCTGTAGCTCTCGGGGACCAGGCACTGAAAGAGCTTATTGGACAGCCAACGATAATTCTCATAGTACTAGAGTTGAAAACATGGGGTTGACTTGATCTACGGCATGTTCTCTCTTGTAACAAAACGCTCGCGAGCAATCATGTCCGAGTCGGGCGTGCTTGTGCGCTACCACTTGACTAGACAGTGTGGGCTAGCAGCTTCAGAGGAGCTCAGCCAAGTTTCGAATTTTGGCTCCCAGGGCACAGGCAAGCCAATGACTCTGCCCTCGACTTCACAGCCCGAGGATATGAGCCAAAAGGACACCACCCTCTATCACATACGACCATACCTACCAGAGAACTCGGGATCCCGTCCGCTCTCCCATAGATAAGCTGGCAAGGGGCGGATTAGTAGTTGGGTCGGTGACGACCAGCGAATCCCCGCTGTTGTATGTTTTTGCCTGTTGTAGCTTTTCCCTTTTTGCCCTTCTACCATTGTTGTCGCAGACGTGGTTGGTAAAAAGATGGTGGATCGCTGCATGGGCAGACCGCAGTCGCCCGTGGGGACATGACCGGGCGTGCGATGCATGCATCACAAGCAAATCGATGCTGCTAAATAAGCGGAGGCGATATAGAAAGTTTGCTTTCAGCTATGAATAACAGGGGAGCAACGAGTGAGGTGGATGAACAAGAGTCGGGGGCTGGCATCACTATCGGTGATGGACCTCTCGGCCTAGGCTTGGCCAGTGGTGAAGTCAGCGACACGGAATGTTTGAACAGGTGTCGACCAGGAATCCCGCGATCCAAGCGTTATTGAGAATGTAGTTTTGGTCCACTAGAACCTGAGCACTTGATCCCTACCGTGATGTCTGGTCTTCACTAGGGATAGATTCTGACGGGCCACGATGTTCGCCGGATGCTTTGTAGGCGTGAACAAGGAAAGGGGCAGTAGTTGACCAACGGGAGTCAAGATAGGTAAGGAGTATAGAAACGGGTTGGAAAGTTGATCGCTGCGGTTCTTGTAATTGAGGAGCGACTATGTACAAACATTCACGGGTATCTATACAAAATGGCTTCTGTAATAAAAAAGACAAGATGCAACGCTTATAAATCGGATTCGCTGGAACATCAAGGTTCGGCAGCCACGACATCGTTCGCGTAATGCTCGAAGGGACCGCTTGGCAAGATCATGTTGCCCATAACGAGGCCCCTGAAACCCTCTCTTGCGATCGTCATGTCGGACGAGAGAGTCTGTGTCGCGACGAAGTTGTTTGTCGCCGTTATTGGGAATCGAGACTCGTGGATGTAGGCAACTGTGTTTGGGCATCGACTTTGGCGAGGACGTGGGGAACTGCGTGTTTGGGTTGCATTCGTTGGCGTGTGAAGGATGATCCTATCACTGAAAAAGATTAGTCAATATACGCCAAGATCTATTGTGGTGCAAAGGCAAGACATACATTGCGAGCTTCGTGTCTGGTGCAAACGATCCCTCCAGACCAGACGCATCATTACCAGTATCATATGGAGTAGCATATGTCCATTCAGCAAAGTCAAGCCCTGCCATGGCGCCCGGCGGTTTCGCGGTCAGAGGTAGAACCATCCAAGGCAAAGAGGATGCTATCATCGTGCTCACAAGAGCGACGGCGGTGACTGAAGCTTTGTCGGCGAACCCATCTTCGGCCAGCGCCACGCAGGCAGTGACTGTGCATGCTGGCATGAGTTTGGGCGGCAACGGCATTATGCGCGCAACATCGGGAGATGAATGCTGAGTGTGGTTTGTTTAATGACTGACAGTCGACAACCCGATCAACTTGTAAGTCGTGTAACAATATCGTCGTACACATCACTGCGAACTCTGTCGAGGAATGACTGCGCGACTCCATTTTCGTCTCTGTGCTCCTGGATGGAGTCCACCTTGGCATCCAGATCCTCTAGATCGTCTCGTAGCTCGACCAGGCGCGTATCGTAGCCTTCCAGGACATCAGCGCTGTGCTTGTCCTGGCCCTGGAGCTGTTCGACATCACGCTGCAGGGAGCTAAAGTCTGCGCGAAAAGTCGTGACTTGCTGTCGTAGCTGATCAAGATCTGTTCTGAGATTGCTATTCTCTTGTCTCAAGGCGGAGAGTTCCTGCTGAACGAGCCGATCCTTTTCACTCCGCGCCTTGAGCTCGGCCCAGATTTGTGCGAGTTCATCTCGTGCCTCGTCCGGACTACTAATGCGGCGGCGCTTTCTCTCGTTGATTGGGGGAGCTGGCGGTGGAGATCCAGTCTCGTCATAGGCAGGCGGCGCGTCGTCTTGTGGGGAGAGATCAATGACCTTGGTCTCAGTGTTTGCAGGAGGGTGACGGTTGTGGAAAGGTGCCAAGCGACTTTGTTTCACGGCGTCACTGATGGACTGCAGCTCAGCTTTAGAAAGCTTTGTAGCGTCGACGTAGATACCAAAGGAGGTTGTGGCAGAGAACATGCGAAGAGCATCCAAGACCTTCCCTGACTGTGTTCGGCTAGGGGCCAATGGTTCTTTGGCAGCGGTAGGAACAAAGAGTCGAATATTCTTGTTTGTTTGGAACTTCAGGCACACAACTGAGCACCTGAACTTCTCTTGCACCGCTTCCGGTGCTGTTGAAGCAAAAGCGAAATCGAATGATGTGATGGAAGAGGGATCGATGGAGACCGCGACAGGCGAAATGCCCTCGACACCTTTCAAGTTCATCGGAAAGCGCAGCTCGACAGTTGCGCACAGGCCGCTCAGGTGAATTCGTAGCATGATGCTGTCGATCTTTGGATCAGGCTTCGAGAAGCAGTGGGTTGCCCCATCGTGTTCCCACTCAACAACGGCGGGCGTAGTCTCATCGACGTCAAGACATGGCGAGGTGGAAGACGACATTCCTGGAATCCATCAGTAGCACAGTAAGCATCAGACGTACCTTTACGCCGTCAACAACGAGACACAAGCAGAGATAACCAGCTCCGTCAACAGGCAACCTGTGATCTCCAGCAATGCTGCAAGACCGTGCTTGAGCTCCAGCAACGCTGCGAGTCCAAGCCAGATCCCTTCTACAGTCCCCGGTTGTTCCAACGAAGGGCGCACCGCGCGCGTTCGATGGGTACAAGTCGGAATTTTATAACGGTCTGCAGTGACGGTTCACCGGTCTCTGAGCGTGCTTGTCGTTGGGGCGCGAGGAGGGTCGGGCGAGGAGCTGAATTTCGATCAGCGAACCCACTTGATCTCCAGCACGCTGCAAGAACAAGTTGGAGCGCTTCTCTTGATGTGTGGTTGTGCCTTCGGTCGGGTGAAGATGGTGATGATGCTGCCTTTGGCCAGGCGTGAATGCGAATGGCGCTGAGGAAATTGTGGAGCCGTCACATGACCATAGAAGCAGTAATGGTTCAAGCTCGTTTCGATGCTCGAAGAGGAGGAAAAGCAAAGAAACCTTCGATTGAGGAATGAATATAGAGATTTTGATCACTGTTCAAAAGAAGTCTACCAGGAGAAACGCAGCAGCAGAATGGTAAAAGTTGTCACTGTTTGTGGTGAGGGAGCTCAATGATTCAAAGGACATGGTCTGTGCGCTCGGATGTTCAGTTGTTCCGTAAATCAAATGTAAGGTTTGGCGTCTTGTCACGGTGTAAAGTACAGTGCCCTTGATTGCGTAAACCGTGCTTCAATTGCTGGGTTACCCTGCAGGATCTGGATAAAGACTCTGAATCTGTGAATCTCATGGGAACCTCATATAAATGGTCGTTATTCCAGCTGTATTTTCTCATATAGCTTTGCATACTCGTAATTCTCTTTGTTTATAACTTGTAAAAGTCTACCAAGCGATAAAACAAAATGTTCATTCAAATGTAAAAAGGGATAGACTAACAGCTTAACAGAAGGGCACGTTCTGAACATGGATGAATACCACTACAGCATAGGGAAAGGAATATGTCTTGTTATGTCAAATTTGGTGTCTATATTCTGCGATCTTCTTTTTAATACTGATATATTTCACTTGTGTAGACCGACTTTCCTACGCTGCAAAGGACAACGCGACATGCGCATCGAGGTTGAACGCGTAACATTGGTTGACGCGCAGATCTTTACAAAGGGCTAATCATGCTGCAGCGATACCAGTGCTTTTCAATTTCCCGTTTGTTCATTCGGCGGTAACAATGCCTGTCTCTGGTAGTTCTTCCAACAGATCACTTGTGCTGGTCACTGCGATTTACCATTAACCTTGACCAAAACTCATATTTTGCCAAATCTATACCTGTGTACCAAGTTGCCTATTCTATGCGCCCCGAACCATGAATCTATCTGCAAAAGGAAGTCGCGAAAGTTCACAAAACCTGCTCTTAAGATTTCCCATTCGTCATGCCCTCCCACCTCTCAAAGTTCCCAGCTTCCAGACCAAACAAGTCCAATAATCGACCGACCATCTGATTCAATACATCATCCACCGAGCTCGGCCGCGTGTAAAATCCGACAACAGGAGGTGCAATAATCGCACCAGCTCTTGTCACCTCCATCATATTCCGCAAGTGAATCTCACTCAGCGGCGTTTCCCTCAGTGACAACACTAGCCTCCTTCGTTCCTTAAGGCAGACATCTGCAGCGCGAGTGACAAGGTCATCGCAAATGCCGGCGTTGATGGCTGCTAGTGTTTTTACTGAGCAGGGGACAACAATCATGCCATCGACATGACATGATCCGCTTGCAATTGGTGCGGCCAAGTCATTTGGGTTGTAGACGTGGTCCGCTAGGGCTCTCACTGAAGCTGGTGTGTAGTCTGTTTCGTACTTTATAGTCTCGGCTGCCCATTTGCTGATGATGAGATGAGTCTCAACATTCAGTCGTCGAAGTGTTGAGAGAACATGAATGCCAATGGCAGCTCCTGTCGCGCCGGTCAGGGCTACAATGATCTTCTTTCTTGGTGCCTCTCGCATATTGATCTTAAAGGGCTGAGTTGTGATGTAGAGTGTAGAGACGAGTTGGCGTGTAACCGATAGAATAAAGATTGCTCCCAGCTTCTAATTCAAAAGGATAAAGTAGTTATGTTGCTCATAAGCAACCGATTGATAGGACATGCGGCTCTTCTTAAGCGGAGCCCATGTCATACCAGACCCGTCAGTTTGGTAGCATTGAGGCTCAGTTCGGGGACCCTCGGTGCCTTCGGGAGCAAGAAAACGCGAGACCCAAGTTAAGGATGACAAAATAAACTCTACAAAATGTATCCTAAACTCATTCTAATTTATATAAAGTTGCCTAAATCTTTTTATCCGTTAGGCTCAAGGTCCCGAGTTTTATTTCCTCCCCTAGCCTCGGTGCCTTCGGGACCCACATTCCCGGACATTACGGCTCGGCAGATGTGGACTCGGTGCACTCGGGGCCTCGGACTACTATGCGTCTTACGATGAACAGAGTAAATAGTATGAGATCGATGAGATATAAGAATTGTAGATGCCCTGCAGTCATATGTTGAGATCTATCAAGAATCAATACGACTTGTCATCATCATGGCTTCCAGAGCTCTCCCTCATATGGACTTCCGCAGTTACGTTGAAGCTCTCGAAGCCGACGGCGACCTTGTCTCAATCACTGAAGAGTGTGATCCTCATCTTGAAGTTGGCGCTATCATTCGAAAGGTTGTCGAGAATAATGACAAGGCTCCCCTGTTCAACAAGCTCAAGGGGCAGGATGAGAATGGCTTATGGAGAATATTGGGTGCACCGAACTCCCTTCGATCCAACCCCAAGCAGCGTTACGGTAGACTTGCCAGACATCTCGGACTTCCTACAGACTCTTCTATGAAGGTTATCTTGGATAAGATGATCGCTGCCAAAACAACACCTCCTATCCCGCCAACGGTTGTTGAGACTGGTCCTTGCAAGGAGCATATCTTGACACCCGACCAGTTTGACCTCACCAAGCTTCCAGCACCACTGCTTCATCAATCAGATGGTGGAAAATACGTCCAAACTTATGGAATGCACATTGTACAATCCCCAGATGGCAAATGGACCAACTGGTCTATAGCTCGTGCGATGGTCTACGACCGTAACCACCTTGCCGGATTGGTGATCAAGCCGCAACACCTCTACCAGATTCACGAGATGTGGAAGAAGGAAGGCCGGGATATGCCTTGGGCTTTGGCCTTTGGAGTCCCTCCTGCTGCCATCATGGCATCGAGCATGCCACTCCCCGACGGATTGTCTGAGGCCGAGTACATTGGTTCGCTCGTCGGATCATCCCTTGATGTCGTCAAGTGCGAGACCAATGGACTCTACGTACCCGCCAACTCGGAAATAGTCTTTGAGGGGACATGCTCTATCACGGATACTGCACTTGAAGGGCCCTTCGGGGAGATGCATGGGTAAGTCTGCAATGCGGTGTATTTTCTTCCAGTACTGACGGCCACATAGCTACGTGTTTCCTGGCGATGCGCACCCTTGGCCAAAGTATACGGTAGAGCTCATCACGCACCGTAAAGACGCGATTCTGCCCGTCTCCAACTGCGGAAGGCTTACTGACGAGACTGTAAGCATTGGCATATTTTACATAGAGATCGTAACTAACTTCAGTAGCATACAATGATAGGTCCTCTTGCTGCCGCAGAGATCGGATTCCTTCTCAAATCGAAAGGTCTCCCTATCAAGGAAGCCTTCTCACCTTTTGAGTCTCAAGTTACTTGGGTTGCGTTGCAGGTCGACACTCAGAAGCTACGTGACATGAAGACAACACCCGAGAAGTTCTGCCGTGAGATCGGAAACATCATCTTCAATCACAAGGTCGGCTATACGATCCATCGCTTGGTGATCGTCGGTGATGACATCAACGTGTATGATTTCAAGGATGTGATCTGGGCTTTCTGTACTCGTTGCCGCCCTGGAATGGACGAGTACGTCTTTGAAGACGTTGCCGGATTCCCTCTCATTCCATACATGTCGCATGGTAATGGAGCGCCTAATCGTGGTGGCAAGGTTGTGTCCGACTGCTTGCTGCCAGTCGAATATACAACCGGGAAAAACTGGGAAGCAGCGGACTTTGAGAACTCGTTTCCGGAGGAGATCAAAGACAGGGTTTGCAGCCGATGGCAAGCCTTAGGCTTCAGCAGCCTGAAGTGATTTGGGCTATCTTAGCATAGAAACTTATAGAGATTACTATAAACTTTACAGTTATTATCATAAAATAGTACTTTATTAGAAGATTTTATGATAAGCTTAGTACATCTTTAGGGCGCTGGAATTTGCTGGACAGATAGGGACCTAGAGACCGAAATCTTGTGGCACCTGGTCCGACATGATGAAATTATATGATTCAAGGGGAGAGAATGCGTCAAAGTCAAAGTCTCGAAGCCAATCATCCAAGTTAACCATGCTGCAGCGAAATCGGTCAGCATGTTTGAACAGTGGGGAGGGCTGCAGCACAAACCTTGATTCCTGAGTGTTACCGAAGAGCTCTGGTAGAGTAGCCATGTTTTCCGAAGAAACTGCTATTGGATGATGCTCTTGTGACGAATTCTCACTTTGGCATCTAGTCTCCTCCACTGAAGATCGTTGTAGAGCTTGAATAGCCCTGAGAGCTTTCTTGTGCGCTGCAGAGAACTGTTCAACATCGTCGCTGCGCTCAGTCAACATTTTTACTAGCTCAGATAGTATTTCTTGGGAATCTTGATCTTGAGCGTCAGACCCTTGTCGGATAAAACTCAACAAGAGAGCTGATGCAAGTCCATTGTGAACGAAGGCCCATGAACGGGTTGCAAGATTCGAGATTGAGCGTAGCTTGATGAAAGCACGGACGCTTCGTTTCAAAGCACCTTGAAATCGGTTCAATATCATAGAGCATTCTTCTTCACTGAACCTTCCTTTGTTCTGTGAGGATAATACAGGGCGGCAGAGAGTAGAGAGAAGAAAGTAACGGTGGACGATCAAGCTATAGTGTTCTTGTAGCTCTTGGATCGAGTTAGATCGCTGCAGATCCTGCAGGTGAGGAGCTAGAGAAGACTCGTAAAGGTCGAAGTCATGAAAGAGCCGGCTATAGTCCCTGACTGGTTCTGTCTGGGGAAGTCTTGGAAGATGTTTGAAACTCAGATGGCATAGCCAGTTCATAGCCTGTCGGTAATCAAGAGGCTGACTAGATGGATCTGATGATACAAGAATTGGGAGGTCTGGCTCTAGGTCCATTTCGTGAGAGGCTGGGGGTCTATCGAATGCTAATGATAGGAGTGCGTCTTGCCAAACAATCGCGAGCCTATGATCAAGGGATACGTCAGTACTACCAAGACAAATGGTATTAGCGGAGTGACTCACCTTAACTGTTGCGCTTCTGCAGGCGAGAGACGGAGAGCACAGTGGTTAATAGGTTGATGGAGGCCAACTGATAGCGCAACTCGAACCGTGGTGCCACCTAGGACCCAAGCTGCACGAGGATTCATGTTATTTTGCAAAACATGACCAAGGATGAGCAATGCTTGGATCAGTCTCTTGGAGGGATTCCATAACAGATCAAAAGACCCTAGATACTTGAGAGCGGAGTTAACTTCGGGTGGTCAGTTGCCTGTAAGTGACTGAGAGGGGAGAAATGATGCTTACGATTTTGACTGGATTTAGATAGCCGTGTAGCAATGGGGAAATCCGAGAACTGCGCCCCTGCCGCCAGGATAGCATGGAGAAGACAAAGGCTATGGTTGTCCATCTGATGTGCTTGAACTTCGTGATTTAGGAGAGAACATACAAGCTTTTCGATCTCAGTGAGATCGTCGACGACGAACTGAAAAGAGTGAACTCGATCCCGGTAGAAGCCAAACAGAGAAATCATGTCTTGGTCAACAGCAAGGGTCGTTTCTAAGCGTCCTGCAGGGGTGCCACGTCCACCATCGGAAGAGCCATCCATACCGAGAAGAGGAAGAATTCCTGTTTCAAATGCGGTACGACGTTCGTTGTTGACATGAGGTTGGGTAGTATCTGGCCGTGCTACCGAGATAATAGAGTTATCCCCGAGCAAGGACGGACTCGCGTTAGATACACTGCCATCGCGACTAACGGGGAGCCTGGGTTGTGTTGTATTGTTGGTACGATGACTCGAGTCCGTCGTAGCCTGTAGTTCTGGTTGATGAGGTTGTGGAGTTGGACTTGATGACGCCCGAGGTTGGTCGTAGAAGCAGAGGTCAGAGTGACCGCGCTTGATGCATGTTTGACAGGGCTGCTGATGATTACAGCGCACCTTTCTCTCTCGACAAGGTAGACATGCTTTTCTGATACGCGCAAGTTGCCTCACGCGCAGTATGCTCTTCAGATCTGGCGGCTGAGTTGTAGCCTCCGTTCTCGGCGCGTTCGGGTATCTCGGAATATTCGGAGTTCGTTGCGGAGAGTTGTTCATCGCAGAATGACTTATTTGATAGCAACTGGATATATAGGAAAACGATTCTGCTATATTCAAGGTCACTCTTCATCGATTGGGGAGCCCGCAGCGGATGCTTGAAGCAAGATTTGCTTCATTCCGTAGTTTGAGATGTCCATCGCGCTAGTCCTGTAACCTCAGGCAACAAACTCTGCCACCCAATCATTCTGTTAGTGATTTTCATGAACGACCGAAACATCACAAAATCATAGGAGTTTAAGCAAAAAGTTCATGCTAGACCATAAGAAAACTGTATATGTATTCTCACCACTACATCTTCTGGCTGTCTCGCAGCTGTTTTATTCATGGATACGAGACCAAGGCTCAGGTTAACGGATATCGGCTCTAGGGCGCTAGACTCTTCTGATCTTGTGAGCCTGGTGTCAAAAATAACTGACTAGCTCAGAAGCGTAAGCAATACCAACCTTGTCCAAGCCTTTTTGTCGTTTGATTCCCTCTTAATCGGGTATAAGTGGGTATTTGAGAAATGCCAAGATTCATTCATGCGAGGCAGATCCTACTAAAAGCACGTTCTGGAGGAAGATTCCGGTTACAACAATGCCGTGATGCCGCAACTACGCCGTTGCATCGGAAGTCCAGCGCCGAAAGTGGGGCCGTCTTACTCCCTCGTCGTAGAGTCCGTTCCCAGACAAGTAAGGGCCGACAACTTGCACTCAAAGTGCGCCATTTCACCAACGGGCACGGCACAGCCTAGCAGCTCTGAAGCTAGACCCCTTTCACTCTGTTTCTCGCGAAAATCAAGCCACGTCATCTGGCCAGAACGCATGCAGGGTTCAACATGCATGCAATAATCTAGGGGTAGCCCAGATGACCCAATTATGTTGGACTTGGCTTTGAGAGAAGCTCAGAGCCAAGACTTATAGACTATCTTAGCTGCCTGTACTAAACTTGTTGAAGTCCAAAGATTGGTCGAAGCGTACTGATGGCTGAGTCGATAGGCATGGAACGTGAGCCCATTCCCAATTCTGAAATTCCCGAAAAGCAGACGAAGTCGAGAATGTCAGTATACGAGAGTCAGAGTTAGAGTGTTGCTCATGTCAGATTCTGTGCCCAAATATAACATCCCTCATTTACATGCTGCCGTGTTATCCCTCAAATGCATGTGTAAATCCCTTCTGATACAAACTCAAAAACGCCCTGGCCTAAAACCGACCCCTGATCGGCTTGTCAATCCCGAACAAGGCCCTTTTCTCACGAGATGTGAAGTATCCAAGCACAGACCCCCCTTCTCACTATTATTTACGTATAAACATCAAGGCACCAAATTAATTCTCGCATCTTGCCGAGGAACCGCAGCCGCGTAATCTGCCCACGGAAACACGGCTTGTCCAAGTGGAGCAATCTGTCCTGCTCCGCCTCAGCTACCCCGGACCGAATCTTACGAGTTGACCACTGACGAGACTAGCTCGCGCTTCTAGGCCCGCGACTAGAAGGATCTCGGCAATTTTCGTATGGAGGCGTCTACGATAGAACCAATCCCAGGGTGTTGAATATTTGCTGCTTTGCCTCGCTTGAGAAGCGCTGGCTTTCTCGTATTGGATTTCTTTGCTGCCTACTCCGTTCGTCGGTTTGAGCCGCGTGGGCAACTCTCCTTTTTAGTAGGTGATTTTGCGTCAGTGAGGCACAAATGATGCGAGGATAAATACAGAATCATGGCCTCTTCTTCTCCGCAGTTTGACAATTCATTTCTTCTGTACACTTTTTGCTTAATTAATTGCTTTCGTTTGTATTCTCCACTCGCTATAATGTCTGATTCAGCCCATCATGCCCATCGGGTATTTGTACCCAAGATCCAGATCATCGAAAACAACCCCCTTTCACATCTTCTACCATATGGCTCCTTAATACTTGCTACTAGCATCATCTGCATTGTGCTCCTCACCAACTGCCTCGAGCGATGGATCTTACCGGCTGCTTACAAAGACATCTGCCAAATATTCGAACGAACAAAGGATGAGAGGCGACGGCGGTCTTTTGTCTACTTCCACGTCGGCAGCATCATTCTTTTCTGCGTTCTTTGCAGTGGATGCTATCCAATGATGTACTTCCTCATCGGCGATGCCAAATTCTCTACACCGTTTACCAAAGGCAGCGCTGTCACGATCGGAGACAGCCTGCTTGTTCTTTCCGAAGTCTACAGTTCATATTACATCTTCGAAATATGCTTTCGCACCAAGTTCGCGAGCCCTCTCAGCATTGCGCACCATACTGGACTGCTTGTCATCACACAGACAGCGTTGAGTCTTTTTGCCGACCACGACAAGCATCGCGAAGCTACACTGGAGTTCTACATGTGCATGGTCTGGGGTTAGTCAATCAAGCCTCTGCAATCTCGCGAATCGAATATGCTGACAACCTCTTTTCTTCAGGTACATTCGATGTCATCGTCGAGCTCCCTATCTTCCTTATGATGATCGTCTGGCGAATCAAGCGACACAACACTCTGCTGTTGTCCCGTATGGCCTATACATGCTGCGTCTGGCAGGTTACAGGGGCTATAACCGAGGTCGCCGTTACGATATATCTTCTCAACCGGTCGTGGCATCGCTGGGGTCTCGAGTGGCGTATCATTACTCCCTTGGTGTTCTCCTTGTGGATCACGACCCAGCTCTACGGAGCGTCTCGACTATATCAGATGGGACGTGGTGAGCGACAAAAGCTGAAGGCCAAGGACGAGTTGGCTTTGACGCAAGAGGAAAGCGTATAACTGGACTTAAAGCAACTTGTTCTTTTACATAGATTTGGATTTCACGGTCACATAGCATTGCTAGCCGAATACATATACCCAGTAATTTTATAACTTTATGCTGTCCAAAGCGCCATGGCGTATTGTCTCCTTCAAGACTCAGCCGATGACTTCTTCTCCAATGCTCTGGCCACTAATTAGACCCTTAGATCAGTTTATTGTAGCACCCTGATTTAATGTCAGAAGATTTTCTTGCTTCTCGAGGATGTCCGCCTATGGAGTGCCAAGATTACAGGACCGCTGCTCGGCCGAATCACCGCCACTGCGACTGCAAGCTGCGTAAGTAACTAGATTAAGGTTAAAGTAATGGATTTCCTGTCACAAAGACGCGGCCCTGAAACCGGAGGAGGCTCTTCACCCTGTCCCTCTTTGTAGTACTTCAGAGACTCTGTGAACCCAATTCTCGTCAAGTAGTACTTCTCGTCCAAAGTACAGATCAAGCAAGCTCCAGGACGCGGCCCTTCTTCTCCTTCAGATTGCAGCTCCGAAAGCATGATGACTTGGACGTCAATGGGCTCTGTTATAGGCTCTTGAGTCACCTGACTTTCGTCCAGCCGGACAAGATCAGACGTTTCTCCACCGTCCAGCAGTAGAAGCGCGCATCTCTCTTTCAGAGGATCAACAGTGTAGCCACCAAGAGCACCAGCTTGTTGATAGTCAGTGAAATCGTGCCCGCAGTTTGGGAATATTTTCCCGTGTCCGACCTTGGCTTTCATCTGAAGATACCCATTATCGTATCGGCCGAATGGAGTGCCATCTGGGCTTTGGCCCTCAATTGCCACTGGCTCTGCGACGATTTTCTCACCCAGTGTCCCTACTATGCTGAAATGGCCATAATCGATTGCTGAATCTTGACTGGCCCATGACCAAGACGGGGCGCGATACTTGGCCGCCTTCTTGCCTGGTCCACCGCGCTTCCAGCAGAGACTTTTGACGAGCTCATCGTCGTCTTCGCACCAATGGCCGGCCATGTAACCGTACGGGTGAATGTTGTCAAGGGCTTTGGCTACACCACTAATGGCGAGTAGTTTGTCGTCGATGAATGTCAAAGCGCGATGCGAGTAGTCTCCCCCAATTAGGTGAATATACCAGTAACGCAACATCTGTTTGAGTTCTTTCTTCTTTGCTTCCTCGTTCACCGCAGAGTTAATTCGATGCGCTATCTTTGCGATGTTAACGCTGCGACCCATCCAAAGGAGTTCGTCTTCGCTTTCGTTGATCCCGTGGTAACACTCCCAATAGAGTTGGTCTTCGGCGTAGTGGATGATGCGAGGTGACAGAATTCGCTCTTGCATGGTCCATCCTCGGTCTCGGAGCGCGCAGTGGCTTAGAAGGTCACCCATGTCTCGCAGATTGGTAGCCGAGCGGTCGGTCCTTGTCTCTTGATCTAGGAACAGAAAGATCGAGCTCTCTTCATCAGTTGAGAGCTTGCTGCAGATTTTCATACTGTCCCTGTCATTGAAAATGGAAGAAGACCTCTCGTTATGTAGACCTGCTTTGGCGTCTTGGCTGGAGTCAGCGGAGATAGTGACCATGGCGTTCTGGTAAATAGAAGCCATCTTAACGGCTTCCCTCACCCAATCTTCCTTGTCATCTTGAACAATGCAGAGACTGTCGATCCAAACCCATTTTAGACCAAGACTTCTGACAACTTGAACAGTGTCAGACAGAGTCTTGGGAAGCTCAACAATATCGAACTCTGTCAGGCGCATGCTAAGGTTCTTGGTGGTCGTTTGCCATATAGCATCCAAACCGCCCCATCTGTAGCTCAACGCGGCATACGACGAATATCCGACTGAGCCCGGGACTATTCTGAGCCTAGTACTCCGGTCCGTACCGATGATTTCAACAAGTCTTGCTGCGCACTCTTCTTCGACAAGTCCATCAATTCGTGAGAGGCTCCTTTGCTGGTATAGAAACTGGATGTCCTCGCATAATTGTAGCCTTCTCATCTCTTTTTCGTGCAGCGACATATCAGGTCCTTCTGACAGAAAAGGCGATTCCGACTTTTCTTTATTGCCATGCATCTTCGCCAGGCACTGCTGAAGATCGTTGTCAATGATGTGTGTACAACCTTCAAAACAATCTTTGCTCAGAAGGCATTTCTTTAGCCACTCCAAAGCATAGACAGTTGAAATCAAACTGGACGTGCTTTCTGCTATCAATCGAGTGGTCTTGGCACCTAATCGCCGAGCAGGATCCCCGGGAAGTGTCCTCATTGTGAGCCAGGGAATGCTTCGTTCGTGCTCACCAGGAGCTTCCGAGTCGACATCCGAAACCACAATAGTCAAGCCGTGTTTTGGATGGCTATGTTGTCCATAAAAGGCTCGAGCCTGCTGAGCAGCGAGAAGTTTCTGGTTCGATTCGGAAAGAGAGGATTTTGAGCTTTCTGAGCCCAGATGTCTCATTGCATGACGACGTCTCATCGCATGACGACAAGGTATGCTTCTCAAGTTGAGAGGTAAAATAGGCTTCAAGCTGCACAATGCATGACGACACAACCGGCATGTCCACACAGACCTGTAGAGGTCGAGTAGGTTCTTATGTAGTGCGAAGCCCTGTTTGGAGACAAGTTCTTCAATATTTATCCTGGCGCAGGTATCGCATAGTTCCATGTTGAAAGAACAGGGGTAAAGTTGCTGACGCTACGATTGATCTGGTGACTTGCTGTCGTATATGAATATTGAGAGGAAAATAGGTCAAAGTGTTTTCTAATGGTGATCTACTGCCTGGTTACTAATCATGGGGCGAGTTGAAAGCCGTATGAATCAAACTTGTCGTCTTCACCATCAGTCCTCCCCTTGTGCGATAGGTTGGATAAGTTCCGCCCGTGGACAGTTAGCATGAGTGGGAAAAGTCTACTCCGTAAAAGGCCCCTACCCCTCTCTGAAGCCCTAAACTGCAAAAGGAAGGATCGTCATCGTGAACCGTGTAAGACTGACAGCAGCACTAAGCTAGCCCCAGGCACAAGAAATAACCTATACGGGACAGCCAAGGATATACTCTGTTTGACTTAGAGACAGTGTATAGGGCCGGTTATAGAGTTTTAATAGATTAGAACGATTTGTATTTCTATTTGCTGTTTTGAGCCTTATGTATTTCCGATCCGTTCACGAGAACAATTTCTCATGACATGGGTGGGCTTTTCTGGCTTCGCATAGGAGCACGGTGATATATTATGCAGTATTTACCGATGCACCCTAAGTAGGATCCTATTGTACGTAGCCATAAGACCTCTCAGATCCCGGCTCCGGGCATCATTCTAAGTTACAAGTCAGCGATATACGCGAACGAGACAGCCACAAATGCCAGCGTCATCGATCCATAAGAACAAACAATAGTTTTTGCTTTAGAGTCTGGATGGCCAATCGGCTATCCGACCACTTCCATGTCAGTAGGGACTTGTCGTCAAGCCACTGAACAGAGACAATAGCAAATGTAAGTTCTAGACCTTGCAGAAATTTTGTGTACCTCTGTCAATGAGACATAGCTTCTGATCTTCAGGGTAAGAGGAGGCATACTCTAACGTTTTCGTACACCCTGGTCTGTTTTTATGACAGGGTTGTTGCAAACCTTATCAGGCATCGTTCTTTTGAAGACATGAAATGCTTAAATAAATATGTAGCTAAGCGATCACTAGGATTCGTTGAGGCGCACAGCAGTTCCCCTCAATTGTGACATGGAACAGAACCTATCCACGTTATCTGTTGTCCAAGATGTTGCCACCAGCTTTGGTCAGCGTGTACCGTGAGTATAAGAAGGATACCAATTCAATTGCTTCATGGCTTGCCTCAACTGCGAAAGAATGTGGATATCCTGCCGACCTGCTGTCGAATTCACTTCCTCCAAAGCAACCAGCCCCTTGGCTGAAGGGCAAAGCCAGAGCAGAAGCTAAGAAGAAGGCCAACCCCCCCCAAGAGGCGAGACTCCAAAGAGAAGGACCTCGATACGTCATTGAGATTAAAGACTTTGTTCCCCTGGCCGAATGCATCTCGGCTTATAAAAAGCCGGCTCTGTCTGTTCCGCGAGCATTTTTCACTACACTCAACCGCGTCATTAAAGCGAGAAGTGGTTTTGGCGATGAACTCGCCGCCTCCAATGGAAAGGTAGATGCCAAGTCGGATGCCAGACATCTCTACTTTGTGGGAATTCTCGAGAAGGTCCGCGAAAAACATGGTGGCTAGATATGGAGACGCTGTTCAAAATTTTCGGTGACGAAGCTTTCTTCGTTGGAGGGAAGCCGCATACGCGTTCTGCCTACGTCAATCGTTTCATGCTGCAGGTCGGCATCTCTGCAACTACCTTGAGCAAGAACAGGCGCAAGGGCAAGAAGATGGCTCTCGAGGATTTCTCACGAGCAGGTCCACGATTTCTCAAAACCCGTGCTCTGATCCACAAAAGCCTTCAGGACCGATACCAGAGAAATGCCAACCGAATGAATTGGACAAAGGAGACCATTAGCGACGTACTTTCAAGGGGGAAATCGAAAGACAAAGGCAAAGGCAAAGAAAAGGATACCCCATTAACAACAAACGACAAAACACGCGTTACGGCAGCTGACGTATTAGCGTCACTCGGCAATGCTATGAGCGCTGAGCTAGAGGAGCTTGCATTTCCCTACCTAGGCTTACATGAAATGAGCTGGGAACGGTTGAGATGTGTTTGGATGGCATGCGATCCCGCTCTTCGCCAAATCTACGGATCAGACTTCGCTTTGTCGGAATGGGAGCTGCCTTTCATAGTCAGACATATCCTGACTGAAGCTGAAAAAGATTACAAAGGCTCAATGAGCATGCTGGCAATGGCTGCGGGGATACTTGAGGAGATGCACCGTGGGCGAGTCCTGAGCAAAGCACTGAGCAAAGCATCTCGTCTGATGTATGTGCTTTCTGGGCGTGACTATAGCATCCCAAAAGGTGCGGCCGAGTTACTTCGATCATTTGAAGAGTCTTGTGTTTGCGGCTTGGATGATGAAACCCCCCAGGAGGTGGCAGCGAATTCAGAGAGTTCAATACCTTGATTCTGTAGATAGTTTTCGCCGTAGAATCCTTGTATCCATAGTCTATAGGACTGTGACAAAATTAGTGCCCTCTTCACAGGTTTTGCTGCAAGCCACCAGCCCCGACTCGCACGATAGTATTGATGACAAGAGCTCGTTGATGCAGAGAATGTAGTAGTTATTTCCTAAGTCTGCTAGGTTGCCATTGGAAAGCTGTATCGTTGCCAGCCATGCCCGAGACGTAATCATCAGATGATAACAAGCATTCTATATGGGGTCACTAAACAACCATCCGGAACTTCAGAAGATCCTGTTTCTGAATGCTATCAAACTTCGACTCCAACTCAGCAACGTCCCACTTACAAGAAAGCCATCGCCCGTTCAATGCACCGTGCCGCTTTCCCATTCCTTCAGCTTTTAGCAACCACACAGAAAACGCCCCAATGAGATCTGGGCTATCGGTTAAGACTGGCAATCGTAAGCTTTTGACTCAACTCAAGATGGGAGATAACTCACGGTGCTGAATATCTTTCGATGCTGCCCTCGAGAACTCGCTCTGCATTCCACCTGGGTGCACACTGGCAACGAAAATGTCCTTGTCGGCGTACTGGGCATGTAGCATCTCGATCATACGAGCTTGGGCAAGCTTGCTGGTACAATAATGAGATGTTGTGCCGAATCCGATGAGACTTTGAGCTGAGATGGAACTGATGACGATAAAATTGCCTTTGCTCTCAAGAAGGAAGGATAAAAGGTGGTGTGCGGCAAGCCATGTGCCTAAACAGTGGGTGGAAAAGGCTTTTTGCACGTCCTCGAAGTCTTCTTCAAGAACTGTAGCCTTTGAAAGAGGACCCGAGAACCCACAGTTAACGAATACTGCGTCTAGTCTCCCGTTGAATTGGCTCTTGACAGTCGAAGCAATAGTGGCTACGCTGTCATTGGAAGTGATGTCGCACACCACAGAGGCAACCTTGATCGACGCATTAATATCACCAACTTCTGTGGCCGTCGCCTCCAACGTCTTTTGCGATCGTGCAGCGAGGATCATGCCTGAGGCACCGGCTTGAGCGAAAGACCTTGCCAACCCGGAACCCGCAGCGCCTCCAGCGCCGATGATGCATACAACAAAGCCCTCTGATAATTTTGTCTTCTTCGGGTCAATGGCGTCATATGGCTTGTCATGCTTCGTCTCGACAAAGTCCCTGACTTGCTGGGCATTTGTCAGGCTAGGAGTAGACATGGCTTGGGTACCTAGGGAAAAGAACTCGTTGTTGAATGAAGATTTCACTTAGGTTGTAGGGAATAACGAACAAAGACGGCTTTTGGATTGTATCTCTCTAAGTCTCTTGGTGGTCGAACTCGTTAATATACCCCCGCGATCCCGGATTTTGCTATTAATCCCGTAGTTGCTCAATCGGGCTCGTTAGCCATGTTGCTGCATGTCAGACGAGACGTGGGCGATCAACATGTGGCTTGAAGCTGGGGGCACGGATTTATCTTATCTCCGCATAACTATTCTGCAGAGGGCCTTGGGGAGCAAGAAAACATTGGACTTTAATACAAGATACCTATTAAGATAAACTTAGCAAAAGGTAGCCATAGCTATAAAGATATCCTAGATTTATGCTAAATCACCCAAGTCTTTTTGTCATTTGGGACTAAGGTCCTAGTTTTTCCTTCCTTTCTTTGAGGAGGGGAATGGAATTTCCATCAAGGCTACCCAGATAAGTTCACTGATATCCTCAACCACCAGATCCTCGTATATTGCTGACAGGGTTTCAAAAAAGGCCGTCACTCGAATCCGCATGCTCTTATTAAGTAGAGACTCCTATCTTTCGAATGCCCTCAGAAATACGCCTCCAGATATGGTCCTTGATTCGCCTCTGTTTGAATGCCTCTCGTGGGATATTGTGCATCATGTTCTTCTCACTATTGATATCGCCCCAAAACTTCATGATCCGCTTCATGCATCGCCTGTAATATATCGCCTGTATTTTCAGCAATTCACGTTCTGGCTTTGAAACTCTCTGAAATGCGAATTGGGGCTTGGCATTGTTGATGCTTGTTCTGTGCAACTTTCCAACACCCCCGATTGCCAACCCAGTCGCACAAAAGAAAATGTTCTTCAGTTCCTTGACACTTACGATGTGCAAGGCAGAGAACACCATGTAACACAATTAGTCATCCTAGAAAAGAAGTAGGTAATTCCTGCTGTCACTTTTCACTTAAAGATCGTTAAGCCACTTGTATATCGGTTTACTACTTGGGCCCAAACGCATCACGACTCGCTGACTTCACCGACTGATAGGGGCGTCGTCTTCGCTATAGTACCGTATTAGAAGAAGCTAAGCATATGCATTCTTCGCTCCTTGGTCTCCATCTTTGAAACAGTTTTCATCTCTGCACGCTTCAAGGCAAGGAACCAATCGATATATCCTTGACCGAGAACACTATCCGCCCAAGCTCTGTCATCTTCTAGCTCCTTCAGTGCAGCCTCAAGAGAAATCGGTAGAAGCTTGGTCAGTCCCATCTTCTCTCTTTCTTCGTCGGAATACATCAATGTGAATTCTAAACTAGTCAGCAGACACCAGCTGTTTCGGCTTCGATAGACTTACCAGTTGCATTTCCAATTGTAAGCGGCTTGGAGTCGAGAGCGGCACCGATGATTCCCGCGACCATGGCATATGAGTTCGACGTAGCGTCATTGACACGGACCTCCCAGTGATTCTTGGTGACCCTTCTAACAGGCATGTCACGATTATTATCGCCCCAGCCCACAAGGCCGCCGGTACACATTCTCCCGATGTTGACTCTCTCATAAGAGTCAACCTGGCACATTCCCAATGCCATGAGTGCAGGTATATGGCTTAATATGCCCGCCATGATATCATCAGGGTTCCAGTCTTTGTTCTTTTCAGCTGGGTTCGCCGAGATGTGAATGTGCTGCCCGCTCTTCTGGCCCTGTTCTCCGTCGTATGGCGTCGGATAGAAAGTGGCAAGGATTCCATACTTGTGTGCCACATTCTGGATTAGCTCTTTGGCGTAGTAATAGGTGTCCACGGCTTCAATGGGAGGAAGAGGAGGGAGGGCAACTTCATAGGCTGATGTACCGTACTCTTTGATCACCTGCTCAACTTCAATCCCTGCTTTGCTAAAAGCAACAATTATTTCGTTGAGTATAGGCCAGACTTTGGACCGGAGAGTGCCGAAAGTACCAGCCACTCCCGGCTTTGCAGGCTCAGCGGCTTCTAGAGTTCCTGGAACGAGAAGACAAAATTCCAACTCAATGCCAACACGGAACGTCAACCCGTGAGGGTCTTCGGCCTTTTTTTCGATGTCTTTCAAAAGGAGTCGGGCATCAGTATTCTGAAAATCCACAGTACCAACGCAACGAGCTGCGTTGCCAATTCCGGATGCATCATGCTTCATAGTTCGGACGGAGGAAATGTCGGGGTGTATCTTTCCTTTCCCATTGAAATGAGCGAATAGTTGAGGAATGAACTCTGAGGTTGTAGGCACAAGTGTATCCAACGGGGCGCAATCTAGGTGACCGCCAGATTTGACGAGGTTCTTGAATCGTGAAGCAGGGAGTAATCTGGTTCTTGAAATCCCACAAATATCGACCCATTGCAATAAAACGATTTGAACTGAGGGATTTTGATTGAAGAATTCCTCGACTGGCCCTGCAGCAAGGTCTGCGTGCATCCTTTCATCAATACTGGTTGACATGGTGAGGAAACGGCTCAAATGAGATCCAGAGTCAACTCAAAAATATGAGACCCTGGTTCATTCTTGTTTTCGTGGTTTCGAGCTGGCTGCACACTTTATATGCTCACTCTATTCTGACACTGGGAGAAAGAGGTGGCGATGAAGTAGGCCACCATTCTGGAAGCTGACCTGTGACCTTCCTGTCTTGGACAGTGCGCTGAATCAGCCGGTGACACTTCGTGCCTTATCGAGTAAGCCCTAGGCATCCTTCATGCGGTCAGATGGCAGAATAATCGTATTCAATTATCTCGGAGCTCCGAGGTCCTATGGAGTCCCTTTTGGCTGTTGCAGTGTTCCCAAGGAAGCAAAGAGTTCTCGAATCTTGGAGCAGGATGAGCAAATAAAGACATCAAAACTGCCGTGAAGATGACGGTCATACTTTGCCCCAGGACCTTTTGTCTCTTGGGGACGAGACTATATTTCTTGCTACCAGACGTCATAAGATGTGTCAATACTGGCGTATCGGAGTTCCGTAGTGTGACGTTTCCTAAATGAGTGATGCAAGTGGTTGCAAGTGTATAGTCCTTGTCGATATGGAAGTGCGTAAGCAGCAAGTTGCATGGAGGCAAATACGAACAATCATGCTTCGCCCTGTCGCTGATAACAAACTGGAAATATGATCTACAAATAAGCAAGAAAGTGATGGCAACCTCGATGATATTGTACTATGTATTATCTCCAGCTCGTATATATTTAACACTGCCGATCCTCCTCACTGCAACGAAATACTTATTCAACCGGACCATCGTCCGTTGGCTCTTGTCGACCTTGGTCTCTCTGGGACAGATCGGAAGCACCAGCCAACTCGGAGCCGATGACATATCTTGTCTTACGGAAGATGCTCTGCACCAATGTCTCGTGATCCTCCTTCCACTTCTTGTAGTTCGCCCAGCCGACCTGCAACTGCAGAGAGTAGTCGGCGCTTTTGACCTTGCTCTTGTAGTTAGGATCATACTCGTCTGGATTCTTGGGGTTGACGCCCTCGTCGAATGGTACACCTCCCATGACGTTTCGGAAGTAGATCATCACATCACTGAAGGTGTTGCCTTCCTTAGGCTGCGGCGGAAGAGGCTTCGTTTTTAGTGGCGGCACCATTCCGTAGGTTTGCTTCACGCCATCCTTGACCTTGCCATTGTACATGGGATGGGATGTTGACGTTGAGTGACAAGAGGCACATGCGGAGATGAAGTTATCGGCTGGGCCATTCATACGGCCGTTCCATCCCCACGAGGGTCTTGTGCCACCCTCTTGCTTTCGAATCGTCTCTGCTGTCGGGTTGATATAACACTCTCGCGGCTCAGCCTTGGTCTCCTCATAGACTTTGTTCGTTAACCAATGATCATTACCCCATTGAAGACCGACAAGGGTTAGTCTGTCCCAGGGCTGAGGGTTACATAACGAGGTTAGCATAAGGAAATTTCCCTTGATCGTAGGGAGTCACTCACGCCTTTCCCAGGTTCGTCTTTGTTATACATGAAAGTGCCAAAGACCCATCCAATCGGTGATCGCTTGTCTACAACAGCAAAGTCGACTTGGATCAGACGAAGCGGCGAAGCGAAGTCATTGCGCTCCTTTCCATTGCTTGTTGACTTGGAAATGACCTATGATGCTGTTAGAAGCCATGATTGCGGCGCCATGGGCAGCACAACTCACTGCATGCATTGTTGGGGCGCCATCTTGGATGGGCATCTGCTCGGGTGTTGAGTTGTTCAATAAGATCTGGCTAATGTCAGTTATAATGTTCTGCCGGTGTCAAGTGATACCCTACCTTGAAAACACATGTTCCGACTGGAAACTCCTTGTTCTGGGAGAAATCAGGGTTATCGGGATCCTTCCACATGTCACCGAAGACAGTAGCACCTGGAGGGCCGTCAGACAAGGACTCAATGCGATGTGCTTAACATACCGGTAGCGTTATAGAATCCAACGGCCCAATTTTGCAGGGCCACATTTTGTGTCTTAGCAAACTCTTTGGCGGGAGTCGCCCTCTCAAATGTGAAGCCGTTGATGGGCTCACGCTCGGTACAGCTCGAGTTTGGGTCCCGATAATGCATCCAAGGTGCATGGTACCAGTCTCGGACCTTGTTTTCATTGAGTCGAAACCCATTCTCGACATTGCCATCAAAACAATACTCTCTGATGGCCTTAGCAAACTTTTCCGGTTCCTTTTCGTAGTCGTACTTGAACCACGGCGCATTCTCGCCCTCAAAGTCACCGGGCAATCCGGGGGCAGGGATCAGTGGGGAGGGAGCATGGGGGAGCGAATCATCCTTCTGTGCTTTGAGGCGAGCCTTGAGAATGTCCGACGTAGGATAGTCGTTACGGATCTGCCAAGGGCTGAATCCAACGGGAGTTGGGTGGATGGATGAGGTATGGAACTGGACTTGTGCTTCAGTAGCCTGCAGCCTTTCACTTTCCGTCTGAATCAGTGACCCAGCAAGGCCGGTTCCTCCAAGCGCAGCGCCGCCAGCCAAGAGCTGACGTCCAGTGATGCCCGCGAAAAGTCGGAAAGCCATATTTCTGGTAAAAGCAGAAAAGGAGAAAATGGGGGAACAGATAATCAGAGACAGGACACACTCACTTGCGCGGAGAGATGGTTCTTAAGTGCCCAAACCCTACAGTGATGGCTTTGATAGAGACCTGTCCAGACCCCAGCCGCTGGGACAAGCTAAGACCGGGCTGGTGACGGCGCAGCTGAGCATCCCCGCCAGCTATTGCTATCACTCCCAATAGCAGTATTAATTAGCGATATCTCAGTGGCTCGGCCCGTCCCCATGAATTAAATGCCGTTCTGGACTCAGGAACTATCCCTTGTGGCGGAAACGTGGCTCGCTGAGCTTTGATGAATCACTGCCGTTTGAGTCTAGGGAGGTTTCAGGGATCTTACAGCGCTGGATCCGATTGGCGGCACAAGTGCAGCTGAACTGCTATCACATTCTTAGTGAGTCCAAGATGACTTTAGAAGAAATGTTATTGGTCAGAAGCCGAGAGCATGCGAACTACTTCCAATAGACATATCAATAGTTCAGTCGCCTTGTTACACCAGAGTTTCCTTCCACATCGATGGATACGTATGCCTAATCCAACTAATGCATGCTTAGATCTTAATAAAGAAATAAACGTGAATATGTTTCGTACTTATGAACTGGGTCGCCTACCTCAAAAATGCACCTGTAAATCGATTCCTCCCAAATCTTCCATTTTCACTGTCATCAGGTTTCGCCATTCGCCATGCAATGTATATCGATGAGGCAGCGGGCGGAAAGTTGCGCAGTCAATCTCTCCTGATAAGTAGCAGATGCTTGTCAAGAGAGTTTTCTGTGACAGAACAAAAAAGAGACAGGCCCATGCGGCCGTTCACGATCCATTATTCTTTGTTCAGGCGCGTATCACTTCACCAGTGCCAGAGGTTAATCAGACCAAGGACTTTTGCTCCTGTTCAGAGGTCAATAATGTAGCCATCACGGATGTGATATCGGCTTTCAAAATCAAGGTGAATATGCTAAGGAAACAAAGTCAGCCTCTTCACGTACTGTTCCCAGGTATAAAATCCCCTGGCCTCGCCCCCTTCTTGGCAGCGTCACTAATCCCATCGGTAACGATTTCGTCCCAAGTGCTCTCTCAGTTCACCATCATATTGGCAAGTATCCAGCTTCGACTCATATCAAGAACTACCAACGCATTTCCAAACGACAACAACATCAACTTAACCGCAGGTATTCTTCATCTCACTCGCCACCATGAATCCCACTACTCAATGCTCCGCTTATGTCGCGGTCCCAGAGTCCCCCTGTGCAGCCAGGCCGGGGAACTATCCTAGCCCTCTTGGTCAAGACCCTCATGTCCATGAGTGTGGAAAAGGTATTCGCTGCCGGTGCCAGGGTTGTGATGGCTGTACTGGGAAGATTTACTGCATCAGCAGCCTTCAGTGCTACGATTGCTATTGCAACTGCCGCGCTTAGATACTGTCGGGGGCTCGAGATGAGGTAGATTATTTTATCTCTGTTGCATCCTTGTTGACGCAAGCTACCTACAATCCGTGTAGGCGATATTTGTTGATGTAGGTTTTGATCTTTTCATTTTTGGGAGGCTTTGGTATTGTTCTTTGGTGTGGTTTCCCATGCAGAGTTCAGGGTGAAGCGGATGAGAGACCTATCAGGTTGCTGAGCAGGTCAGGGAGCATCAAAGAAAAAAACTTAACAAACATACCCATTAGCTCCGTTGAATTGTACGTGACTTTGTATGGCCGAGTCCTTCGTAACATCTTGAAATGTCATTCCGTTGCCCGCTGTGAATCGTCTTTCTCTTTCTGTATAAAAGCGAGGCACCATTTCGACAAACCAAAGAAACCTCACACTTGCATTACCGCAACCTCTCCTGCCACTTTACCAAAGACATCAAACTTTTTACGTCTACTAGCATTTTCACAGAAGCAATAACCATTCTTCGACCACGTTCGACATGGCTCCTTCAATGACCTCCACGATTGCCTCGTCGGTCTCATCGTCTCCCTCTGATGGTGCTGCAGCCGAAATGTCATCTCCACTCTCAGCCAACGCTGGTTCCCAGCCCATCCAGCGTCCTCACAGCGAGATATGCCAATGCGCGGAATGCCCCGGCTGTAAGGACTTAATTTATGTCTGGCGGACGGAGCAATGTGCTGCATGCTACATGGACCACCCTGCCATTGTTCAATAAGAGATGGGCTTCAGCTCATGTGTTCGACAATGGAAACATATACTGCACGAGATATTGCTGCAAATGCATGCTATTCACAATGAATAAAATATAGCAACTACATAACTACCATTCTGATCTTCTCTTTGAGAGGGCCAAGTGAACTGAAATGGGTCTCTGTGGATATGAGCCTATGCGTCTTGAACCACTGACTCTTTAGGTGAGTAAGGCTCTGCCAAATTGTGCAGCGGTCCTTGGATTCTTCTCGAGATTGCTGGTGTAACATCAACTTAGCTCTCGATAAGGTATAGAACCCCATGAGCTCTAGAGTATCTAAGTCTATATTCCGTGTCGTTAATGGCCAGTGTTTTGTGTCAACTTTCTGTCGAGGAGGCTAGGTCCTGTCTTGGCGATTCACAACAGCCTAGAAGAGAATGTGACAGTGACGTCACTCTGAAACAAAACAGCCTTATGATGCTGATATCCTAGATAGTGGAACTTATTTCCCGGAGAAAATCTCAGCTAGGCGGCTAATTAATCTTGCGGCTCGCTCAGTGCTGCGCCTTGCCGATAACGCAGGGATAAGGCTCCTATTCTTACAAGCGGTGTCGCGGGCTCATCAACATCGCAGATCAGGAAAAGGACGACAGACCATCTCGAAAAAAAGTCATGACAGTCTTCTCTTACTTTACCTTATTCTGAAGGGCGTTCGTTTTACTCATATTGAGCTCGTCCTATTTTTACCTTGACATTGATGGATTGCAAACCAATCTTACAGGGTCCACCACTATATGGGTCGGCCTGGCGTTTGTCATCCTGACTCCACGACTCTGAGGCTGACGCTCGGAGAAACCAGCTCAATCCAGGATGAAATCTGACAGGATTCAAACACTTGAGCCACTGGTTGAGGCTTGGTCAAACAAGCGGGACGATATTTATATATCCCGGCCTTGGGAAATCTCCTTAATTATGGACATGTCTACTTCCGCAATTCCGATAGAAATACTTTTCCTCTATGAATTGTCATTGCCACTTTAAAACAACACTCAGTAATATCGTGGCGAAATTAGATTCCAACCGAGATGGCTTCCCGTCGCCCTGATCTGTCCCAATACCCTACCGGATTCACGGTTCTGCGCATCTTCCAAGCTGTACTGAACATCATAACCATCGTCGTCACATCTTTCACGATAAACGCTGTGGTTATTCCTGGGAACTGCTTGCTGATCATAACCGTACGTAAACTATGTGCGACAATCAATCGAAATTATTTGCTGACGTTGTGTATAGAGCTCTGCATCACTTCTGGTCTCAACATGGATGGCCTTTGCTCACATGTTCTCCAACCGCCTCTTCAATTACTTGGTCGCCACGATTCTTGACACCATTCTCACTATATTCTGGCTCATATCATTTGCCGTTCTCGCGGCACAAACAGCGGTGTTATGGGCCCACGGCACCGATTACTGTGAAAACAACAAGTGTCCCGACAGCCTCAAGAATGTGACGAGTTTTTACGGATACGTCTTTGCGACTTGCGTCGGTCTTGGTGGCTTGTCATTGTAAGTTGATGGGAGATCTGGAAGGAAGTTCACCATGCTGACCATTTGTAGTTTTTTCTCGTGCATTTGCCTTATTTTCCACGGCATCGTCAGCTGTCGACAACACCGATATAACCAGATCGGCACAAATAACGTCTCGGAACCAATTTTTGTCGGCGACAGGCATCCCCAGGGCTCGACCGAGTATCGGCCTTTAGCATAAGTTAATTAGTTAGAGCGAAAAGAATTTAATGACATCAATGATTATTCCTAAAGTAACTCGCCATGTAGAATCCGTTTGTAAACGCTGCCCTGAGTGCCGGGAATTCTTATCTTGGAGCCGATAAGATAAGATACGGGCCAATCGATAAAGACATCGCTTCTGGATAAAGTGATCTGCTAACGTCTGCTAAGGAGTACTTTTCCTGGCTCCCGAATTTGCCTGCACTAATGGTATCCCTTATTGTGACCTAGCATACTTGTTCGTTCCATGTTTCGCAACTCACGAACTGGTCTCGTTGATTTAGTATAATGGAAGAGATGGTTGCTATGAAACATCTATGGGTAAACCTAGAGCCCTTACCAATATACTTCTTGTGCTAGGCATTATGTAGTAAAAGAAGTTAGTACATCATGGCATAGATAAATATCGCGGTGATTTCTTTGTTCATCTGCATCATCTTCTTTCTTTGCCACTTGTTCCCTTCGCGAAACTCTGATCATTCGGTATTTCCAGTTCTCTTCCATCCTCTCGAAATGCCTGCATGATCTCTCATGTACCACCGACCATAAGCAACTTGAAGTATCTGCCCTGGCCAAGCTGCCAATTTACCCTGAACTTCTGCTGTCCTAATCCTCTGGTTACCCTACGCTTGCGGCTGCTTCAAGTGGGGCCGACCCCCAACCGCCGATCGCCCGACGAAGTGACAGCATTAATCAGAAAAGCATTTATGACTGACAGGTCTCTTAGGATTTCTAACCAATTCAATCATACGATATCAGGCATATCCAAAACGCCGTTATAGGCTATCGCTATCAATTTGCCGCGACAACATGCTCAATACTCGTCTCAGTTCAATCGCCGAGTCGGGCGGGTCGAGATCCACCTTTCGGGGATCAAAAGCGGAAGCCAAACAAGTCCCCGGGACGGGACAATTATATCAGATCAAAGTTTCCAGATCATCCGCGTCGGGCACTAGATTATTAGCATTTCTCAGCAAGTCATTCGCAATACGATCATAGCCCTTGCATAATTATTCCCTGTATAACACGTACGACAATGGCATCGCTTACATCCACTATTCGCAGAAGTGCAGTTGTTCTTGAAAACGTACCAACAAAAGCTTTTACATCGCTAGCTGTGTCGCAATCCTCAAGAACACGCACTTACTATACGACTGCGGATAATTCCATTCAAAGAAGAAGCCGAATTAGTTGCCAAAAGAGTCTAGCATCGAGACAACCTTGTCTTTTGCACTCACGACATCCAACCCAAAATCACATCATCGGCCGCGCTAGATTTGCGACCACTACGACCATAATGGCAGAACCAACGGTCCACTCCCTATTCGAGCCTGTTACTGGTACCTGGCAGTACATCGTCTCGGACCCCAACACCAAGAGCGCGGTCATCATCGACCCAGTCCTGGACTATGATCCCGTCAAAGCAGCTGTGTCGACGGGATCGGCTGATGCCATCCTTAAGACTGTCAAATACAATGGTTTGAAGGTTGAGATGATACTAGAGACGCATGCTCATGCGGATCATCTGACTGCTGCATCATATCTCCAGTCAGCCCTTGCCAGAAGTCAAGGTTCCAAGCCACTTATCGGCATTGGAAAGCTTATCCGCCAGGTCCAGAACTTGTTCGGAGAACGATATGGTATCGACCCCAGAGAGTATGATACTGTGTTTGATAAGCTATGGGAAGACAACGATGAGTTCACCATTGGCACTTTGGCTGCCCGCGCTGTTCATCTCCCTGGTCATACGCCAGATCACATGGGGTATCATATTGGCAGTGAGTAGACCTTCGACCTGATGCAACTCTAAACCAATCACTGACTTGCTCCCTAGAGAACGTGTTTGTTGGTGATTCCATCTTTCATGTTGACATCGGCTCCGCCCGCGCAGACTTCCCCGGTGGCAGTGCTGAAGCCATCTTCAACTCTGGCCGCAAGCTCCTTGCACTGCCAGAAGATACAAAGATCTGGGTAGGACATGACTATCCACCAGCTGACCGTGAAGCCCCGGTTCCCTTTGCTACGGTGAAGGAACACCGAGAGAACAACAAACATCTCAAAGACGGGACACACGAGCACGAGTTCATTGAGATGCGCAGGAAACGTGATGAGTCCCTTGCTGCGCCTCGATTGATTCATCCTTCGTTGCAGGTCAACATCAGAGGTGGAAGACTGCCGGCACCGAACCCGGCAGGACTGAAGACGATTCATTTACCAGTGACGGGTTCGTCGTGGTAGATGACCCTTGTGACAAGAAGCCCTAGCTAGGGGTTGCATATTGTATAATAGCCTGGAAACGGTCCTTCTTATTTGGTGCTGAAGAAACGGTATTCAGAATGGTAGTTTAGCCAGCCAAAACAGATTGAAAATTACTTTTAGTATCTTCCCATTTCATCTCTACTCTATGTTTGGTGGTACAAATATCGCTTTGCATTAATGGAAGTTGAATGCAGTATCCATGCACCCGTTCGCTGAATAGTATGGTTATGTGAAACTATTCCCAGAGGGTAGCTTGTCGACGATCACCTATCAAAACTCTGGGGTCTGACAGTTCTAACCACCTCCCGGGATACCTTGACTCAAATTTGACCTATTGTGTCTACGATTCTTCTAATTCTATTCTAAGTATAATGCATAAACTCAAAGTACAGTAAGCAATCAGTTGCACTCTTTTCAACAGCGATATCTAAGCAAAGTAGAGTCCAGCCACCAACCCAGCACCAAACATCGAAACGATAGTGATAAAGGAACTCAACCCCATCGTGGCCATACCACTAATACCGTGACCACTCGTGCATCCACCGGCGATGCGAGCCCCGAAAGTCAGAAAAGCTCCGCCAGCCAGAACCATTGGCAGTGATGCCTGTTCGCTTTGTGCCATGACCTCCCGGATGGCCGGAAATTTGGACAACACCGCCCAAGAACCCATCATTAATCCACACGTAAAGAGGATGTTCTGAGGGATCGATTTAATACCCTTGCCACCGACAATATCCCAGAATAACTTTCCAAACTCCTCATAGGCACCGCTGACCCCAACGGGCTTCTTGGTTAAGATAACAGACGATAACTGTCCGAAGCCGATGAGGAGGCCACCGACAACCGGATGCAGCATGGTAACACTTCTCGGGGCAATGTATAAGATGCCGGCAAGTATCGCAAGCATTGTTATCTCATACCCGACGAGAACCTTGCCTGCAGACAAACCAGTTACATCCATGACTGATGTGTTCTGGACACGGCTCGTCGGCGGCTTGATCATGTACGGCTTACACCGCACCCAGATAACGCCCGCAAGGAGCGACGTGCATGCGAGCAACCGACTGGCGCCAATACCCGCGGTGGCCTGCACGAGGACCGTCCCGGGACAAGCACCCGTTAAGCTTATCCCCAGACCCAGCATGGCACCACCAATTATGTTACCGTCGTATGGGCCCAGCCATCCGTGCGAACTTGCTGATCGGGCTGGGATCTTTGTGGTTTTGGAGTTGTAGAGGGTGAAGATTGTGGCACTGGTCGCGGATGCGGTGAGGAACGTGGCCAGCATGTGAAAGTCGGAGAGGCGGAATTGATTCTTTATGACCTGCGGGTTTGCTACGCCCGAGAGGGTGAGGCCTGTGCCGAAGATGGCACCTGTTAACAAACTTGTTGCCATGATTCTCAGAACGATCTATGTAACGCTTTGATGTTGTTTATTGATGATAAAGTTCAAGACACGGCAGAAACTGAAAATCTTTGCTCTATTAACTCGCTCTGTCGCTGTCTAAAATCACGCTTCATTTCCGCTCTAGTGCAGTTTAAACTCGCTAGTAAACCATCTGATCATTAATCTAGTCCCCGATGAAAATTAGAGTTTTGAATGCCGATATCCACTGATTTCTCCGGAGCGGCTCGGGGAAAACGGACGGAGTGGGGCTGTTGGCTTCGGCGCTCGGAAGTCGGAAACAATCAGTCATTTTCTGTTTCCGTCTCGGTTCCTGGACGGTACTCGCTCCTCCTTGCATTGGCCAACGCCGCCGTCACCGCCTCGTCAAGATCGGCGTGGAAGAAGGGCCTGTCGGTCGGGAAGACTGGCCTAAGACCTTGTTTTTCTGTCGGTGTAGCAGGTGATGACGATTCGATTTCTGTGCTTGTTTGTGTGCCGATTATGCTTTCATCGTCTGTGCTGCTCTGTCGTCGTCTATTTTCGTGCGCCTCGTCGAATGATCTGGCCAATGGCAGAATTGAAGTCCAGCTTCCAATTGAATGACCATTTCCTGTCGCACTTTGGCCGAAGCCTACAGCTGTCAAAGCTCGCCTCGCCCATCGATTTCGCAGTCCACCAAAATGCCATTGAATTGAATATGGGCTCGCCCATCGATCAAGCGCATTTCTCACATCGACCAGTCCTTGTACACTGGTGATGTCAATATTATGAATTGTTGAACAGTCGATCACGATTGCTCGTAACACGGGCAGGTCTGTGTCTCCTTTGTGCACGACTGGTTTGTCGCACCAAAGAGCCTCCGACTTGTCGCACTCCGGCTCTTCGGTCGCCCGTTTTGTGTGAGTGTACACGTAATCTGTCAACGTCTTGAAGTGCATTGCTTGGTTGAGATAATTGAGGCCTTCAGGGAAATGGTAGATCAAGATGCCTGGGTGGGGGCTTTCGACTGGGATGTCTTTGTTGGAAGCGTCTTTTCGAGAAAGACTCAAGTAAATGTCACGCGATGGTGCCTTCTCGCGCGCATTTGCAGAGAAAGGCTGCTCGTCTTCGCTTGGATCAATCTGCTGAACAGTGACCCGACCAAGAAACTCGCCGCTGGTGCGAGCAATGCGAACGAGTAGAAGCAGGAATGAGAGACCAGTGGTGACATAGATACCCGTTTCGAGTCCCGTGAAGATTGCAATAATAACACCGGCCACCCAGATGAAGAACTCGAAAGGTGACAGTCGCCAATACTTCATCACTGTAGAAGGAGAAGCAACGAGGTTTGAAACAGCATGGATAATCAGACCAGCCAAGGCAGCTCGTGGAATGAAGTAGAACACTCCCGTTAGAGCGTAAAGCGCAAGAAGTAGCATGAAAGCGCTGAAAAGGCCAGCCATGGGAGTCTTGACACCAGCCTTCGACAGAACAGCCGAGGCGCCAAATGATCCCGTGCAAGAGTAACCACCCAGAAATGGCCCGATGATATTTGCAGTACCTTGAGCCATGATCTCTTGTGATGGGGCAACCTCATATCCATGCTTCTTACCGAAGCTTTTGGCGATGGCAATATGCTCGACGATGAGGATGATAATGATGATGGGGCTTTGAGGGAGAACAACACCAATGAGATCGGGCTTTAAATCCGGAAGACCAGCGTGGACGAAGCCTGTGATTGATGAGTTAGCGCTTGAAGGAGGCAACATTAAGTGGCTGACGTACCTTGATTGATGTGTCCCACAATTCGGAACTTGCTCTCATCTTCCTTCAAGTTGCGGTTGACCAGGAAGCTCACAAGTGTATATAGTAACATGGCGAAGGTGAGGCGCAAAGAAGACATGATTGACCACATCTTCTTTCGTGTAGGTTGACGAGCCTCCAACTTGGCAAAGACAAACTTCGCCAGCTCAAGCAGAACAAGACAGGTGATACCGATAGCAGCGTCCAGCTTGGTGCCGCCCAGGTTCTTCATAGTCGATATGAACACTTTATAAGGCTCTTCGCGTGTATTGACGCCGTGGATGCCCAGCAATACGGGGAGCTGAGTGCACATGATGGAGATGCTAGCTGCCGTGATAAAGGCTGATACTGGGATATAGGGAATGACTTCAACGAGCCAGCCAAGTCGAAAGAGACCCATTGCGAAGAGAATAATACCAGTCATGAATGACAATGTTCCGGCGATCTCGGCGCTTGTGTAGGTATCTGGTCGTGATTCGTGGACATGGGAGATGACTTCTCCGACAAGAAGGGAACCGACGGCGGTGGTCTACAGTCTCAATGTTAGCCAAGACGCAAAGACGATGGGTGATTGACGTACTCCAATGACAATATCTTTGGATGTTCCAAATAACCAGTACGTTGCCGCACCAGCAAAAGAGGTATACAGCCCAAAGTCTGGCGGTAGCGTGGCAAGAAGGGCGTACGCCATGGCTTGAGGAATAACGACCAGCCCAACGGTCAGCCCAGCAATACTGTCACCCAACAGCCATCGCCAGTTGTATCTCGGCAGCCAATTCAAGCAAGGAAACAAAGACTTGGCAAAGCGAAGTGAATCATGTCGGCTTGGGACGCACTCCCCCAGCGCCTCCTTCACTGTCGGTTCAACTTCGTAATAATCGATCGTCTTCTTCATGACTGCCCCAGGAAGAAAGTAAGGTTATTTTTGAGGAAAATCATGTTTATTTTGTGGGCCGTTGGGAAGGATTTATAGATATCATGGGTGAGGCCGACAGCCGTGGAGCGAGACGGTAAAAGTCGGCGGGGCCGCTGTGAGACGTTGGTCGCCGATCTGTTGGGGCCGGCGGTGACGGGGCCGATACCCTCGGACGGTCATGAAAATGCAGGGAGAATCGAGATCGGGCCACGAATCCTGCTGATTTGTTTTGTCTGTTTTTGGGAGGTCTCATCGGCCGGTACAGCATGCGGTACAGCCTTTCTTTGGGGAACTCGGTGCGAAGTGACTCTTCGCTCTTGGAGGGAACTCCAACATGTGAATAATTAAAAGGTTGGTAGTTAAAGCTAAAGACGGCTTAACAAGACAAATCGAACCAATACATATATATAGTTATAAGCCCCAATTGACATTAGCTCTCAAAAGGCAATTTATATACCCTTAATACAGATAATATGTCTCTTAATCCAAAACATAATAATCTGCTTTTATCCAATCATACTTATTGACAGCTGCCCAAGATACGAATGAAGAACGATAAGCCGATTCTTGACGACGTTTACGACTCGCAGGAGCAAGCATTGAACGTTTGATATTCGAGCTATCTTATCTTATTAGTTCTTTTATTGCAGCGCGACATCTATCCGTACCTTACTTGCGGTCCCCCGGTCCTGCCTGTCTTATAGCCCGCGGAGTCTCCAGATGCTGCAAAATGGAACAAGCACATCCTCACATGACACTTTCATGATCTTAGTATTTAATTAATTTTATTATTTGCGCCTATATGAACAAAAGAAGAACTTGCTTGAGAGTAAAACCTGGTGCTGGCTCACCCGCACAGAACGCTTCAAAGTCAATTTTAAGAATCCAAAATGGGACCGTACGCCGGGATACCGCGACTCTCGAGCTGATAAACCACTTTCGCTGTCGTCGATCTGTTGGAAATGATGCACACACATTCAGCCCCGCTCTCCTTGTAGGCTTGATAGGCCAACTTGACCATATCTGGGCGACCCCTCTTGTCTGTATCCCAGATAATGGCCTCAGAGTCCATGGCAAGAATAGTGTCAAGGATTTCTTGTCCATACGTTGAGAGAGGGTTCTTGGTAGACCAGACTACGTGGCACGGAACGCGCCTCTCCATGATGACGGGCATGCAAGGTCCGATGCCTGATCCTGTTGCGACCAGAACAACTTTCTTGAACAGCGGTGCGACAGCAAGAACACCAGATGCCGGAGTGCCTCGAGTCCAGATGGATGTCGGAGGCTTCTCGATGATCCGCTTCGTCCAGTCACCTGCTTTTGATACAATGATTGAGAAGCCTTTACCACTGGGTTCAGGAATAGCTGCGAAAGCATGCCACTCAATCATGGGTCGATCAGTGATGCGAACACCTCGTGAAGTGCAAGGTCCAGGTGTGCAAAAGTCGAAGTGAAGGCGCACAGCATGGTTGGAGAGAGGTTCGGGCCTGACGTTGACACGACGGAGTCTGGCCCAAGGTAGAGCGATGCTGAGAGTGATGAGCGACAGGAGGTAGATTGTCGGGTTCTTGGCCAATGCGTCCCCCAAGGGCTCATTTGCCGTTGCTGCTGTTGATGTAATAACATGGGCCCAAACAAGAGCGACAGAGAACCAGCCGACAAAGCGATGCGCCCACTCAAACTGATCGTGCATCTTCATACGGACACTGGGGTACGCCATGGCAAGGATGAAGCAGAGCAGAAGAAGAATGACATAAGTCAAGGCGAGAACAACACACTTGATGGGAGGTTGATATGTCTCCAGTAGGAAGTCCCGGCTGGTCGAGATGGTGTACATGAACCACCAAGCAGTAGCAGAGACAGCGCAACCAGAGTGAACACCGCCGTTGTGATATACACGGGCAAAGTGCCTTCGGATAGAAAGATGGAATGACGTTGGTACTCGGGAACAGACGAAGAATATCGCATTGACGACGTAATCTTGACGTACGAGGACGGCGCAGAGAAGATTCGATGCAACAGCCGTCGCAACCTTGGAAGGAGAAGGGAAGAAGTTGTTGTTGCGGCTCTCCCAGAGAAGGAAAATGAGGACAGTGAGGTTTGACAGGAAGATGAGCCCGAAGAGCTTGCGATACGCTGAGAATGCAGTATGACGGAGCCAGCGCCATCCATGAAAGCCATTCTTGTCGGGGAGTGCATACTCTTCAGTCTCAACCTCTTCATAGTCCTCAATAACACCATTGGGATCCTTCTCCAGATCCCTCATGATGCCATTCTTCTCACCCTCGAAGAGCGTCCCATCACTGGAACTGCCAATCGACAGCAAGCGCTCATGCGACGGCCATACCGTCTCCGGTCTAGCCTTTACAACCGCCTGCTGCACATTATCACCGCCCCCAGCGATCTTGTACAAAGCTCTCTTGTCAATCTTTCCGTTCGGCGTGAGTTCCAGAACGGGAAGATGTTTCCAGATTGTGGGGACTGCGTAGAAGGGCTGGGTCTTTCCAACGGTTTGTTTCAGCTCCGTTTCAGCGATCGGGATGTGGGATGAGTAGAAGCCCCACAGAGCGTTGTCGATCTTTAGGGCGCAGCCTTTTATGACGCCGGGGTTGGATTCGATGGAGCGGGATACGCCGTCTAGCTCGACGCGGAAGCCTTGGATCTTGACTTGGTCGTCTTTTCGGCCCAGAGGGAGGAGGCTGCCGTCTTCGAGCCATTGGGCTAGATCGCCGGTGTTGAACATCATGTTGCTACTCATGTTAGTGCTGTTCAGTGGCAGTGTTGTTGTAGAGAACTTACCCATCGTTGGTGAACTTGTCCAGCTTGTAGCGAGTGGCTGTCAATTCGGGGAGATTGATGTAGCCCCGAGAAACACCTGGGCCTCCAGCCCACATAACACCAGGCTGGCCAATTGGAACAGGGTTCTCATTGTCGTCCAAGATGTAGACGTTTGTGTTGGGGTTAGGCTTGCCAATTGATAGCGGAATGCCTGGTCGGTGAAGATGTGCTGTGTTGAGCATGCTGATCTCGGTTGGTCCGCAGACGTTCCAGAAGTTGACATGGGGAGCCCATTTCTCGGCGAGCGCCAACGGGCAAGGCTCGCCACCGACAGCGATTGTATCGACGTTGGGAAAGTCTTCGATTCGTGGCATGTATTTTTGGACGACCGATGGGGTAGCGATGATGGTGTCGCATCGTTGAAGGCACTCGGTCCAGGGCTCGAGGCCGCTGCCTCTGATGTGAAGGGTGCCGCCGTTCATCATTGTACCCAAGATCTCCCAGGCGCCTATTGACAAGAATGGTTAGTCAAGTCAATTGATCTCAGTCAGATCTCACTTACACATATCGAAAGCGACATTCAGCTGTTGTGCCACGTTCCTGCCAGGTCTAATGCCCAACTTGGATGGTTCTGCCAAAAGGGTATTGGTGACACCTCGATGTCTCACGTCCACACCCTTAGGTCGGCCTGTCGTACCCGAAGTGTAGATGACATATGCACCATCATCTGGACCAACCTCCACCATAGGGTGTGAAGGGTTGCCTCTGCGCCAGAGATCTGAGTGGCTGTCCAGATCGAGAACATTGACAATGTTCCGTCGATCATCTGGGATGCTGCGAACAACTTTGTCAAAGAACTTGGGAAGACAGAGAACAACGGGAGCGTCGGAATCGGCAATGTCAAATCCAAGTGTGTCATCAGTGACGATGCCACCATCCAATGGCACATACTGTCCACCGGCTTTGAGAACGGCGAGGATGAAGACAACCATCTCAATGCAACGGGAGTACACCAACACAACACGATCACCAACCCCCAAGCCGAAAGTATGTATCAGCTCGTTCGCCAACATATTTGCCCTTCGGTTGAGCTCTCGGTATGTGATAGTGCTCCCGTCATAATGTCGAGCCGCAATGAGATCAGGGTGCGCCAGCGCAACTGCCTCAAAAGCGTGATGAGCAACATTATACGGAATAGGACACTCGGGTCCCTTGCTGAATCGGTTGAATAACACTCTATCCGCCAGGGAGAGGCTCTCAAGGGAGCTGAAAGAATAGGAAGAGGACATTATGGGACGCTTTGGGCATAGAACGTCTGACCACCGAACCAAACATGCCGTCAAGGCTGCGTCATGGCGATCTCCTTAAGTATTTGTAACCTGCAAAGAAAAATGCAATTGGAAATCACGGAGAATCTTAACACACAGGATATTGACTAAATTTCCGCTTCTGGTTTCGGAACAAGAAACGTCTACGACAAGCAAGTGTATACGGCAGCTCGATTCTTGGTAGCATAAAACCCTGGGCGTCTTTAGCATGTGGATTCGGCCGAATAAGGTTGCATTAGTGAGATCTTTTGGCTCAGATGCATAACGCTCCGTTGGGATTTCTACTCTTTACGGAAGCTGATCCGCCGCAGTGACCAAGGCAGATGAAGGAAGGTCCCTGTACATCAGAGGCGTAACGATCAGGGTTTAGTACGAGATTCCCAAAACGAAACGGAGATCGTTCTGTTTTACGTAGTAAATGGCGAGCTTGACAAGGCAATACTACAGCAGAATAGGCTTACCGTTCGGAGTGGAGCAGAGAATCTGCAAGGGGCCCTGAAACTCGTCACGTTTTGTGGTCTTCAACGGCTTTCGTCAGTGCTTCTTTTTTGTTCTTTAGGAAGTTGGGATACCTTACAAAGAGAATTGTAATCAGAGTGGGATAACGAAAAGAGTAACAAAACCGTTGAGGCGACGTGTAGATCTTCAATTGACCTGCCCCAAATGCCGAAACGACCGTTCCGGAATCTATGACGAGACCAAAAACTCCACAAGGTCGAAACTTGAGATTCTTTACGAGTTCAGCATGACGGATCAAGGGACAGATTGTCAATGCGCTTGACGAGACCCTCATGTATGATCACAGACTTAAGCAATTGACCTCGCTCATCTTCGGTTGCGAATTGCTTCTTTTTCATCATAACCAAGATTTCATTGAATTCCTCGACAACGAACGTTTCAAAGACACGTCACAATGGAGAACCTCCAGGACATCAAGCTCTCGACCAACAGCGGTACTGGCGTTGCACTCATCCAGTTCAACAGACCAGCCAAACGCAATGCCTTTTCACAGAATACGATAAACGAAATAGTCGCCACTTTAGACCATCTAGACTCAGTGGATACGGTGCGCGCAGTGGTTTTGACTGGTGGACCTGGAGGGCACTTCTGCGGTACGTTGACAGTTTTTCCATCGGAAGAATAGAGAGGAAAAAGAAGAAGAATTGTTGTGATAATGCGGCTGCTAATTGAGTTTCGGGAGCAGCTGGTATGGATTTAAACGAGTTGGTGGAGCTATCGACTTCCAAAGCCCATAAAATTGAGTTTCTCAAGGATTTGACGGATGCGCTAGCGAGGTTTTCCAAGCCTCTCATTGCTGCTGTTGTTGGCTTCGCTGTACGTGATCTACTGATCGCCACTCTGAGTTTGGGCTAATGAGATACAGTTGGGCGGTGGTTTCGAGATTGCTCTCGCTGTAAGTCGAGAATATCACTCCTCACGCATGATCCAAGCTAATGATTAAGTGCGACATCATCTACGCTGCTGAAGATGCCATGTTTGGTCTTCCAGAGGTCAAGATCGGTACCATCCCCGGCGCAGGCGGTACACAGCGCCTGGCTCGTGCCCTTGGAAAGCACAAGGTATGTCACCATCAAACCAACCCCAAACCTTAGTGACAATCACTGACTACGATCCTAGGCAATGGAGTTCGTGTTGACAGGCGAGCCAGCAAGTGGAGCTGAGTTTGAGCGACTGGGCGTTATAACAAAGGTCTTCCCCAATCCAGACGTTGTCCAAGCAGCGACGGTGCTGGCTGAGAAGATTGCGCGTCTGTCGGCTCCGGTTATCAAAACGGCCAAGAAAGCTGTTTTGACTGGTGAGTTTAGCCAATTAGATTCCCCGGCCTTGTCCGTTGGTGATTAACCCCTGTCGCAGTGGAAAATTCGACCCTGGATGCTGGGATGACACATGAAAAGGCGCTGTACTATTCGACGTTTGGGCTGGATGATTTCAAGGAGGGAATCCAGTCATTCCTCCAGAAGCGACAGCCCAGTTTCAAGCATTCTTAGGCATCTTATCCATAGTGTAAATTGAACAGACGTGACTCGTGATAAACTTCCCAGTCTTGTCAACAATGGCAAATTACTCCGCACCTCAAATCCAAATTGCCCATGTCAATGACAGATGCAATTGCTATTCTTATCCCAAGATACCGTTAAATTACTCAGGGGCCCAGCGTTAGGGTCTCACAGCTATGGCCCACTTGTGGATAGCCTCCTTTCCCCTGCCTTTAGCAAAACCCACCATCAAATGCCGCTAGGTTAGATCCCCGAAGATGTCTGTTCCGCGACGATTAGGCGACTGAGCTGTCACTCATTGCCGCGGAAATACATCCTTGGCTCACGCAATACCGTTGGCATGAGCCGAAAGCTGAAACTTTGTGTTGTGAAACAAGGTATCGTAAAACATGTTAGGGCAATGTTTGGCTTATCAGACATGAGCACTGGCCTCGTTGGGCTAGAACATGATGGTGTTGCAAATTCTCGTCAGAGTTTGCCGTGATTGCATGTATCAATGAAGAAGGCATACAGTAACAGGAACCCCGGCGATACAATTTCTGCTAGCCTCAAGATCTCGCATGCGTCTGTTGATCATACGATTCCAAGACCCCACCACATTGAGCTAGAAACCGTCGAACGTTGAGTCAGTGCATCAAGAAAAACATACTCTAAAGTCTACTAAATCTACATAAAATCCATTGTAGTTTTACCTATGTTCTGACCTTGTTTAGGATGGATATGCTGTAAGTTCTTGTTTTAGAGCTCACGTAACGCTTTAGAGCAAAGGTTCTTGAGAGGCAGAGACCTATCCTAGACACGAGAAGAATTCCTTCGTGTCAAGGCCTCAAGGCAGAGATTTGATCGAGGGAAAAGCTGATTTTGTAAATGGCGCATTAAGTTCATTCTATATTTTGCGGTAAAATATCTATAAATGAGAAGTTCAGGTGTTTAACTTGATCCGAGCAAGACCCTTAACTCTTCTATAATCAAACGGGAGAATAAAAGTAGATGAAAGTATGGGATAACTAATAGCAGATGCGTCGAAGATGACATTGGCTATGTGAATGAGAATTCAGTGCTGAATCTGCCGCGGGGTCCGATCCTCATTGGGGTCTTCTAAACCAAAGCACTCAGTAAATAGCCAGTCCGGTCCAGGAAGCACGGTTTCCAAGTCCGGCCAAGCCGATAACCTTTGGGCCATAAGAATCATGCTTCAAGTCAAAGACAGCAATCGCTGGAGCAGCCTGCAGAGCATAGAGCTTGGAGCCACTGATGATAGCGTCGAAGTTGCCCTTGCCAGAAGCATATCCTGGGAGAGTGCGTCCAATGGCCATGGTCTCGGTGTTGAGAGTAGTGACGTCTGGAACAGCGGCATCGAGGAGATAGACAGATCCAGAACCAGCGGAAGTGGCGGTCCAACAGGTGGCCATTTGTTTGGGGACTGTAATATTGGTCTTGGTGGATACAGTGAGATCTTCGGCGACGGAAACGAATGCTGCACCATAAGCGGGCGTGGAAACAACGGCAGAGCCGTCGGAAATAAAGCTCATCCCAAAAGCAACTGGCAAGTCATTGGGCTGTGACTTTATAGCTTTCTCACTTACACGGCCATTCTCAACCTTGTAAGCATAAACAAAACCATTTTCCATACCATTGCCCTTGATGGTGACAAAAAGAGCCGTCTCAGAAGGATTGAAGAGAATGTTGGAAACAGTGTTCGGAGGCCCTGTTGGAGGGGATGTCTGGTTGAAGACAGGAAGAGGCTTGAGGCTGCCTTGGGGCTTCACACCATCGCAGTCCGATACCGTGAAGCACTGAACTCCAGGCTTGGTTCCAGTATTAGCGACGCAGGCAAGCTTATTCTTGCGAGAATACGCAACTGTGTTTGGAACTGTGCCAACAGTATCGACAGGCTCGCCGAGAAGAACCGGATGAGCTGGGTTCTCCTTGGGGATATGGAAAGCAACCAAGGTGTTGGAGCCAGCGTTGACGGTGAACAAGCGGTTTCCGCTCACGACAATGGAGCCTTGGGAGAACAGAGGATCTGACCTAGTTGTCAGCGGCTTTCTAGGCACCAACATATTCTCACTTACCCATCTTGACAGTTCCGTTCATGTCATTACTAATAAGACCCTTTCCGCCGGTCGAGGTTCTCTGTGGCTGGCCGAACAAGCCATCTTTGGTAATACTGAGTGAGACAACAGAAGCGCCCTGAGGGTCGCTGTCGAGGAAGTATAATGCCCGATCGGACTTGTGAGGCTTTGGATGTGCCTGTGTGAGCGAGGCTGTAACAAGAAGCGCGTTGATGAATTTCATCGTGGATTTCGGAGTGTCAAAAGAGAGTTAGAGTGAGGACTGAGGGCAGCCGTGAATAGCTTGGTACTTGAGATATCTTCATTCAAGACTGCCAACCGCATGACTATATATGTTCCGACTCGGCATCTCAGATCCGAAATATCCATTATATCTTCAACCGTAAATTAGTTGACTCAAACCAAAAGCGATGTCTATGTGCTGAGCGGACCAGACGGATGAGGGTTGTGCAGAGCAGGAGCCAATAGAACATAGAAACCACGATATTAACTGGAAATCTAGCGTCATGATTGAAACAATGACCCATTTTAACTCAGATCAACCACGGAACTTTACTCAAAGGCCATGCCCGATTGAGGTCATTTGTTGAGTCAACAGCAAGTGCTGACAGTCCGAGGATTCGCCAGCTGCGCTAGAGACTGGAGGGTAGTGAAATAACGAGAGAAGCTCAGCGCGCATCTTCCTAAAGAAGACAACGGCATTTAGTCAATTACTTATAACGGGGCTGTGGAGCTGCCAGTGAGGCTCCCGTCCATTCAGATGCATAAAATGCGTTCGTCGAAGTGTAAGCGGACTGTCGGTGCCGTGCAGCGAATGCGTTATGCCTCTTATAGCAATGTTGATTAGATGTCTTTTTTCCCGAAGCAGGGAGCTAATTGACGATAACAATTTATGGACAACACGGATATCTGCAGGGTAGGCACCGCCGAAGCCTGGAGCTGCCACCATGGCTAAAGGAGATAATAAAACATAGGACCTAAATCCTAAGGATGAAAGTATTTAGACAATTAATTCTAAGCTTAGAGGACTCTCTTATGAACTTATTTTGACGTCTTTTGGTTGAGGTATGCAGCAGCCCCGATAATGTCATACGCTGTCTAAAGCCCTAGTTCACTGCCTGAGCTAGCGTCAGTAAGCAGAAACATGGCTCTTTATCCCCTCTTAACATGCTCAACCAGGTAATCAGAGCTGCCAATCACAGCCTGATCTGCCCTCTATTGAACTTATACGAAAGAAATGTTCCAAAGTTCCTCGTTAGGAGCTCCCTCCAGTTTCAGAGCCGGCAGAGCGTGCCAAGATATTTGTCAACCATGCGACTTATCAATGTCGAAACTCTCGAGTTAGAATCCTTCACAGGCGAATATGGAGGCTCAATACCTACATACGCGATCCTGTCGCACGTATGGACGTCCGAGGAAGTATCGCTGCAGCAAATGAACGGACTGAGCCCTCTCCCAGAAGAGTCGAAAGGCTATAGAAAGATCGTGGACTTTTGCGCAAAGGCAAAAGCCGAGGGATTTGAGTACGGCTGGATCGACACCTGTTGTATAGACAAGACGTCTAGTGCAGAGCTATCGGAGGCAATCAACTCAATGTTCCAGTGGTATCGGAAGTCTGCAGCGTGCTATGTCTATCTAAATGATGTCAGCTCCGCTGAGAACCCAAGAATATCGGACTCGAGGTTCCGCAAAAGTCGATGGTTCACACGTGGATGGACTCTTCAGGAGCTCCTTGCACCGCACGAAGTGATCTTCCTCACTGATGACTGGCGAGAGATTGGTACTAAGGCTAGTCTAAGCGCCACTATCTCGGATATCACCAAGATTGATGTAACCACGTTGGTCAAGCAAACCTGGTCACATGTTAGCGTCGCGGGGATCATGTCCTGGGCATCAATGCGGCAGACCACAAGACTAGAGGATCAAGCCTACTCTCTCATGGGTCTATTTGATGTCAACATGCCCTTAATCTACGGAGAAGGTCCCAAAGCTTTCTATCGGCTCCAAGTCGAAATCATGAAGGCAACAAATGACGACTCTCTATTCGCTTGGTCCACAGAACCCCTCGAAGATTGTGGTTACTCCCCCAATGAGGGAGCATCAACGAGAGGCTTTCGATTCCTCGGGTTACTAGCTCCATCGCCGGCTTGTTTCAGAGACTCTCATGACATTAGGGCACCTCGAGATATTTCACGAAGTCACGTAACACAATACGACTTGATCAAGCAGGATATCAGTCTTTCGGCGGTGGTAGTTCGGCTTTGCTCTTTACCAGCGGACCCCAAACAACTTGGAGATATCGACCGGGTGGATGTAGTCGGCACACTGAGGTTCTCGAACAACGTGCGGGCAGTAGATCATGGTCTCGTTATCACGCCCGCAAGGCGAGACGCAAAGGGGATCAAGATAATGTGCTTGGTTGCGATTCTGCGCTGTTGGAACAAAGATGGCTATATCGGTATTCCTATCAAACGTTTGGCATCTGGCGCTTATCAGAGAGTCGAAAACGGGACCCGCTGTCGTTGGTTCAAGGTCCGCTTGATGCCTTTACGACTAACATTGAAGGGCGAAGAAGAAAGGGCCCCGGACGAAATGGACTACACTCTCAGACAGTTTGATTCTGAGAGTAGAGAGAAAGGACCACCTGCTGATCCTCCGGAAAACATCCTCGTGAGGGCCTATGTACCCTTAGAGTTGCCATCGAACGGCACATACGCTTCTGCTCAAACCAACCACCACCGTTCACCACTTCAGTTCCGCTCACTGCCTATCAACAATGGCTATTACACGCTACAGGATAATTCTGCAGATAACTCTGTACCACCAGTGCGCGAGATGTGGCCTCATCCTCATGTTATCGAGAGCATCAATAAACGCATCAATACTCTACCGGGAACGAGCATCGTGTTTTGCCCAATTGCAGCAGATAGCAGTCTTCCAACTTTCGCGATACATACAAGGATGATAGAAAGGCCGCATGGCATCCAAGTTGGGTGCATGATTGGAAGTGACCAGGCCCGAGATGAGACGACGGACGCGGAATTCACCGACATTGACTTGAAAGGCATCACCACCACGATATCCCTCACAGGGAACCTGTCCCTCGTTTTCCGAGTGAGACGCGGTGTTCCACAGGACACGACTTGTTATTTGAATGTGAGCGTTGAGGAGCAGTTGCCATGGACAGAAGATTTAGAAGATTGGCCCGCTACGCTTGGAAATAAGAGCCTGTCAAGCTCAGAAATGTCGCTCAATCGTACCTTCACGGACAATTCAATATGAGAAGTTGCCAATGGCCATTGCAGCCAACGGTGGGCTGTCAAAGATGATGTGTTGGAAGTTGTACGAGAGCGACGGATACACAACTCGCAGGGGAGCGCATCAGGGTATAGAAGAGGATGTTAAATAAACTAAGTAAGAAATCCCATAAACCTAGGCTACATTGTCTAAATATGCTCACCGCTTAGGGCAGATTCCTTGAGGTTCCATGCCTTCCTTTGGGGCGGCAGTAATTCTTCACTGCTCGATGGCGCTTCATCACATGTTCTAAGGCACACAAAAGCCAAGTCGAAAAGACAAGAGCTATAATACATGACATCATTAGTCTCGTGAGTGTCTTCGCTGATCGAACCTCATAGAACCTTCAAATCTAAATACATGCCATTCTCTGGCTTGATCGTAATCACTCCCCTTGGCATCACAAGTTTATCATCCATAGACAGTGTCCACTCAAATGACCTGACCATGGTAACCAGCAAGCATCGCAACTCCGCCTTCGCAAACCCTTGTCCGATGCAACTTCTCGGTCCATGCAAGAAGGTTAGGAAGTTGTAGTTGCTGTTAGCTCCGCCATTCTGATTTGGCTTTCCATCATCTGTGATCCATCGCTCAGGCTTGAACTCTGTCGCGTCAGGGCCCCAGATGGCTTCTGACCGATTGATGTACCAGATTGACACCATAATGTCTGTGCCTTCGGGGATGAACTGGTCACCGATGCGAGTGTCGCGGATGGCTTGGCGCATTGTGAGTGGAACCGTTGGGTAGAGTCGGAGCGTCTCGTGCATGATGCCATTGAGGTAGGGAAGCTGCTCAAGGATGCCAGCGAGGTCCACGGTTGGGTTGGTGGCTAGGTCTTCTGGTAAGCCGTTTTTGACCTCCTCTCTGAGCTTGGCTTGGTATTCTGGATGCTTGGTGAGTAAGTAGCAAGCCCAGGTTATCGCAGATGAGGTAGTCTCATGCCTACACAAGGTCAGTCGTGTCTAATTATGGTGACTGCGGATCACTTACCCTGCCGCAAGGAACGTCAGGAGCTGGTCCTTCAAAGCCTCGTCCGAAAAGTTACCCGACTTGATGAGAAGCGACAAGACATCGAAGTGGTCATCCCCCTTCTCAAGAATGGCTGTCTTCTTCTCCTCGATCATGGGGTAACAAAGCTCATTTAAAGTTCCAGTCAGGTAGTTGAAGACGTCGTTCATCTTCCATGGAATGAGACGAACGAATGGCAGACCAACGGCCAGCGCTAAGCCAGCAAAAATGAGCTTCTCACGACTCGGCTCGAGGAGGCCCTCATAAATGTCGGCCAAAGGATCCTTCTTCTTCTCAACGGCATCGAATCTGCGACCCAGACCAGCAATACCAATGATGTCGAGTGTGACTTTGCTTGCCCAACTGTTGAGCTCCACGACTGAGGACCTCGATGCGGTCATATCCTGTTGTATTGCCCGAGCCAGCGACTGGCTCTTCTTCCACATCATGGGGTACAGCTCCTTGATGTGTCGAAAGTGGAAGACTGGTGTTGAGTTCTTGCGCAGAAATTTGTGAGGCTCGCCTTCAACGATAATGAGACCATCGCCGAGAATATGTCGTAGAAAGGAGCTGATTCTCTTCGGTTTAGTGAAGTCGTAACAGTTATGAACGAGAAGGTCGGCTAGAAGCAGAGGGTTCGTCACCATAATGTGAGTTCTGAATGAGTTTAGAGTAAGTAGGTCTTCGCCAGGATATCGATTCGCAATATCTACGAATAGATCGCCGGATGGCTTGTCCTTAACAGCGATGGATCGATGAGCGGCACTCAGATAATCCTGTTGAAAACTCATATTAGATTGGGTTCTGGGACAGATTGCGGAGAGAGATGAGCGTACTCTTGGACCAGGAATGTGTCTGAGAGGGCTGAAGAAGACTGGGTAGAGAAACCCCCAGAAAACAATTCCAAACGCATAATTAACGAGCAAGATAGTGAATACCGCAGCCAAGTGGCTCTTCGAATCGTAATAGTCTGGAAATACTTTGATTGCGACGAAAGACTCGATGACAGCGGCTAACGTCAGGCTAGGAAAGCCCAGGAGCTTAGAGACGACAGCCATGTTGAAAAAGCTGCAAAATTTGTGTAATTCAAAACCTAGCCTCTACCGGACTCATTAAAGGATAAGTAGGCCTTAACAATAGTAAGCTGATGATATGAACGTGGCATATAAAACTAAGACTTAAAGGCTGGGTAAGAATCTCATATGAAATTCCCCGAAGCCCAATGAACCCTCATGGCATGATTATCTTCATTGAAGCCATAACTGAAGACGCTCATGTGCCTCTGGTGACTAGCGCAGATGCCACTCTGCAATAGGAATCCACCGTCGATGATCAATATCGCAAAAGCAACTTGATTGGGTTTAGCATGCGAGCCACCAACAAGACCTAACCGGATCAAGCAAGTAGCTCGCTTATAACTTCTAAGATGCATCAAGCCCAAAGGAACGGGTTCGTCATTAGCAGCACGTGGAGATGGGCTCCGCGGACGGTTCTAAATGATGTTATTGTCGATCAGGTTCCCTTCACATGTGCGAGGAGTTCGTTCTGTTTTCCCTTCAACACCATCGTCGAAACATGAGGAGATTTCGCAACCTAGGCCGAAACTAGATGGAGATCTCCCAACATTTTACAGCTGAAGCATGAACGGGACTTCTTTTCGGTTCAGAGAGGAGAGGAAGGATGAAGCTTGAAAAGACCAACATGTTTGAGATCTGAGACGCCTCAGTTTTGTTGACTTCTTGTCGAGTTGAGCAGATTTATCAGACTCTGCAGCATCATCGTCAGATCTTCACAAGCAAACCTTCCAATGGCTCCGAAGTCTATTGTCTGCCTCATTCTAAGCTGTGCCCTCTTAGGAGGCTATGCTAGCATGGGGACTTCATATCGTCACGGCTTCTTCGACGCTGTTCGGGACTGCATCACAAACGCAAAGTCGCCGGACGGAAACTCGCTATGTCCTTTGGACATGTCAGACTCGATCTCTCGGGACCTCACGGGCTACCAGGCAGTTGACGAGCCGGTGATGCTGCTCTTGGAGTTCTTCGCTCAAGGGCTCAAGAAGCACCCTGAGAGTAAGGGCATGGACCTTGAAGCGCTTCTGGCTTTTGTGTACTTGGCCGCGCAGTTCTGTGGTGCTTGGTATCTCATAGCTCTTGAAGGGCTAAGATTTGGCAACCGTGGAACAATTCTGAGCTGGTAAGAGAATGGTCCGACGCTTGAATGCGAGCTTCATGCTGACTTGGAATACAGGACCGGAACTTTCGGTATCGTCTTTCAATCCGTCACAATAACGATCATCGCTCCGATATATCTCACTCTACAACTCCTCCTCTCACCAACGATTCCCCAACAAGCATATCTACTGGCCGACCCGTGCGATCTGAGCCTCCTCCCGGTATCGACAATCATATCTTACATTGTGCCAACCATTGGTCTGTGCCTGCCGCTGATCTTCGATGTCACGAGGGAAGCCAAGGCTGTAGCCGTGGCTCTTTGGCAACCTTTTCCACTGTACCAAACTGCCATACAGCGAGTATCTAGGTTGGTCTGTTGGTCTCGACGGGGCAAGGCCAACAACACTGCACATATCGACCCGAGAGCCTGCAGGAAGGCTATGAATCGCGCATACCGCTTCATCACAACATTGACAGTTGCAGTACACTTGGGTGTATTTGGGACAATTCTTGCTTCTTCCATGGACCTCACAGACAAAGTTTCTGGACATCACATCCTCGCCGTCACATCGTTGACCAACCCTCCGACTCTGGCTTTGCTTAACCCGCCCGTTTCGGCGCTGCAATCGAGGGAGATTGTAGTCTCGTTCTTACGATGGGATGTATACTGTACCTGCCTAGCGATGGCCATCTGGACCGGTTACCAACTCTACTCGGCACAAAGAGCCCCCAGCCGAGTGGTTATCTGCTTCAACACGATTTGGTGGACGATTCTGGGTGGACCTATCTACCCAGCGTTGCGGCATCTCTGGGAAAGAGATGCCATGGTGCTGGACCGAATGGAGCTTTTCAGCTCGTCACTAAAGATTGAGTAAGTCGGACATGAGTCACGAGGAGATCAGATCATTTGGGACAATCTGGTAAGGGTTTCCAATTTGAGAACGAAAGACAACTATCCATGTACGTATTAATACAGGCCTAAATCGTGTACAAATGCTGGTATCAAGATGAAAGCAAGCCCGAGTTACCAGGCGAAACAAAATTGTCTTCGGTGCAGTCCATAGGCCCCGGTGACATTAACATGGGAGACGGCGAGAGAGTCGCAAAGGGCTGTACCCCGTAGTTATCAGCACCAGGAATAAATCCGACAGCTGACCTGATTCCTATAGCGGAGTTCAATCTAGCAAGGATACGAGCTGCCCTTTCAGTCTGTTCGGGCGTAGTGTAAACACAGTGTGTGACAAGTCTAATCGAGTGAACAATGATGATGGCCGCTGCACCGTCGTGGAGCATGGTCGCTGGCATGCCGCTCGGGTCGATATCGCCCAGGGCGTACGGCACGGCGGCGAGCATGTCATCGACGGTTTTGCGGACATCGGATTCAAGGAAGGGAACGGTTTCTGCCCATGAATTGTAACTATACCCATCATCATCCTCCGTTGGTAGCAATGTAGTTTGGTAGAGAAGCATGGTCTGGAGAAGGATGAGACGAGCTGATCGGACAAGAATGATGATGCAAGCTGTCTCAGCGTCGTAGTGCATCCTACCAGCGCTCATCTCACCAAGGGTCGTTGGAACGCCGCGACCCTCAAAGGTCATTTGCCAATACTCTGCTGCTTCAATGTCCCAGGACCCGAAGGCATCGAGCATGTCGAAGCATTCCTGGATCAGGATTCTCTCGTCTTCTGTCCCGGTACTACTCTGCGATGCTGTCGAGGGGCTGGCGCCTTGTTGCTGATATGGATCCGATTGCATAAGCCGGCAAAGACGATGTCGCAGCGATAGGGTCCGTCCCATCATGGACAGTGCTCGAAGTAGAGGGTCGAAGATGCCGACGACGGTGGCGATGGCGCCGGGGTCGGTGTAAGCATCATCTCCATGTAAGAAGGAATAGATTTGCTATCATTTGGGTCAGTGGCATGGCATGTGATTATCTTGTCGCGTGACTCACCAGTCTCAGCAGTGCAAGCAAGAAGAGTTCGGCTCCTCTTCGTGTACCAATCTGACTTGGCCCTCGTTTCTCCAGCAGGTAGAACAGCCCTGAAGCATGTTCATTCGGATCACCTAATCCTTCACCACTAAAGTCCTATCATCGAGTCAGATGCGAAGTAATTGGTGTCGCGTGAGACTTACCTTGTAGGTGCACAGAAGCAGAATGGTAGCGATGACTTTGTCGTCCATTGCCTGGTCATCAGACTGGATACTCTGCTGCAGGCCCTTGATAACACGTCCATAATTTCTCAAAGACCGTGTCCGAAGTTCCTCGTTGCCCAGATGATTGTATGCAGCCAATTGGGCAACGCTCAATGTCGCTGTTTCGACGAGCCCATCCTTGTAGTGATCGAACAAACTCGGTAGGAAGGTGAAGTGACCCGGGAATCCATCGTCGTCATCGGGCGACACAAAGCGACGCACGAAATAGCATAGCGACATGTTATCGTATGATTGTGTCGGGTGTCGAACCATGGCGACAGATCTCCGTCGAATGGGCGCCTCCAACGGCCGTGTTTTGGGCTTCGGGGGCTCCTCTTCGGGCGGTTTCTCATCTTGCGGGGGACTCGCAGTGCTGGCGCTGGCTATACTTGGCGCCTTCGACGCGCGCGAGGTGTTGGAGGAAGTACTTTGCGATCTTCCCTTTGGCGCAGAGTGTCTAAAATGAAACTCGTCGGTATATCCAAGACATGGCTTTCCGTAGTTGTAGCATCGTCGACACGTCGGCTTCCCCTCGTCGCACTGCGGAGAGACAGGAGATTAGAACAGAACAGAACAGATATCGCTCAATCAGAACAAAAGCATTACTCACCTTGACCTTTCGCTGGCGACACCGCAGACAACCTGAGCTAAAGCGACCTGGGAATACCATCTTTCGCTAAGATAGGAAGTAGATCCTGATAGCTAGACAACGCAAACGTGGGTGAGCTGATTGTACGGGATGGAGAGTCTGGGGAAGGGCAACAAATTGCGATTACGAAATTACGGAGCCCGCGGGAAGAATGGAGACAAGAAAGATAGCCAACGCAGACTCAGGGCGGGCAGCGTGTTTCTTCTCATGGCACGGACGTATTAGTGTCTCGGTTCAGAGAGGTAGACCCCGCAAGAGACCTGGACTAACGAGCTGGAAACAGGGTTTAAGGCCCATGGGTTTAGATGACAGGGGACGCGACCAAGTCAAGTGCCGTTGGGAGAGTGGACTCAGTGGAGAGAAGAGCAAAGATCGTCGTTGTGGCTTGTTCTGGTTAAGCTTGCGATTGCAAGAGTTGTCGTTGGTTGAGCGAATCTAGCCTCGGCTTCAACAGCTTCATGATCGGCTTCATTCTTTGCCAACTCGTGATAATTAGTTGACGATGGAGATGGGGCTAGAGAAAGGCGTTGGAGCTTAATTAGTTTGTATAAGATGTATTTAGTGGCAGCTTGCTTGCTTGCATGTGCAATCGAGTATTTCGGCTCAGACTCACAGACCAAACTCAATCATCACTCTTCCCTGCGCAAATCATCATGTCTTCCATGCTCTATTCTCCCGTTATTGCGTATGTCTCCAATGCGAGCAATTTCCTTCTATCGCCACTTCTGTCGGGCTCATTGCTCGCTGCAGCAACTTTTGCCCCCGACGCCGTGAACAATGCCCTCGCCTCAATCGCCGCCAAGCTCCCAGAGCATGCTTCACATACCCTGGACCTCACGATCGTCAAGAAGGTTCTCTACGTATGGCTCAGCTTGGGCATCGTTCGGACCATCAACCGGTTCCTCAATACCATGGCTCATAATTCATGGCGAATGACAGCTGCTTCTGGTTGGGACTGGAAGAATGAGATCGCTGTTGTCACTGGTGGCTCCAGCGGTATCGGTCTAAGCATTGTCGAGAAGCTTTCTGCCATGGGCATCCGTGTCGCTGTCTTTGATGTTCAAGATTTGCCAAAGCAACTCCAAACAAACTCGCGCGTTCATTTTTATCGATGCGATGTTACTACAACCGAGTCTGTCGCTGAAGCTGCCGACGCAGTGCGTAAAGAACTCGGTCACCCATCAATCCTAATCAACAACGCTGGTATCACTTCACCCATGCCCATCCTCAAGATGCCAGAGTCATTCCTCCGCAAGATCATGGGTGTCAACCTCATGGCTCTGTGGTACACCACTCAGCAGTTCCTCCCACGCATGATCCAATTGAACAAGGGCCATGTCATCACCGTCGCCAGTATCGCATCCTTTGTCGCGCTCGCCACAGGAGCTGATTACTCTGCTACCAAGGCTGGCGCACTAGCTTTCCACGAGTCGCTAGCCAGTGAGATCAAGCATTTCTACAAGGCTCCCAATGTTTTGACAACAGTGGTTCACCCCAACTTCGTCCGAACGCCTCTTGTTGAGGGCTTCGTGGATCGCCTTGAGCGTGGCGGTGTTCGTCTCTTGACTGCTGATGATATCGCCAAGGAGGTTGTCGCTCAGATCAAGAGCCGACGCGGTGGTCAACTAATTATTCCCAAGTCTGTAGATGTCATTTCTGGCATTAGAGGATGGCCAACTTGGTTGCAGGAGGTTGTTCGCGATGCAGTTGGCAAGACCGCTGGCAATTAAGAACAAAACAAATGGATGGCGACTTTATCGAGGAGACTGATAAGTAGTTTGACAGTATCTGTCATCCTTGGACAAGCTTAAAAGCTTTTCTGTACTTTTATAGACTCGCTTACAATTAAATGCGACCGTCACACTCTGCACTGAACACGGCTCATTCGGGAGTCTTGCCATCATTCTAAATAGTGAAAACGACCTCGCATGACACCACGAATACTGATTGCATGTAATAAAAAATGGCATTGATCAGTAAAATTTTAATTGAAACTCTCTTTGACCGGGAATATTCTGTAAGTTCGGTGACCGAGGCAGGCGAATTACTTAAAGACCCCGGGTCCCGCGGCGTAGCTCTACCGCTTCTCCTCCACGTTAATAATCATCAACAGCCTCAGCAACTTACACGACCGACTCGCTCAACATGGCAGTATTAAGCACACTCAAAACAGCATTTGGCTACACATACGCATTTATCATCACACCATGGCTTCTTTCGCGCTTTTTGTTCGACATTTCCCTCTGTCTCGTCCCGTGGTTTCGCCCCAACAGAAAATGGACGCTGAACCAAGCTGTCCGTGTCCGCGTTGTCCGGCTCTTGCTGCTCTACTGGTCTCTCACCAAATCAGGCGACAAAATGAGGTTTGACCAAGGCAAAGAGAAGAACCGTTTCGAGGTCGTCGCTCCACGATCGCCAAAGTTATACAGAGGAATCTGCTCGGATTACACGGTTCAGCCTGCTCAATTGGGCATGACTTGGACGCCAGCGCGACCACCGCCTGCTGACATCGTTCACCCGGGCATGGTGGTCGTCTTGCACTTTCATGGCGGTGGTTTTGTTATTGGCAATGGTCGTGATGAGGATACTGGATACACGGCCAAGACTCTCATTAAGCATATGGGCGCTACGCATGTCTGCTCGCCCAACTACCGACTGTCCAGCAGCAAGAATGGGCAGTTTCCTGCTCCTCTGCAGGATGCACTTACAGCATATCTTCACCTCATCAAGACAAGAGGCATTCCTGCCGACCAGATCATTTTCTCAGGCGATTCAGCTGGCGCAAACTTGGCTCTCGCCTTGGTACGCTACATCCACGAGTATGGTCAAATTGACGAGGTCCCATTTCCACGCGCAATGGCCCTTTGGTCGCCATGGACTGATGTCGCTGGCGCTTTGGAACAAGATGCATCTCAGTCACCCAACTACAAGACGGATTATCTCAACATGCACTTTGCGCGCTGGGGCGCAACGACAGTCTCTGGCTTTGGCGCAATTGACCCAGCCAGTCCATACCTGTCTCCTTTACGCCATCCCTTCCAAATTGAGAAGCCTTTCCCAGTCTACGTCAACGCTGGAGGCGGCGAAGTTCTATGCGACGACATCACCAACTTTGTCGCACGCTACAAGAAGAGTGGTTGGCCAATGTACCTGGACATCTCGGAAGGTTGCCCTCATGACATTATCTTGCTCGGCGACAGGATTGACTTTACAGCCGAGGCAGAGAAGGCAGCTGAGCATGCGAGGCGTTTCCTGAACCACCGTGCGGGGTTGAATCTACGAAGCTATGCATAATGTCTTCTTCGTAATGGTGGCCGCGGGTCAGAGGCAGAAGGATATCGAAGTTTCTACAAGATCTACATAGCTCAACAAATCTCACATGTAAATTTCTAATAAACCTCGAAACAATTTCGTCATTTGTTTCAGTGATGTACCCCTCTTCGGAGCCAAGATGATCAGCTCTGCAGATTTGACAAGTCTTGTCTCGTCCGTCGCGTGATTCTCTCTCGCTAGTTTTGGCGTCTCCCCCCATGAAGACGATCACTGGGGGTCATAGTTCATACCGAGGCTACCCCACAATCTTGAGAACCCTCAACGCGAAATTTCTGTATCGAGTTTAGCTTGCGATCAACCACTTTCGTTCGCCCCTCCAGTCAAAGCTCAAGCATGACGTTATTCCTTTAGTGACTCCGTAGTTGTCATGAAAAGATTTGGGTCTTTATCGGAGACGGGTCCCGCGGGGGCGGATGGATGGGTTCATATTGTCGCCTGTCGGACTCGGAAGCTTAACCATAACTTAGCTACTCATTCGAGGCGAGACCCTGATTGCTGTTGTTAAAGTACCGAGGCTTGCTATCTTTCATCCGCCCGCGGACTGTTTATTGATCCAACGGAGTGTCAATCACTCAGACTCCTTCATTGTCGTCTTTGTACAAAATAGGTCTTCAACGTCCACTGTGGACAGCATCATCAACAACACAAACTACTCAGACAACACTCATCAACATGGCGCCGCAATCAGAAGAACCTAATACCTTTGATGTCATCATCATCGGTGCTGGCATCTCCGGCATCAACGCCGCCTACCGTCTCCAAACAGAGGGTCCTCCCGACTTGACCTATGCCATCCTCGAAGGCCGCGACTCCATCGGCGGCACATGGGATCTCTTCAAGTATCCCGGCATTCGATCCGACTCTGATATCTTCACCTTTGGCTTCCCATGGAGTCCCTGGAAGCATGACCAGTCTCTCGCACCGGGTGACAAGATCAAGGACTACATGATCGAGTCGGCACGATCGACTGGCATTGACCACCATATTTGCTACAAGCACTCTGTTTCAGAAGCCAACTGGTCTTCTAAGGAGAGGCGATGGCAGCTTCAGGTTACGCGACCTGGCGATGAGAAGCCCATTATCTTCCGCAGTCGATTTCTACTCCTCGGTACAGGCTACTATGATTACCAAACCCCACTTCAGACTGTGATTCCTGGAATTGAGAAGTTCCAAGGCAAGGTCATCCACCCTCAATTCTGGCCCGAGGACTACGACTACACCAACAAGGAGGTCGTCATCATTGGCAGTGGAGCTACCGCCGTCACAATTCTTCCATCCATGTCCGACAAAGCCAAACGCGTTACCATGCTACAGAGAAGTCCAGGCTACATCTTCCCTCTCCCATCAAGCAGCTTTTTCACCCGTCTTCTCTTGACTGTTTTCCCCGCCAGTATCGCCCTGTTCCTCAACAGACTCCTCTGGCTGGTCCGAAGCTATCTCACCAACGTGTTCTGCAAGTCTTGCCCAGGCCTGGCCAAGAAGCTCATCAAATACGTCACCATCAAGAATCTTCCTCCCGACGTCAGCTGGGATCCTCACTTCAAGCCTCGATATAATCCCTGGGAGCAACGATTCTGCGCTAGCCAGGATGGCGATTTCTTCGCGGCTATTCGCTCGGGTAAAGCGAATGTCGTGACGGATAAGATCAAGACTATCACTGAGAAGAGCATTGAGCTTGAGTCTGGAGCTTCATTACATCCCGATCTTATCGTAACAGCAACTGGTCTCAAGGTTCGGTTCGGTGGAGGTATCAAGTTTAGCGTCGACGATGTCCCCTTCAACGTCGCCGACAAGTTCGCGTGGAAGACTGTTATGCTCCAGGATGTACCAAACCTGCTGTTCATGTTCGGATATGAGAATGCTTCTTGGACACTTGGCGCCGATGTCAGTGCGAGACTGTTTGTTCGTATCTTGAAGAAGATGACACAGAGCAAGACCAGCGTCGTGGTCCCACGCCTTTCCTCATCAACCGGTATGCCAGTGAAGCCAATGATGAGCCTATCGTCGACATATCTCAAGACTGCTAGCTCTGTATTCCCCAAGGGCGGCACAGGCTTGTGGAGTCCCAAGTCGAATTACTTTGCGGATATGGCTGGAGCGAAATGGGGAGATATCTCTACGGGATTGGAGTACCTGTGAACATAATCCTATGTATCAAAGAATAGCCTTTCGTTTTTCTTTAGTAAATACCAACTTGTTTCCATCGCTCTGCTGCAAAGCCACCGTGATTAGCTCATGTTACGGTAGTAACAGATCTAATGTTACCGTTCCACGCCTGTAAGCAAATAGAAGAGATCTTGACCAGTCGTATTACATGGTTCGTGCTTATGGTTTCATCGTGGAGCCAGTGCGAACTGGTAAAAGTCTGAGTCAGCGAGAAGTTGATCGCGGACATGTGAAGCGGAGACAGAAGAGTATGTAAGCAGTTCAACATCAGACCATGGACACAGTTCCATTGAGCTACTCAACTGTGGCTATATAGAATAATTGCACTTATTCTCAAAGTGACATTTACTTCCATCATATAAGTGTAGCCCCAAGAAATTACAAGTCTAAGGTACAAGCAACATCATCTTATGGATAACATTATCTAAGCTACATCGTCCATTAATGCAAGTTCCTCGAGAGCAGTAACTTGCCAGTAGCAAGTCAGTCTGACCATAAACACTCAACTTCGCCCCAAGAACAGTCAACAGTGGGTAACATCACCATTCATGAGACCCTCCACTGCGACCTTCAATGCATTCCAAGTTGCGCACATAGAGAAGCCCAGCTCTTGGCATCAAACCATAGGAGCGCCTAGAGCTCAGCAGTCATGCCACCACGTGGATGTCAGATTTCTAAGGGTCGTTGGTGATTAGCCGGACGAGCTGATCAAATTCTGCCAAATCGGTTCATAAATGGCATCCTCCGCATCCTTCGTTGGAGTTGGGTGCAACCTAACCCCGTCTCTGGGCAGGCTCGGCAAGAGACATGGCACTTCATTGACACTACAGTGCATTGATCTGCATTGGACAGCTTTACGATGATCCACGACGAGAGCTAACAAAGTAAACTTAACTCCCTCGATCTAAGATGCTCGCTTGGACAGTTGTAGGTTTTCAGAGAAAAGCCGCCATAAACATAACGACTCTATTCTTTGCACAGTTACTCACCCGGCAACTGTCTCCGTACTCCGGTACGTAGCTAGCTCGAGCTAGGTATAGGCAGATCAAATGATTCGGAATGTCGGGAGTCTTTACCATGCTCGCTTATCGGGTCATGCTATAATATTGCCAATATACGTCGAATCCAGCAAAGCTTCAAACATTAGAGGAATACTTTCGGTGATCGGCTAAATTCAAGATCCATTCCCCGCAGACCTCCGAACAACAATTTTGATCTTACAGTGCCCAGCTTGGCATCTAGTCCCAGAAAAGGACTGCATTAAGAAACTCTCCTCAATCTGTAGTAGGTCTCGATCTCAAAAGAATATTATCCGCTGCACAATTAAACAACGACCCATATTTGCGGGGGACATCATCGCAGCTTTCTGTTTAGGGTGTTGAGGATGAACTTGGTGATGCTCCGACATTTCCTCAATGGGCCTCATTCGGAGCTTGGTTCTCCGCACATAAGGCTCAATAACCCCAGATATGCCAATTTCCCGGCAAAACACGATGGAGTCGATCGGATTGGTCAGAATTGACTATTTCCTTGAGCCGGGGCGAATATGCCATGTTGGATGCTATATCAAGGCTATATATAAGGACGGGAGTAACCCCTTGACGTTGCGTCGATATCTTCAGACAGTATCTTCAGCTTTGAAGCATCAGCTCACTGAGATTAGTCAAGATGCATACCCTTCCAGTTCTCCTCGCACTCGCTCCCGTGTCCGCCCTGGCCCAGGCTCCCGTCTGGGGACAGTGTACGTTACAGCAGCTCCGATAAATCGATACTCGATAGCTAAAACATCTCACAGGTGGTGGCAATGGATGGACTGGTGCTACAACTTGCCAAAGTGGTCTCAAGTGTGAGAAGATCAACGACTGGTACTCTCAGTGTGTTCCCGGATCTGGAGGATCTGAGCCCCAGCCCTCGTCAACCCAGGGTGGTGGCACTCCTCAGCCTACTGGTGGCAGTGGCGGCACTGGCCTTGATGCCAAGTTCAAGGCCAAGGGCAAGCAGTACTTCGGTACTGAGATCGACCACTACCACCTGAGCAACACTGCCTTGATCAACATTGTCAAGGCCCAGTTTGGCCAAGTGACGTGCGAGAACAGTATGAAGTGGGATGCCATTGAGCGTAAGGTTCCCTACTACAAAGACAACTGGGACGGTGATCTGACATGGAACAGCTTCGCGCAACTCATTCACCTTCAGCAACGCTGACAAGGTGGTCGACTTCGCCATTGCGAACAACAAGCTCATCCGTGGCCACACTCTCCTCTGGCACTCCCAGCTGCCTCAGTGGGTTCAAAACATCAACGACCGCTCCACCCTCACCTCGGTCATTCAGAACCACGTTACCACCATGGTCACCCGCTACAAGGGCAAGATCCTTCAGTGGGATGTCGTCAACGAGATCTTCGCTGAGGACGGTAACCTCCGCGACAGTGTCTTCAGCCGAGTGCTCGGCGAGGACTTTGTTGGCATTGCTTTCCGCGCTGCCCGCGCCGCTGATCCCAATGCCAAGCTCTACATCAACGACTATAACCTCGACATTGCTAACTACGCTAAGGTGACCAACGGTATGGTCGCTCACGTCAACAAGTGGCTTGCTGCCGGCATTCCCATCGATGGCATTGGTTCTCAGGGCCATCTTGCTGCTCCTGGTGGTTGGAACCCAGCTTCTGGCGTCCCTAATGCTCTCAAAGCCCTTGCTGCCTCGAACGTCAAGGAGATTGCTATCACTGAGCTTGATATTGCCGGTGCCAGTGCTAACGATTTCCTTACTGTCATGAACGGTTGCCTTGCTGTTTCCAAGTGTGTCGGCATCACCGTCTGGGGTGTCTCTGACAAGGACTCGTGGCGACCTAATGACAACCCTCTCCTGTACGACAGCAACTACCAGCCCAAGGCCGCTTTCAATGCCTTGATCAACGCTCTGTAAGTTGTGGTTAATGTATGTCGCTGGATCATGCAATGAAATGTCCTAGTTGGATGAAGTGTTGGTGGTAGAATGATGCTCGAGGAGAGGGTTCAATTGTATATACCTATTTCTCACGTACATATTTAGCGGAATGGAAGTCACCGGCTACATCCTTACTATCTGAGTATTCCAACCAAATTCCTTACCTGTCGGTGCTTCTACTGCTTTCTTTGACACCATGATCGATTGAGGTCAAAATCTCATCTCAACTTCGAGCTGCCGCGTTGCAAAATCCAGCAACATTAAAACCCCATACCTCTTCTCTCGAAATATTTGTGCCGAGAGCTGGTGGAGGCGAGATATGGTTGTGGCCCTCCATGACTTGAACTTCGAGCTCTACACCCGAGCTTCCCTTGCCTGATCGCCAAAGCTCAATAAACTCCTTGTTGCACCCCAGAATCTCATCCTCGGGGTCGAGGGAGCCATACAGTAGAAGGAACTGGACCCCAGGCGCAGCATCTGAGACAGCATCATTCCTGTTACAAGCCTCAAGAAGTCCGAGGGGACAATCTTGCTCTATTGTTTCTCCATAGTATCTTGCAAGAACAGGAGCTCGATAGGGGCGAGGGTTGCGGAACGACGTCGGCATCGAGCAAAAGACAGCAGCCTTGAGCTGCAGGGGGCTGGTCTTACTGTTACCTGTGATCTTACTGCGAAGCTCGGCAAATGAGGGGTGAAGCAAGAACGTGCAAAGATGAACAGCACCAGCAGAGTTGCCCATCATGAACAACGGTCTTGGCTGTGAACCTCCAATCTTGTGATTGTTGTCCATGAGCCACCTCACAACCATCTCAATATCTTGTCCACCAGAAGGAAATCTTGCCTCTGGAACAAGGCGATAATCCGGAATGACAGTGACAAATCCGCACTTCTCGGCAAAGAAATGCCCAAGGTTTCTGTAGAGCAGATGATCTTCAGAGGCTCTGTCTCCCCGAGTGAAGCCCCCTCCATATGTATAGATGAAGACAGGGCACCCAGCCCCGGTGGGACTGTTGGCAGGATAATAGATATCGAGGTTGTTGCGGGGGCTGGGGCCATAGGAGAATGTCTTTTTCAAGGTTGATTTGATGGCAGTTGAGTTCTTGTTGAGGAGCGGAAGGTAAATGCTTAAGGTTGGCTCAATGCTTTCAGCAATTGAGCTGGGAACTGAGGTGAGCTGGTTCATTTCGCAAGACGATTAACTAACTGGTAGTATAATCTGAAGAGTGACTTATGTAGTTCTTTTTTTAATTGTTTCTCAATTTTCGCAATCGCATTCGCGTCTTCATATATCCAAACTGCGAATATATCATGATACCTTTACCCGACATCCGACGGTGGGTAAACGGCAATTATGAGCACTAAACGGCAACCGTTGAGCCTTGAAACGCCACTATTGCCAAATTCGGATCCCGAGAATGACTGCCGCCGAGGAAGAGGCATTCGTGACCCGCAATAACGGGCCATAAGCCCCGGAGCACAGTCCTAATATGACATTCTTGGTCCACTATTGGTTTGCTCGGCGCGGACAAAATGGAGAGACCGATATGAAGACCGATTTGAAGACCGAGCCGAGCAAGACGGACTCGAAACCTCCGTTTAATGGCGATGTTGTTGGAGCTATTTCTGGGAGAGCTCATCGGTCTTGAGACTGTAGATATCAGTTTGTCGTATCTCGCTCCTCCACCAAGCGCCGATACCGATGATGAAGTTAATCTGAGCATAGATACCCTGAGAAACCCTGCATCCGACAACTCTAAGCGTTGCAATGCATTGTCATACGTCTCGTGTGCTTGGCTTCCCCAGATCTACGCCGAGTGGAGGGGCTGTATACGATAAATACTCGATGTTCCAGCGCGATGATGGATGGATTGAAGCAAAGACTTTGAACAGCCAAAAAGCACCAGAAAAATCATATTCTTCATTTCACCTAAGTCTGGAAAATAACCATGGAGCGCGTGGTACTCTCGCCATCAGTAGCTGGGAAATCAGCTGCTACTAAGAAGCCATATATCTTCGAATCCTTTTCTGGAGACAAGGTTTACGTCTCTGGCACTCCTTCTGTTGCTCGTTTCCTCCTGACCGGGAAAGAAACGGATGGCAAGTTCACCATCCTGACAAGCGGTGGCCAAGCCTTCCCGGCTCCTGTACCAACTCATTATCACAAACATACCCACCATGACTTCCTCTGTGTTAGGGGTCAGTTGAAGGTCTGGCTCAATGACCAGTGCAGAATCCTCAATCCCGGAGACTACGCTAGTGTGGCTCCAGTACGTCAAATCACCCATGCTTTCTTTGCCTCTTCCTGATCACTTCAAGAATGCTGTTCATGCGTATCAGTTCATTGGGGATCATACTGAAATCCTCGGTATAATCACTCCTGCTGGATTCGAGCACATGTTTCGAGGTCTGGGTGAACCATATACCGGTCCGATGTGGCCGGGTGTCGACCTTGAAAGGGCAACTGAAAAGCTCAACTCTGGCGTCGCAAATGTCATGACCGAGTTTGATGTGATTCCTGTACCAAACCACAAGCTTACTGAGCCACAGCCTTGGGGCGGTTCGGAAAACCAACTGCCTGGCTCTCAGAAGCCGTACTTTCTCCGTAACTGCACAGGACCCAGTGCTGTTCTCGGCGGAACAGTCGTCCGTCCATATGTTACTGGGGCCGAGTCTGGGAACACATACAGTCTGGCTACTCTTGAAGGGTCTAACCATTTTGAAACGCAGGTTTTGTCTGGCGGAATTCAGTTCCCAGATGTCGACCACTGCTTCTATATGTCCGAAGGATATCTTGAGGTCACGGTAAGTGACACTGACTCTTCACGTATCGGCCCCGATGAAGTGGTTTGGTTGCCTGCTGGAAGTCACTTCGATATCAAGCCTGTCAGCTCCTATTTCAAAGTCTTTATATATTCGCAGCCTGGTGGACTCGCCGACTTACTGTATGTAGCTGGGAAGGACAAGCCGCATACTCAGTTGAACTGCATGATTTCTGATTCACCAAGCCCCTTTGACAGGAAGAAGCTCTCTCAGTATAAGTCGGAGTTCAAGTTTAACTTGATGTAGATAGCTACGCAATGTACTTCTGTTTTTCAACGCTTGGACTTTAGATAAACTCTCATTACTGAGCATAACAAAAAACATGATATCTCAAGGCGCTCTAGGCCAATGTCAAGATGTTTCAAATTTAAGTAAATACTTCCTTAAAATATAGCAAGCTTTATTAAAGTATTTATACTGTCTATTTGGGTTTTCCTAACAAAAACTGCTGTATCAAGCCAGGTCCTGTAGATGCCTTGGAATTACCCTACAGTATGCTATTGCATGTTAGGAGAATGGGTTCATAGTAAGTTTTTCTATAATGATCTCATTGGTTCCAAATCTGTAACAGGTGATTATAGTAAATTACAATATATCATTTAATGCGATGAGCAGATCATAAGCCAAGTATCAGTGACAGAAGATGCGAAAATAAAATGTTATCTAAACAAAGACGAATGCTTCGAAATTGAGCATCGTCTATTATCTTGAACTTCGATGCCAGCAGGTAGTAGGCAAGCACCAAAAGATCAAACCGTTGATTGGGCTGTACATTACATAGCAATATTTTCGATATGGAAACCAATTGATTCAACGTTCCACATGTCCACGAGATCCTCCCGAGAAATCATGTGAAGCAAGTGAAATGGCATACCGCTTGGCAACGAATTGCAGACTTCAGGGTAAGCTATTCTCAAGGTGGCCAACACTCGCAAGCCACGACGACAAGATAACGGAAATCGACCGAAGAGGGCTGATCAGAGTGACCTAAATTAGGATCGATAAAAGAAATGAAAGTGGTCGATGTCGGTCAGAAATTTAAGGAAGCGATAGTTTGCTTGACTCGTGGACTCTCGGACATGTCGATTCCAAATCTAGTCTGTGCGATGTGCATGCAGGCGTGCGTGGGGTGAATGGATTATGGATGGGATAGCTCAACTGTCAAGAAGCAGCCACATTCACGCCAGTTGAGCAACTCAGTTCACCAATCCTCGCATCAAAACCACGATTCCCTCAGCTAAACTCGATCGAGATGCCCAATTTCCCTCCAAACAGTCCCAAATAGCGCAATATTCAACCCCGCAATTCGGTAAAGCTTGCGTGTGACGTCTTTTGGCTCCCGTCTGGGGCATTCTCGTGCGGGGTGCATTAGCCCCAGATGCCATGGCTTGCGAGCACCGCATTGCCGAAGGACGAGATGGATGGGCACAATCTAGGAATGTCATAGCGCTCTTTTGCTCGTTTCCCAATTCAGGACCACCTTCCGACCTGTCCCCAAATTGATCATCGCAGCTCTAGTTTAGTCTAGTCTATCCAGTTCCACTCCATGCCGAGGAAGCTCACCTTCACGTTTGCTGATGTCAACGACGCCGTGATTCGTTTCATGTTTGCTTGTTTCATCGCAAGACTGATAACTAGACGACTTCTTGAAAACTAAAGTTTTTGCAAAGATCATCACATCGTAAGTTCTTGATGAACGAGCTCTTTACCTGCTTCCTAAATAACTCATTCTCATCAGTCAGCACTCTCGATATCACAATGTCTTCTTCATCTGAGCCAGGCACCAGGGGCAACCTCACCCTTGAGCAAAAGAAGAGCCTCCAAGAGGCTTGGGTCCATATTCTGCGATTATGCGGAAATGAGAATATCGCCCATGATGCTCCAGATAACACAGACGATTATCTCCAGCACCTCAAGAACAAAGATTCCGATCATTTCTCACGGAATCTCTGGGAGTCGATCATGGCCGATCATCCCGACACCACGCTCCTTCGATTTCTTCGAGCGCGCGACTGGGATGTCAACAAGGCTGTCGACATGTTTGTCTCTGCTCTCAACTGGCGCGACGAGCGACAGATCCAGAAGACCATTGTCGGAGGCGGCGAAGCTGTCAGTCTGAAGAAGTCCCTCACTACCGACGAGGAGTCATTCATGGCGCAGTATCGCTCAGGCAAGAGCTACGTCAGAGGAACAGACAAGGACAATTATCCCATCTATGTCATCAGAGTCCGGCTTCACGACCCTCACAAACAATCTGCCGAGTCTATGGAAGAATATGTCTTACACAATATCGAGACCTTGAGGGTCATGGCAAGAGAGCCGCAAGACAAGGTCTGCTTGATCTTTGATCTCACAGGCTTTGGTCTCCGCAACATGGACTTCCACGTCGTAAAGTTCCTCGTTGATATTCTTGAGAAGCGCTACCCCGAAACCCTCTCGGTAGTGCTTGTGCACAATGCGCCATTCGTATTTTGGGGTAAGCTTGACACTCTGTCACCTCCAACTCTATTTACATGCTAATCCTTTCCAGGTGTATGGACCGTCATCAAGCACTGGCTCGACCCTGTCGTCGCATCAAAGGTCCACTTCACCAGCGGTACCAAAGGTCTTCTCAAGTTCATCGCCAAAGAGAACCTGCAGAAGTCTTATGGTGGTGAAGACCCTTGGGAATACAAATACGTAGAGCCTGTCCCCTCTGAGAACGAGAGGATGCAGTCTGAGGAGAAGAAGATAAAGATACAGATTGAGCGACAGGAATTGATTGACTCGTTCAATCGGTCGACTGTGGATTGGATTGGCACAGACCCAGGGTCAGATGCTGGAAAGGAAGCGCACGAGAGGCGAGATGAGTTGATTCAATTACTACAGATGAACTACTGGAAGTTGGATCCATACGTTAGGTCTGGTACTTACTACCACCGAGCGGGAGTGGTCAATAGGGTTGGAGGTGTCGATTTCAAGGCAGCGCGATAGTTAATTAGTTTAGAGTGTTATTCGTATTCAATTCCGTAGTAAGCTTGTTTTTTTTCCGCACTCAACTTCAATCAATTGACCTCAATTCTTGCCAAGATGTTTCCTCATCTAGACCTGTCAGTGCACTCCCTTACTTGAAACGTTACGGCCCGACGCTATCATCTGAACGTTCGTCCCCACTGTCCGAGTCCATGCCGTAAATACCCAAGAAATCATAGCGCACTCTGTCACCAAAGTCATCCTCGGTTTTTCTTGTAGCCAATCGGCCCCTGTACGCTCACGTCCTAGCGGTGGTGTCTAGCGTCTTCGCTGTCGCAGTGCGCTTTGACCCGTGGCGCTCATCACCAACGGACCCAGTTGCGCTGTCCTGGGCCCCCATGCTTGAACCCCAGAAGCTAGACCAGGAACCTTGTCCACGAGACCGTGCAAAAGGGCTGATAATGATGCAAAGCCTCGTGCCCAAAGCGCAATAGTTTGCGAGGTACAGGGGTGCTCACCACCTCCTGGCCAGAACAGCAGGGATCGTCACAGCTACCCCTCCAGCACCAATTTCCCTGCCGCGGTATCATCCATGATTTCTGGGGTACAGCTGTGGAGTGCCTGCAATGTTCCCGAAAAGCAAATCCGTGTGTGATGACTGGCTGAGATAAAGAGCCTCCTTTAAACGAACCCTTGGCAGCCTGATTATCTCTTCTCCCCCCCCTTCTCCTCGCTTCAGTACAAGTCAAGCTGTGATAGTGAGACAGTTCACTCTGGTTTCCTTATCTCAACTTCTCTTTCAATTGTCACACTATGAGGTTCTCAACGGTGCTTCTGTCGGTGCTTGCGCCATTTAGTCTCGCGGCCCCTGAGCCAAAGACTGTTTCTGCACCGGAGCTCTCGGGCCAATTGGTCGAGCTTTTGGAGAAGCACAACCTCGCGCTTGTACCGCGATCAGAACTCACAGACGCGTTAAAGGAATTGAATACACTTCTCAAGAGTGATAGATTTCCTCGCGCACCCGTTCTGATAAGGCGACAAAATACTACTTCGGGTTCTGGCTCAAAATCTGGCGGCTCTAGCTCAGGGTCCGGATCAGATGACTCAGACTCAGATAGCGGCGGCTCAAGTCGTGTTGTCTCAATTCCTGGGCTTGATGGTCTCGGTGACCTCGGCGATGGCCTCAAGGGATTGACAGACGCACTCGGCGAGTTGGGAGATCTCCTCAAAGCCCTCAAGAATCTCCTAACAGCCGAGTTCCTTGACGCATTCCATGATGCTATGGTCTATCTCGCAGCCACATTGAAGCCTCCCGCACCCAACCAGATCAGAAGTCTGCTTGAGAAAGCAGGTCCTTTGCTGGATCTTGTTGGCGAACTCGACCTCAAGGGCCTGATCGATCAGCTCAAGGATGTCGATATCGCTGGTATCGTCTCCAAGGTTCTCAAGCTTCTCACTGACGGCAACCTCAAGAACATCGACGGTCTCCTCACCAACGGCGCAAGCCTCTTGACCCCAGACTTCGTCAAGCAGACCAAGGGCCTCATTGGTGACGTCTCACCTCTTCTCGACGAGCTTGCTCCTCTCCTCAAGAAGCTCACCGGCCTTGATCTCGAGGGCATTCTATCAGCTTTGGACCCACTTCTCAAGAAGGAGTCTATCCAGGGCATTGTCACTCTACTCAAGAACGCCGGCGATCTTCTCACCGCCAAGACCGTCGATGAGATCCAGGGTCTTCTCGGTGAAGTCTCCCCCATCATCAAGGATATCGCCCCACTTCTCGAGCAACTCACCAAGCTCAACCTTGAAGAAGTCCTCAAAGCGCTGCAGCCGCTCCTCAAGGACGATTCTATCAAGGGCATCTTGAGCTTGCTGAAGAACGCCGAGACTCTCTTGACACCCAAATTTGTGGACCAGACGCAAGACCTCATCGGTGCTGCGTCTCCACTGATCGACAAATTGAACGATGTCGATCTCAAGGGTGTTCTTGATGCCTTGAGCCCCATTCTCAAGAAGGAGGCCATCCAAGGACTCGTCGGACTGCTCAACAACGCAGAGGACTTGTTGACCAAGGATACCGTCAAGAGCATCAAGACTCTTCTCACCGAAGCATCCCCCTTGATTGAGAAGCTCTCCGACATTGACCTCAAGGGTGTTCTGGACGCGTTGAGCCCTATCCTGAAGAAGGAGGCTATTCAGGGTGTCGTCGGCCTCTTGAACAACGCCGAGGACCTTTTGACCAAGGATACTGTCAAGAGTATCAAGACCCTGTTATCGCAAGCATCGCCATTGATTGACAAGCTCTCGGATATCGATCTCAAGGGTGTCCTTGATGCCCTCAGCCCAATCCTGAAGAAGGAAGCCATTCAGGGCTTGGTTGGACTATTGAACAACGCCGAGGATCTTCTGTCGAAGGAGACTGTGAAGAGCATCAAGACATTACTGTCTCAAGCTTCTCCTCTGATCGACAAGCTTGCCGATATCGACCTGAAGGGTCTTCTCGATGCTCTTAGCCCCATCTTGAAGAAGGAGGCCATCCAGAACCTTGTCGGTTTGCTCAACAACGCCGAGGATTTGCTTTCCAAGGAGACCGTCAAGAGCATCAAGACCTTGTTGTCCAGCGCCTCACCTCTCATCGATAAGCTGTCTGATCTCGACATCAAGGGCATTCTCGATGCACTTGGCCCTATTCTCAAGAAGGACGCCATCGAAGGCCTCGTTGGTCTCTTGAACAACGCCGAAGACCTGCTTGACAAGGAGACTGTGAAGAACATCAAGTCTCTCCTTACCAGCGCTGGTCCTCTCATCAACGAATTGAAGAAGATTGATCTCGCTGGCGTTCTCAATGCACTTGCACCTATCCTTACCAAGGATTCCATCAAGGGTATCGTCGGATTGTTGGGTAACGCCGAGAGTCTCTTGACCAAGGATTTCGTATCCGACACCAAGAAGCTCATCTCCAACGCCAGCCCGCTCCTGGTCAGCCTCGGCAAGATTGATCTCAAGGGTCTTCTCGATTCGCTTGCACCTCTTCTCACCAAGGACTCGATTAAGGGTATTGTCGGTCTTTTGGGTAACGCTGAGAACCTGCTCACGAAAGACTTCGTCTCTCAGACCAAGAGTCTCATCTCCAAGGCTTCGCCTCTTCTGGACAGCTTGGATGATGCCGATCTCAAGGGTCTGCTTGATCAAGTCGGTCCTCTTCTCAAGGAGGTCGGCAAACTCAAGCTCCAGGATATCATCAGCGCCGTCGCACCTCTCCTCACGAAGGATTCTATCAACGGCATCGTTGGACTCCTCGACAATGCCGAGAACCTCCTTACCAAGCAGTTTGTCTCTCAGACCAAGTCTCTCATCGGAAAGGCTTCCCCTCTTCTCGACAGTCTTGACAAGGCGGATCTCGCTGGCTTACTCGATCAAGTCGGTCCTCTCCTCAAGGAAGTCGGCAAGCTTAAGCTTCAGGACATCTTGAGCGCAGTCCAGCCACTGCTCACGAAGGACTCCATCAAGGGCATCGTCGGTCTGCTTGACAACGCGGAGAACCTTCTCACCAAGGACTTCGTTTCCCAGACTAAGTCTCTCATTTCCAAGGCTGGACCTCTTATTACTAGCGTGTCCAAGCTCAATCTTGAGGATCTGCTCGACCAGGTTGAACCACTTCTCAAGATGCTCGGCAAGCTTGATCTCGAGGGCATCCTTAGCTCTCTTGCTCCTCTTCTCACCAAGGACTCTATCAAGGGCATCGTGCGCCTCGTTGATAATGCTGAGAATCTGTTGACATCTAAATTCGTCAACGAGACTCAGACACTTATCTCTGGCGCTGTTCCCCTGATCTCCTCACTCGATGACGCTGATCTGCCCGAATTGCTGGACCAGGTCGGCCCTCTGCTGAAGGAGATTGGCAAGATCGATCTTGTCAAGCTTGTCAAGAAGCTATCGCCTCTTCTCGATGAGATCAGCGATTTGGACATCAAGGGTATCTTTGACGCACTTGCGCCACTACTCTCACAAAAGGGCGTCAAGGGCATTATGGACCTTCTTGGCAACGCTGAGGATCTCCTCACTCCTAAGTTTGTCAACCAGACCCAGACTCTCATCGGTGAAGCCGTACCTCTTGTTGAGGCACTTGGTGATATCGATCTCAAGAAGCTCATCAAACAGCTCCAGCCACTTCTCGAGGCCCTCGGCGAGATTGACTTGGGAGATCTCATCAAGAAGGTTAAGCCACTTCTCAATGCTCTCATGAAGATCGATCTCGTCAAGCTGGTCAACAAGCTTGTGCCGCTGCTTGATACTCTGGATGACATTGACCTGGATGGTTTGCTCAAGGCAATTGAGCCTCTTCTCACACCTAAGAGCATCAAGGGTATTGTCGGTCTGGTTGATAACGCAGAGGATCTCCTCACGACCAAGTTCGTCAACCAAACACAGACCCTCATTTCGGGCGCAGTACCATTGATTGAGCAATTGAACAAGCTCGACCTTGAGGAGCTCTTTGAGATCATCGAGCCTCTACTCAAGGAGCTGGATGGTCTAGATCTCACTGGTCTTGTCGACGCTGCCAAACCTCTGCTCAAGGCCCTCAAGAAGATTGACGTCCAGGGTATTGTCGATGCAGTGGTGCCATTCCTTAACCCCAAGACCATCAAGGGTCTTCTCGGCTTGGTTGGAAATGCTGAGGATCTCCTTACCAAAAACTTCGTGAACCAAGTATCGGAACTCATTGGAGACGCGACACCTGTAAGTCAAACCTCACAATTATACTACGAAACTATACTAACTTCTGTTTCTAGCTTGTTGCGACAGTTGGAGACTTGGTACATGCGGTACTCAAGGAGCTCGTGGGACGGTCTTAATGTGATAATTGGGTTATGAACGTGGTTACGTGATGGGATGTTTTAATCATGTATTAATGAGTTTGGATATTTGACGTATACGATACCCTATGAATGCGCCTCTAGGTGCCATAATGAAACTGTCTTTATCCGTATCAAAGAGCGCTGTTGAGTGAACATGCTTGTAAATCTCGCTATAGTCGTTCTGGCATAAGACAGACGGCGGATGATTTGCGCATCGCAGAGTAGTACCCGCCGGCATACGCCGCACTGCAACATCAATTCATCATGCCCGTTTAGATCTCGTTCCTTTGGAGTATTCGCGATATCAGCGTCATTGAGCGAAAACAACACGCGCCATTTCCGATAAGGTGGTGACATGCATTCGCGTAGATGACTGTTCTGAGCACGCCTCTATCAGCGCAACAAGGTGCCATTTTGTCTCGGTATGTCTCGGTGAGACTCCGCTGCTTGCTTTGTCGCGGGTGACAAGGCCTACAGAAGAGCATGGGGGGCATGGCCCGCCTGTAACCTGACTAGACGTGGGAGCCTGGCTCGCCGGTAACTTACTCGCAACCCTGTCCAAAACCGTTTCTCTCAGGCCTTCAATTCAAGCCCCCGAGCTAAGTTCCCCAGAATCTTGACACATGCAAAGCATCTCTCTCGGCTTTCGGTTGAAGACCTAACTAAAGCTATGGGAGCTATCGCAAACTAGACTCATTGGGGTTTTGACAAACCTGTTGGATGCACACACTTTACTTTGCAGAGAAAGTGAGGGGAAGTGATCATGTGCCGGATCTTCTGTCCATCACTTATCAGATTCGAGTCTGGTTCGTATTCACACCCTGGCCCCCCGGTCTCTTAGTGCTATACCCCGCTTGCAGATCAGAATTTCCAGGACGGCACCAGTTGGGATGGGCCTGCTTAGTGCATTCAATAGTTTGGCGTACCCTGGTATAACTTTAGAGGCCCGTCTTTCGCGCTTGGGCGACCAAATTCGGGGCAGGTCTTGGCCTAAGACCCTCGCTGTTCTGCCTTAAGTCTGAGTCGTCTGTGGAGCATCCCATTCTTCCTCTGAAGTATTGGTGACCATTGCAATTGTTTGCTATCAATTCAATTGCATTGTCTCAGTCGATTACAATGACTTCTGAGAGAGAACCTACAGCGGCGGGCGCTGATACTTCAGCGCCTGCAGAGACGACAAATGCTGCTGGCGAACAGAACGCGCCGGCTGCTGATGCTGCCAGCAACGACGCCTCTTCCGACGACCATGTTCGCGATGAGAAGGTCGCTGCAGGCCCAACCAAATGGCAAAAGGTTAAGGGTCATTTCTGGCGATACAAATGGTGGTATCTCTTACTTATCGCTGTTCTTCTTGCCATTTTACTGCCACTACTGTGAGTCTCATCCCATCAATTGACTGACTACCTCTTCTGACAATGCCCCAGCTTCACTGTCATCATTCCCGCAATCATCCAGGACATTCTCAACGACCAGAAGCTCCCCATCCGTGGCGGCGCCTTACAAGTCCTATCTCCAACCGAAGTGAACATGAGTATCGAGACAGAATTAAAAACGCCAATCGCTGCGACTCTCAAACCAGTGGACCTTTTCCTCTACAGCAAGGAAACGAAGCCCGTGTCTTCATTCTTCAAGCTCAAATTCCCTGAGGTTCACATCAAGAGTCACACTAATGTCACAGTCACCAACCAGACTCTCCTGGTGACCAATGAGACTGAACTGACAAAGTGGTTCAATGTCTTCTTTGACAAACCTGAGGCCGAATTGTCATTGGAGGGAAAGCCTGAGATTAGGCTTGGCTCTCTGAAGTATCACCGCAGTCTGAAGAAGAGTGTTGACATTGCTTCTCTTAACTACCTTGACGGCTTTGCGCTCAAGAGCTTGGACTTTGATCTCAACTCCAATCGCACGACAAAGAGCAACATGAAGGGAATGCTAAACATCCCCAACTCTGGAGTTCTTCGACTTGGTCTCGGCAACCTGACATTCAACGTCATGTCGGGCGACATAAGACTTGGTCTCATCAATCTTTGGGACCTGCAGCTCTGGCCTGGCAACAATTCGGTACCCTTTGACGGAAACTTTTACTTCGACCAGCTGGTCCCCAACCTGTCTGAGATCCTTGATATGCAGAAGGGACCTCTTGGCAACGGCTACCTGGAGTTTAACGCGACAGGAAATACTACCATTGCCGGTGGTCAGCACATCAAGTACATCGAAGGAGTTTTGAACAACAAGCATATCAGGTTCACCTTCCCGGTGATCACTCTACTGGGCGATGTCCTTGGTGGCTTACTGGATGCCAACCAAGGCTCCCTTCTCGATATCTTTGGCACTTCGATTGGAAACTCGACGTTGCTTGAACACGTACTGGGACATTGGGATAATAACGGCGACGGAGGATTTTCTTCTTCTAATAATACTGCAAGGAGCCTGACGGAGAGGAGTAAGACCAGAGCACCAAAGGCTTGGATGTGGAGTCTTCTCAAATTGGGTTTGACGAGGAGGAGTTTATGAGTATGATAACGTAGTCCTACTTTATAATGTCATCTAATGCCTTTATTACATGATTTCAATGATCTGACCGCGGTTGTCACCGTACCCCAAGTGTAAGTTCTCGTGCACACCTTCTCAACAAAGCTGCCGGCGACGTCGTAGCGTTCGAGCGGCGTGATCTTTGTCTGCCTCGAGCCCTCATGCTTCCTGTTCCTTTTCTTTCACCGACGCTCATTATCGTCTGAGGCCCAACTGCATCACCATCACCATCAAGCCTTCGCGGGCGCAACTTTCTTGGTAATACCAGCTTTCACAAAAGCCGCTAATTCGTCAAGGTACCGCACATTAGCTGCCTCAAGCTGCTTTGATACCCCCGAGAGCTTCATCGCATATGCAGCAAGACCTCCCATAGACTCCCAGTTCCTGACTTCACACGCATCTGGTCCCTTGGCAGTGACGATTTGGACCCGTTCAATGGTTGCAGCCTACCAGGGTAGGTAATTGCTCTTCCACGCCAGCTTGCTTTCTTGCTCTCCGTATCTTAGTTCCAGGATCTGTATGCTCGTCAGTCAAAGTTTAAAATTGATCTGGTACACTATAACACTACCTCAATTGGGATTTTTATGATATCGTCGCCGCCATGGGTCAGAGCCTCCAGAATGCCGCTGGCTCCTGCCTCTACCGCTTCTGGAGCCTCAGTGTCGATGAATGTGAGTCTGGGAGTCCAAGTATTTCACTCGCTGTATCTTCGAAATCCAACAATGGTATCAAAGACCTCTTTAGCAGGTGCGTCAATGACGATAGTGCTTCCAGCTGTGAAGACAACTCGACCAGTATCAATGGATGGGGTCGCTGTCGGAGTTGTCCATCCAACTGCCTTTGGTGCCTCCATAGTCAGAACAAACGCTGGAGATGCAATGGTACCAAGAATTGACAAGTGTTCAAAGAGTTGAATGCCGGAAGAGATGAACAAGTTCGTGCCGTTCTTTGTATGGCAGCTCGACGTCTTGCACGTGACGTAAGACGTTCCACTAGGATCTTTAGACTAATGTTGTACAAAGCGAAGATTGGTCACAACGAGCATTTAAGCTTTGAAGGAGCCTTAGTTTCTTCATTTGAAGGTAGCGGTCAGTTTCACCTTAATTATCAATCTACCTAAATCGCGCATTAGGTTCAATCTGACCATTCAAGAGAGGACTGGGCTGCTCACAGCGCGGCAAGTGGTTAGCCGGTTTAACTTTGATGGGTAGATTCGTTTTCTCTTCACCAGTTGAATCTATACGACAGTACTTATGAAAGTATTGGGCAAACTGAGGAAATTCGGAAGAGCCTTGCGGCACTTGCTTAGCCGTCTAAACTAGTCCTCTTGCTCCCCGAGGCTTCACTCCCCGAGACTTCGTCAAGTGCCTGCTGAGTACTGTTTGGACTTAAGACCTTCGGTGCCTATCACAGGCCTTTTCTTTATTGATCTCAGACTAATAGACTTCTGCTTGAGAATTGAAAGTTTGTATCGAACCAATAGCTATTCCGAGGAAGCTCCCCCACCCCTACAGATATGTCGTAGGAAGACATAAACGACGTACATGGCCCCTTAAGAGTAAACCACTCACTGATCCATGGGCTGGGGGTTGGACGGCGGAGTCATCTTCAGTGTAATGGCGACCTTATCATCAGAATGGCCAGCATCTGAAGCATTCCAACCAATGACATAAACATCATCGATCTCTGATGGAGTGGCATACCAAAGCGAAGTCATTTGCCCATTCTCCTCGACCATGACGAAAGTGCCGTAGGTCATCAGATCGGATACATAACCACTGGTATCGGCCGTGCTATTGAACAGTTTGACACTATGAGAAGACGATGACGGTCCGGGAACAGCGAAAGTGAGGTTGGACCAGCTCGGCTCACGTCCTTCGGCATAGCCAGTCGTGTTCGGAGAGGCATACCATGCATCATCTCCCACGGTGACTAAGTGGTGTCAATAATGTTCGGGCTGGAAACGTGCGATACTCACATAAAATGGGGGCTGCCTCGGAGTCGTCGACTTTGCTGAAATTGCCAACAAAGATTTCACCTAATGGTTTCTGTAAGCATGTCTCACAGAACGATGGACAGACAACCTACTGCCGGAAGAAAAGATGGGAAGGCCGCCAACCCCAGTTCCATAAGCGTACAGAGAAAAGGGACCGGTGTTGCTAGCAGCAGTAGCTGCAGTCGCCAAAAACGACGCTGCAAAAGTGGTGAGTCTAAGATGGTGCATTTTTCAGAATACTGTATCGCCGATATGATGGATATGAATGGGGCAACTAACTACATTATATGATAACAAGCCGCGTTAATAGACCAATACGAGTATTGTGGCTGTGAACCCACAAGACGGTGCCCCATTGAATACGTAATCGGTATAACGGAGCGTTTATAGATATCTCAAGGTCTTATTGCCGACGAAACGCTGACGCGGAAACGGGGCAGGCCATAGCGCTTCCCGTCCCTGGCATCCTCCGAACGGCCCAGCCCGTCCCGATGTGACGATAAATTTGCTGTTCAGCGAATCCTATTGGTTCTTTGGCGTTTCCTATCTACTCACGAGGTTGCTCTATTCCCAAAGTTCTTTTTAAGTCTATGCGGATGGCACGGAATGTGGGCGGCGGGTGATTGTAAACCTCCGTGATCGTCCCGGCAGTTGTGAAACGTCCGAGTGTCTTCACGAGGCTTCATTTCTGGCAGTGACGACGACTTGTCTTAACACTACGTTTGTAAGGGGTCCGTGATACGAGAAGTTCTTTTGAAAAGTGATAGGTCTAGTTCACAGTGGGCAGATGAGCTTCCTAAACGGAAAGCTCGAGCGCTGGACTGAAATATTTAAGAATAGGCTGGAGAGGAAGAATAGAAGTGAAAAATAACACAAATCATTCATACTTCTCCCTTATCTCATTCAGCATCATAATCCTGTGTATTCAAAGCCCCTGGTTGAGATTCAGCTTGTGTCGGCAGAAATGAAGCTCTTGCAATTTCTTCCGGCTGGCATTCTCTGCCTTAGCCAAGTTCATGCTCGAAGCCCTCTCCACCAGCTTAGCCGCCGCGCTGCTTGTAGTGGTAACACTGCTTCTACTCGCTCAGAGTGGTGCGACTACTCCATTGACACGGATTACAGCACTGAAGCTGTAGATACTGGCGTCACTCGTGAGTACTGGCTGGAGCTGACGGACGTTACTGTTGCCCCTGATGGCTACTCTCGCTCGGCCATGGCTGTCAATGGTACCATTCCTGGACCTACTCTCTTTGCTGACTGGGGAGACACTGTTGTCATCCATGTCACAAACTCTCTCAGCACTTCTCTGAATGGTACCAGCATGCACTGGCATGGTATTCGCCAGAACTACACCAACCAGAATGATGGTGTCTCCTCTATCACTCAATGCCCCCTTGCCGTTGGGGAGTCAGTGACTTATACCTGGAAGGCCACCCAGTATGGCTCGACTTGGTATCACTCCCACTGGGCTCTGCAAGCTTGGCAAGGCATCTTCGGCGGTATCATCGTCAACGGACCCGCCACGGCAGACTACGATGAGGACCTTGGCATGGTGTTTCTCAATGACTGGGACCATCAGACCGTTGATGAGTTGTATAGTTCAGCTGAGACCAACGGACCTCCCACGTTGGACAATGGTCTCATCAACGGTACAAACGTCTACGGGGATGACGATAGCTCTTCTCAAACAGGCACTCGCTTCAATGTCTCTTTTGAGTCTGGCACCTCTTACCGTATGAGACTTGTCAATGCAGCAGTTGATACTCACTGGAAGTTCTCGATTGACAACCATACCTTGACTGTGATCGCAGCAGACCTTGTGCCGATCAAGCCATACGAAACCACAGTTTTGGACTTGGGCATGGGTAAGAGGGTTCTCTCCTGATTCTTCTTAGAAGTAACTAACCTTTGTAGGCCAACGCTACGATATCATAGTCACTGCAGATCAAGCTGACGTCGCCGACAACTTCTGGATGCGCGCCATCCCACAAGCCGCTTGCTCCGATAACGACTCCACCGATAACATCAAAGGCATCGTCTACTATGGAGACAGCCCTGGTACGCCATCCACTACTGCCTACGACTACACCGACGGTTGCGATGACGAGACGGATAACATCGTCCCATATATATCCAAGACAGTTGAAGATGCCAACTGGAATGATCTTGAGACAGCTACAGTCGGCAAGAACACTGCTGGTCTGTTCAAGTGGATGCTCAACAGCACCAGTATGTTGGTGGATTGGGCAAACCCTACACTGGCCCAGGTCCTCAACGATACAACTGACTTTGAGACCGATGATGCGGTGATTGAGCTCAGCGAGGGAAACCAATGGGTTTACTTCGTGATTGAGACGACTCTACCAGTGCCCCATCCCATTCATCTCCACGGACATGATTTCTTCATCTTGGCTCAGGGGACGGGTACTTATTCTTCCTCCATCAGCCTAAACACAGACAACCCCCCTCGACGAGACACGGCTATGCTGCCAGCCAACGGGTATCTGGTCATGGCGTGGGAGACTGACAACCCTGGCGTTTGGCTATGTCACTGCCACATTGGTAAGTTGAAAGGGTCCTATATCTGAAGCATTACTGACTTTGGGAAACAATAGGTTGGCACACATCTGAGGGATTTGCGCTGCAGTTCCTTGAACGTTCAAGTGAGATTGCTGACATCTCTACATCGAGTTATGTTTCGGATGTTTGCGAGGGCTGGAGTACTTTCCAGAGTGAGTCGTCGATTGAGCAGGAGGACTCTGGTGTTTAATTCTACAAACATCGCTACTGTATAGGAGCTGTTCGTTATTGATCGAAACAGAGGGCATAATATCGTTGATCTGTGGCTACATATGTACTTCTCTTACTGATGGGCGACGCCAACCGTGACCACTATAGCAAACGATCCATACCAGCCTCATCAACCTTCAGCACCGTCCAAGTCTCCATTCTCTTAGCCCCAAGCTTCTCATAAAACCTCAATGCCCTCGCGTTGTCCTTCAAACAGAGCCACTCCATCTTTACGCAACCTGCTTTCTTAGCCGCTGATGTCATAGCTTCGACCAACTTCCGCGCGTATCCTTGAGGTCTGTATTCTGGGACAACGTAAATCTCTTCCATGCAGACTCCAGGCGCAGCCCCCCATGTTGTGTAATTGAAGAAGTAGATCAATAGTCCAGCAGGTTTTCCATCTGGTGAGAAGGCCAATATGGGATGTCCGATACGGTATTCGGGAGAGTCGGAGACATCTGACAAGTGGAGTGTCTTTGCGAGACTCTCTTCGGTTGCAGTAACGACGGTTCCTGGTGCTTGCTCTTCTGCGCCAGCACGGATTAAACTCAAGACAGTAGAGATATCTACGTTGATAATTAGTAGAGGGACCAATAGCTGTCTTCATAATCAAGCACCTTGAGAAGACGCAGGACGGATTTCCGGCAAGGCCATATCGAATAACGAATCTTTAACGTTCCTGAGAACAACCAATGTACAGTTCCTCGAAGGATAACGATCATGTAATATTTCAGATCATTGGACTTTGCCCTGGTTCCATCTAATTTATACTAATCCTGTCATCATGTAGCTCTGCGCCCTATACATGACAGGTGGAGTTTGCTTGCGGGGCTCAGTGACTCAGCTTGTCAACCTGAATGACTCTTTGATCAAAAGAAAAACACATACAATCCACTAAATAAAATATAATGCCATTAGCGCTCTCACGGACATCCATGGCGATAGGCCGATTTACCAATTGGCAGATCAAAGCCCGATGTCGGTCAAAACCCCACCGAAGGAACATTGCTAACAGATGATAGCCCGAGAAATTGTTGCCATTTTCATTTAAAGCTAATTAAATAACAATTCAACAAATAGTGAATTACAAGAATGACCGGTATCAAGGTGATAAGGGGAACGACTCACCGCGAACTACACTGGCTGCAGCCATATACCTTTGCCTAGCTAGAGAATGCGTTATTGTAGAGGCAAATTTTGCTTAGAAGCCCTTCAAGTTTGTCTAAACGTCCTCGGCATCTACGCACTAAAAGCGAGAGCAACTGATGACAAGTAAACCTCCATTCATATAAACTTTCTAACACCAAACTATTGGGATGACTGCCGCCTATAAGGACAGCAGCTAGTAGCGCCTTCGCCGGAGGAACTACGCACCAGGACAGTAAAGTTTCCCCTGGCAAGTCATATCTCCAGTTCTTTTGATTGAGCGTTTTTGCGTTTTGTGTGCTTTACTGGGATGCTTCATAGTTAAAAGTTTAAAACTTTGCTAGCCAGTGAAATTATCGTGCTGGTCTTAGACAGTTCTTGGTTTGAGTCTCGACCATTCGTCTGCTCGGTGACTACCTTCGATCTTATCAATTGACTTCTTTAAACCCGTGTTACACCCACTATAACCAATCATCACTATCAGCATTTTCCGGAAATATTCTGCTATCATTTCATGACATTCCAAGACTATAAAAGCTGTTGAGCCATTTTTCTTCGGCCCATTCTGTAGCTATGTTTCGTCTCCATTATCCACATCCCTCATTTTTTTTTCTTTTTTTCCCTCGTGGCACTCGAACGGAGGGACAGGCCAGCACGAGCAAGCGTACTTGAACATCTAATCGATGTAAAGGGTACTGGCTGCTTACCAGTTCATCTGGTCAGGATGAACTCGACTACGCCTTTGTTGTCCTCCAATGGAGCGTCCACGTCCTACAGCAATCTGACCGAATTCCCTCCTCTAGTTCTCGATAATGGTCGGAGGCGAATAGGGACAAAGAAAAGCTTGCGAACCAAGATACAGATTCCTTTACTATGCTACGCGCGTTTCACGGCGACGATGGCATACTTCTCCATCTTTCCATACGTAGCTCTGATGATACAGCACCATAGCAGTTCACGGGCCACTGATATCGGAATCTATGTAGGCTTATTCGAAGTACTGTTCCTGGCTGCGCAGGCTCTGGCATCGATATTCTGGATCACCATGGCAGACAAGTTTGGTGGCAAAACAATCCTCATCAGCATCCTTCTTGGCACAATTGTCAACTCGGTCATCTTCGGCTTTACTTCGTCACTCTGGCAAATGGCGCTATGCCGGTGCTTCATGGGACTGATGTCTGGTGGTGACGCCGTCATCCGAGTTATGATCGGGAAACGGTGCATGACGGAGACAGAGGCTACTCATGGATTCAGCCTATACTCTCTTTCTGGAAACATTGGAATGGCCTCCGGACTTGTTATCAGTCATGCTCTTGTCAATCGTGTCAGCCACTATTCGACCATTCTCAAAACCAGTTCTTTTATTGAGCAACATCCATTTTGTCTCCCGGGAATTACCGTTGGTATTATGAGTGCAGCTTGCGCCATTGTCGCTACACTGTTCGCAGAAGACGTAAAACGAGATGCCGACGAGGCTGCGGATGATACCGCATCTACGAGCTCGCTACAAACATCCTGGACATCTCTTCGCGAGCTGATCAGTTCTCCTGGTGCCAGCAGCACAATTCCGTCGTTTCTCAATATAAGCCTCCTCGGGTCTGCTTTTACGGTCGTGACAATCCTCGCACTATACACAGACATCAGCCAAGGTGGCCTGGAATTCTCAGGTCACAAAATTACGGTGTACATGATCTGTCAGGGCGCTTTCGCAGCATGCTGGCTGTTTATGATATACCCAGCTTTATACCAACCCTCTGGTACAGAGAAAATCATCTCATCAAGCCCTGTTATTTTCCTTTTTCTCTTTATGTGTTTCGGCATCATGAATGTATTGGTGCGCTCTGGTAGCGAACCTAGTTTCTTCCTATTTCGGGTCATCTTTGGCGCGATGACAGTGATGGGGCCCGCTATCTACATGTCAATTACGGCAGTCTACGTTGGCCTGCAAGAGGTGTCGCCTAGTCCTCGAGAGCTTGGTTTGCTCAATGGGGTCGCAGAAGCGGCTTCTTGTCTTCTAAGACTGATAATCCTATCAATAGGCATTTTTATCTATGCCTTTTGTAATTACGATAGGGTGACAGTTGGGTATCTCAACTGGACTGTCTTATTGCTGGCTGGGTTATCTTTCTTTGTTTTGATGTCTCCTACTTGTACGAGGCTTACACGAAGTTAAAGCGAGCGGAAAAAGCTGGAGCTTACTGCTTCCCAGAATCTATCTGAGTCAATCGAAATTCTCTTTGTTTCAGTATGTATTGTATCACATAGATAGTGGTGATCAGCCGCAAACGTACTTGAGGCTTCGTTCATTAGGAGGCAACGTTCAAACAGCATGCCAATTGTTAATGCACAGTAGTCCTCATTCCAGCGCTACATTATCTTTCATCTTTCTGAGCCTAACTATGCATTTCGACCCTCTCGGCACGGCATCATGAGTGCTACACTGCTTCATAGACACAGCGTTAGTCCCCAACGCTGCCACGCTCTCATGCTCAAGATACAAACTTGCTATGAGTAGCTTAAGTTCCATAGCTGCCAACGCCTTCCCCAAACAAATTCTTCCGCCATAACCAAAAGGTATTAGCTGTGCATCAAGAATCTTTCGCTGCTCTTCACCCCCTTCGATCCACCTACGTGGGAGGAACCTACCAGCGTCAGAGTAGACCTCTCCATCATGATGTAACGCCAGAACAGAAGATGTGACAATGGTATGCTCGGGGACAAACACTCCTGCCAGTGTACGGCCTCCCAGAGGCACCACCCTTTCGTTCTTCCCACTTGAGGATGGATGCATGCGGTAAACCTCACGGAGACATGCTTCGAGTGACAGGACCCGAGTATCGATATCTGCGAACGACGGAAATCCGTTGTCTTGCTTCGGCAAGACAGATAGCTCTCGGCGTATCTCGTCCTGCCACTCTGGCGCCTCGGTCAATTTCCAAATGAGATATGTCGCCGTTACTGCGATAGTGGCCTCGGCAGCTTCGATATTGTCGAGGATTTCTGCTGCCATATATGCAACATCAATTGACTCGTCGTATGCATCGTCCTCTTTGAGTTCCCAAAGATGACGTACCAGAGAATGTGATTCATGCAACTGCGGGTCCGTGAGAGCAGCGAAGAACTTCTTCTGGCACCAAGCCGGGAATTCCTCATCTGCTGAGAGGTATCGCAACCGAGAAGTCAATTTGTGCAATAGGAGAGAAGCATGGTTGTAGAGCCAAGGGTATCTGTAACGAAGCGGGCCTATGAACTGTTGATGCTTCAATCCCTCAAGGATACCACGTTCGGGGCACGTCTGGTCCACCGCATGAGTTCCGTGATAAGGCCCAAAAACCAAGAACGTTATGTTGTCCAATGCGTACCACGATGTTAGGCTGAACATATCAACATCTTCGCCGTTTCGGACCTGGTCAAGCACTGCTAGAGAGCGAGACTTGACATGCTCCTCAATCTCCGGAAGCTTGTATATGGTCTTTGCTTGATAAAATGATGAAGTGTACTTGCGCTTGATCCGATGGTCCTTATAAGGCTTGGTCGCAAATATGGAACGCCTGTCATACCCCATAAAGTGGTCAAAGTAGTCGCTTTTGGCCCAACGATCCTTTGTTCCATAAATCTGTTTGGTGGCTTCAAAATCGGCTACCGATACCTCATTTGGTGAGATTTGGACTATAGGTCCGTACTTCTTGTGCAAGTCGAGAATAATGGCATTGCGGCGACATAGGATCTCACATATACTGAGTGGAATGCTGGCGACTTTGCAATACCATGGACCAGGGACATGACGAAGGTTGCCATTACCGAGAAGATGCGCGATCCATGCGTATGTCAAAACGATGAAGGCAACGGCAAGGGCAAAGAATAGGGCCTGGATGTTGATGGTGTAGAATAGCGTATTTTCGGTTGGAAAAGTCATTGTATATTCCGTGTAATGATGGCAGTGAGTGAAAATGGAAGGCAATGAATGGCCCGGAGATGGAATGCTTACTCGTCGAAGGACTCTTTTAGTCTCCTTATTACTATTTTATGGTATTTACCTTTCATTGTCCTAGCCCTTACAGATTCATACATCTCTCTCTCGGAATACTCAAATGATGCATGATGTGGCACTGCATCGTGGAACGGCCCGGAGGAATGCACCAACACGTTTGCGAAACTTGAGCATGCATCTAACGTACTGACTCGGATGTCTTCCCCTCAATTGTGGGACATCACACAGGCTTCCATACATTCTCCTTAGTCACTGTAAGACCCTATGACGATAATTCAGAGAATTGCTCCACGCGATATTCGGGTTCCGTCCTCATGCCCGCATGCAGCGGCCTCGACTTCGAGGCCGCCTCGGAGAGGAGAAAAAACAGCAGACCTTGTCATAGGCTGTCAAAACAAGATTAGCACATTCTATCCTAAACCTATAGCAAGTTTCCTAAGCCCTTTTATCATTCAGGATCAAGGTCCTGAGTCTTCTTTCCTCCCGTAGGCCGGCCGCTTTAGGGAGATTGAACTCGCTAATTCCATCATGCCCATAGCAGTAGTCCCATTCTTAAAAACACACAAAAGCGAGGTCGTTTTAATGCATCATAAGAAGTTCTTCACTGTGTAGGTATGAATGCGTCCCGCTAGAGCTAAAATGGTTGGTGTTGAAAGCTGCAGGCTTGATGTAATGTTTGTATGACTATTTCTGCTTTTGGGCAAGGTACCTAAACGAGATTCTGCACGACATATAATCTTCGTGTTCTCTCTTCATCGGAAGAACAGCGCCCTTCAGATGGTACAAGTGTCACCGAGGCCAAGCTGAGGCTGGCGGCGTCAATGAGGTACAGATTTATAATAACATCACCAATCTCCTTTCCCCCCACGTTCATCCTGCTCTATTCCGCGCTCGTGAGGGCTTTAAAAAAAGGTTTAGCGTAAAAGTGGCACTCCATCTTTTGCCTCCACTCTTCCATATTGTGTCATGATGATTATCATGGTCGGTGATCATCATTGTACAGCGTTAGGTATAATATCGTCTCATTGAAGCACGCTGAGAAGGCATGCTGAGAATATTTCGACTACGTCTGACACGATCCAGCGAAATGCGACCGAGTATTTCCTACCAACTATTCTCTCAAGGTCATTTACTTCTACCAAATCTTCTTGTAGATACATAAGTTGCATATCCTTAATATTCTTTACGCACCATTGGTGGCTTGAGCTCCGTTGCTGCCATTGCGGATCTCCAGAGCGTGCTCATCGCTTGACTTGCGGGCTCCCTTCAATGTCACCTTTGTTTCTTCCCACTGCTCAAATCTTCTATACGCAATTGGTGCATCTTCCAAGCTGTACTCGTTTGAGAAAATGAAACCAGGCCTCGCCCTTCCACTCTTCACAAGCTCCACTAGAGCCTTGATGTTCCCTTTGATGTCCACAAGCCCACCTTGGATACGGATTCCCTTGATCCAGGCCTCAGCCATCGGGAACTTGATCTCAGCCTTCAGGTCAGGCTTATGAACTATTCCCCTGCCACCGAACTCGCTAACCAATGCAGTGATATGTACTCCGATGACGCCAATGCCTCCACCAGAGGTAGTGATCTTCACAGCTTCGCGAAGGATGTAGTCCTGTTGCGGCTTGAGGTCGTCATTGAGGCAGACTTCGCCCACGGCGTCGATAGACCGAGTGACTCCTTGAGGGCGTAGAGCAAGGATCTGGTCAGATGCCTTGCCTCCGCGGGTAAAGTTGATGGGTTGCGCACCAATGGAAGCAGCTTTGGCGAGACGCGATGCAACATGGTCAATTACGTAGACATGAGCGGCGCCGCGGATTATGGCGCTATATGCAGCCATGAGTCCAATGGCACCAGCACCGAAGACAGCGACAGTATCGCCAGCTTCAAAGCCGGAGAAGTCAATAGCTGTCCAGCCAGTAGGGAATGCATCAGTAAGGGGCATCCATTCCTTGTCGTCAAGCTTATCGGGAAGCTTCGCCAAAGATGAATCGGCCCATGGAATGCGAGCATACTCAGCTTTTCGCAAGTGTCAGATGCACGAATGAAAAGATAAATGAGGAAGACATCTCACCTTGTAGTCCTGTATCGCCATGGAACATTCCACCAAGGCCGAGGCCAATAATAGGCTGATCTGTCACAAGCATTGTGGGCTTGGGCAGTAAGTTTCCATCCTCTGCAAATGCCAATATCAGGACTCGGTCGCCGGGCTTCAAGAAGTCCACGGCTGGGCCGACTTCCTCGACGATGCCAACAGCCTCATGACCCACGCCGAACTTCTCTTCAGTACCGAAGAGTCCATGGTAGATATGAAGATCAGAACCGCAGATTGCGGAAGTGGTGATACGTACGACTGCGTCTTCTGGTTCAATGAGCTTGGGGCGTGGGATGATGTTGACAGACATGTCGCGGACGTTGCCCTCCCACTGGACAGCACGCATGAACCCCGTCTTCGAAGAAGAATCCATATTGAAGAAGAGTAATTTTATAGGGCACTGGAATTGGATATGCACGAAAGCTTTACACAGAGTTTGCTCTTTTGCTATCCACTGGGTGTATATAGCAATTTATACTACCTGATCCCTCTCAACACCGATTCCGGTCGGATTCTTAAAGGAGAAAATGACGTGATATAGACAAATTCTTTCAGTCACAAGATTTTAAGCTTAGCTGAGATATGTAAGAAATGCTACCCTTGGGGATGCTTTGGGATATGGTAAGCGGAAAGAACTTGTGATGGGAACCGTCAGCGCCCAGCCTCACCGCGTAAGATTGGTCGGGGTAATACGAGGCTATGTTCACAAGCGTGACCAGTAGCAGGTATTTAATTGACTGAAAGATTCCTTATCCGCCGGTCGAAAGTTCTTAAAAGCCTATGATTGGCGAAAGGGCCAAGAGAGAGAGAAGACCATACTATCAGGCGCGATACTCCCAAGGCTTACGCAGCACAGTAACAAATGACGTAACATAATATCATTTCTAACTGAAGTACTTTGTCATTCTCTGGGAACTATCTTCGCCAGATCTTGATTGGCAGCTTGCCCATGATCAAGTTGAAGGCTTCGAACCTGTCTACCGTGAAGTCCTTAGTCGGCATCGCAAAGTCATACCGATGCACCAGAGTAGCCAATACGATCTGCTGTTCCAAGTACGAGATATTTCGTCCGATACACCCTCTCGCGCCTGCTGAGAACGGGATGAAGAATGGTTCCATCCTCTTACGTTCTTCCAGGTTGAGCCACCGCTCTGGCTTGAAGACATATGGCTCCGGATAAATGTCCTCATTGTGGTGAGCGCTCCAGATCGTCATTGACACAGATGTATCGCCTGGGATCCAGGTATCCATGATCTTAGCGCCCTCAGGTGGTGTCCGTCGGGGAAGGCCTGAGCTGACGGGCGGAATGAGGCGAAGGCCTTCGTCAAGGCAGGCTTTGAGATATGGCAGGTCTTTGACTTTGTCAAACGGCGCGATGACGTCGTCTTCATCCATAACAGCAGCGACTTCATCCCTCAACTTTTGCATCTGCTTAGGATGGCTGATTAACAGTTGAAGGATATGTGTCAGGGCAATCGCTGTAGTCTCTGCTCCAGCATCAATAATAGCAGAGGTTTCGGCGACAATCTCTCCCCACTCGAGCTCATTTGGTACACCATTTTTGTTAACCATAAGACACGAGAAGAAGTCATCGAGTTTCTCTCCTGCCTCATATCTCCTCAGTCGGTCTTTAGCTTGGTGATAGCAAATGTCTCCCCAAGGTGCACTAGTTGCCCAATAGCTCTTCCACTTGTTAGGCACGACTTTGGAGATACGGGCCAGCCAGGGGTAGAGTTCATACTCCCAGACAAAGACTGACTTGCACATGGCTGCGGCGTTCTGTGCCTCGCGATATCGTGCGGGATAAAGTGTTCCGTCGGGCTTTTCGGCAATTACTTCGTCGGTGCCGGTCTCGAGAAGAGTCATCTTTGAGGAGAGGGTGATATAGTTGATTGCTTCAATAGTCCAGAGATTGATCCAGTGGTTGAAGTCAACGGTGAGATCTTCAGGGTCGGGATTGGTGTTTGGTTTTAGAGGTCCCGTGCACCGTTGATCAAAAGCATCGAGCAATCGCTGCGTGGTATACTGCACTTTGAACTCCCATTTCTCAAGATTCCTTGTTGCAAAGGCAGCAGATAAAAGTCTTCGCTTTCTGCTATGATCACCCTTATCAACAACATCAAACAAGTTGCGATGCGTCCCAGCCAGGACTGTCTCTTTGTGATCTTTAGTGCACTTTGTCTGATGACCGTAAATGTCTCTGACAGCCTGGGGATGGCTGAATGACAGTGCATTGGGTCCGATTCTGAGAATGTGCTCGCCACGGCGATCATGTTCTGCAGCGAGCGTCTCTGATCGAGTTCCGGTGTGACTGAGATAACAGTGGCGCAGATCAGTCAGAGGAGAAAGCCACGAGAAGTTTGCATATTTCCTCAAACCCTTTGGATCAATGAAGTACAAGATGATGGGATAAATGACAAGACGAATAAATAGACCTGCAAGACCGGCCCCAAGGAGAATAAAGCCAATCATGATTGCAAAGGGATCACGATGAGGATGAGTTGATTGATCTCAAATTCATGAGGAGTCGCATCTTATATCTCGAAACCTCGACAAAGAGGGTCATATAGTGCGGCCACAACACGGATGCATAACTGAGACGTGCACCAATAAAACGACTCTATGTTCTCCATACTCAGCAGAATTTGATATCTATTGTTAGATAAATTGCCCGCGGGATTCATGTTTCGGCGAAACACTTCCTAATCGGGACGTTTCGCCAAGCAGTTGGAGGAGTAAATTTCCGTTCCTGGTAATGGTGTCGAAATGGTGGGATCGTGGAGTTGCGGGGGAAATGGGCCCTAACATGACATCAATCGTGGCCCAGGAATGGTAATTGATTCCGCGGGTAACACCTTAGTGGTCAACGACCGAATGCAAACTCTCAGTTAATCGTGCTTATCATTCTATGCAGTCTGTGAACATCTACTCGTCCCTCTTCTGTATCTCAAATAGCTGAGGCAGCAAACCCAACAACATGTCATCCAAACTCTGCCATTTGATACCTAAAGCCTTCTCAGTTGCACTTGCATCAACGCCAAAATGCGAAGAAGCCTCCCTCTGACCCGGTGTACCCTTAGGGATCTTATCTTTATTCTTCCCGGCAACCTCCCTTGCGACATCTGCGATCTCTTGGTTACAGTACACTCCCGCCGCAAGAAGATATCTTTCACCACTCGCTTCAGGGACCTGAATAGCCTTGAGGTGCGCAAGAGCTACATCTTTGACACTAACCCAGACAGGGCCCTTTGTGGCAGGTATCTGGCCGTCTTGACCAGCGGATACAATACCATAGACGATTTGGTTGGAAGTGTTGAGATGTTCTGATGACTTGGGGACAGCACCCTGCAGGAACGGTCCAAACACCATAGCCGGGTTCAGGCTAACAAGGTCGAAATGTGCAGTTGGGTTCTCTTCCATCCACTTCCACGCCACCTTTTCGGCAACGGTCTTGCTGGCGCGGTATGCAACTGCTGCAGCTGGTGCGTTGACACCATCCTCATACGTCAATGGAGACCAATCCTTGGCAGTGTAAATCTTGCCCGGCTGTAGTCCTTTCGAGGCATCGTAGATACCTGCAAACGAGTTGGTGTGCACAATGCGCTTGACGCCACCAAGCTGATTTGCTGCGTTGAGAATGGCAGTTGAACCCTTGACAGCAGGGATCATGAGGTCTTTTTCCAAGTCTGTTGTATCATAGTGAAAAGGAGCAGCGAGGTGTAGAATTGCATCAGGTCGGATTGAGCCAAAGGCTGAGATGTAGGAATCAACGGAAGTGATGTCCTCAACGACTCTGACAGAGAGATTGGGATCTCTGCCATGCAGATCGAGAACTTGCTCGACTTTAGTCTGAGATCTGACGGTACCCAAAACCTTGTATCCTTCACATAAAAGAAGAGCAATGCAGTGTTGGGCTATGAAGCCATTGGCTCCAGTGACGGCGATAAGAGATGGCGGCAGAATGGGTTTGGGGTATGCTGAAGGCATTTTGGCAGCGATAATTCCAGTGAATGAATGATTGCGATAAGGCTCGAAATCGGGTTCGGGTTATGGTTGGAAATGTTTAAAGACTAACAACGCGGTCATAATCGAACATACAGAGATCTATTCTATTCTATTGACAGCCCAGCTCATCCGCGGTATTCATCGCCTGTTCTTCTTTTGGTTTAGCGTTGTCATGACCGTCGCAATGATAACTTTGCGACGGCTGCAGGCCAAGCAAAGCGCGCTTGATCAAATCAGCGACGGGTCCCGCCGATCGCGTTCTCCTCCCGTGACAGTCGGATAGCGGCGCCGATTTTGTCCGAGAGCCGGTTGATTCTCTACATTTTGAGATGACGTCACAAGCAACTTGTCCCTTTTTCAGAGTCCTACAGTTCAAACCCACGGAAACAAAAAGTTGTTCGTCTTGTTTTATAATACTTCCAAGCTCTTGATCGGTTTTCTTCTCTCAGCTCAGGCGCTGTTGTAGCCTGTTGATACGGGGTAGTTTGCGACAGATTATTGATGGCTGATAACGGTTGTTATCGGCGCTATCAGTTTAGCGATAAGAATGTACGTTCCAGTCACCGGCCCTAGCAATGGTGCTGTTGAATATAGCATACCCTATACACAAGGAAAAACTCTTGCATAACCATGTAAAAACAGTAATGAAGCTCTTTTATATCATCTAATAAGTGTTAGAAGGTTTTACAGAGCAAGTTGATACCAAATTGTTAAGTTGAACGTCAAAGAATGGGTTTTGGCCACGGTTGTACAGAGCCATGTCAATCTACTCCCATCAAGCATAAAGGTGGCATCACATTCATCATCTTTGAGGTCAACGTTTTGCGCTCAACGCCTGAATTGAGGATGACTAAACTCCCGCAATCGCTCTCTTCTTCAAAACAGCCGAGTTCTCATTTAATCCTGCCCAATCATGAGCGTCCAAGCAAGCCTGTCGACTTAACAACACAGCGACCTTGGTCCTCTCCCTTAACTCCGCCTCATACTCGTCGATAGCTTCATTCAACCCCTTTCCTTCACGGTAAGCTCCTTCCAAAGCTTTTGTCAACCGATAAGCGTCAAGGATACCATGGTTCGCCGCTTCGCCTCGATACATGGTCATCGCATGTGCCGCATCGCCAGCTAGAGTAACCCGACCATTGCGGTTATCCCAAGGTGGGCACGGCCAGTCCTGTAGGACTATCTCAATGACTTCCGAACCCTCTGGGATTCTTTGTACAATGTCCCGTAGGACGGGGTTGAATTCTGTCGCTCGTTGCTTCATATATGTCAAGCGCTCGGCGTCGGTCGCTTTGACTTCGTCTTCTGGTGTTTTCATGGGCCACGATATCATGACTTGCACACGATAATGCTCATCCTCTGTTCCGGCAGTGCCATTGACGACTGGCGTTTCCAGCATGCTGAACCAGAAGAATGTCCCTGTCTCAGGATGACAGCCTTGGAATAGAAGAGGATCGATATCTTGTAATGGCTTTACCTGCTCTGACGTAAGATCTAGAGCAGCGCCAGTAAATCGAACCGGCAGTCGAATATTTCGGTATGACTCTGGTGCTAAGAACTTCCTTGTTCTTGAGTTGCTGCCCTCAACGCCAACGATGAGAGACCCTTCAGCTCGAGATCCATCCTCGAACACAGCGACCACGCCGTCATCGCGCTCTTCAATTGAAGCAAGTCGCTTGTTCCAATTGACGTGGTCCGACACACTTTTGAGCAAGACCTTGCGCAGCTTCTCTCTATTGACTCGTCGCCGATCGCCAGGCGGGATGAGGAATTTGGGTTCCAGGGTCTCGAGATTGATGAACACAAACTTTCCGAGCCCTTGACGATCGGCTTCTGGGTCAACTTGGACTGATTCGACGTCCTTGAAGGCTTCTTCCGATAAGAGTTCTCTCAGGAATGGGAGGACCCAATGGAGTGTTATGGCCCAGCCTTGGCCGCGGGAGCTGATGTGACTGTCGCGTTCGTAAATCTGGAAGGGAATGCCAAGCTTCATGATCCATGTCAGTGGGTCAATTGATGAGGTCGGAGAGATATGAATTACCTTCTTGAGGCCGTGGGCGAGGACAAGGCCAACGACTCCAGCGCCGATTATGAGAACTGGCTTACGGTCTTTGGACATGGCGATGTTTATGTGAGCTTTACGCAAAGAATAATCAATGATATGTGTTTGAGTATAATTTCGGTCGTTTTAAACGAGGGGAAATATCAGGGTTTATTCACTCATAATATCAGACTGACCCTCGAGACCGTTCACAGTTGAAGCGAGTGCGACGGCAACACACGTCATGAAGCTCTTATCGGGGGTTATCTGCGTTACAGTGAGGTCCCAGCAGCGCGGTTCAGTGCATCGAGCGCAGTGAGGGGTCCGTCGGAAGTCGCCGTTATGCAACCGTCGGAAAACCATCATCAATTGCGCGCCAGACTAGCTCGAATTGTCGCTGTAAGATAGCGGGGACCGGCGGAAATTAATGATCTTTGCGACAAGGTAATTCGCATTGAGACATGCGCCGGAACTGGGTGCGATGGAGGTGAGAATAGATTCATTCAAGAGGCAATTGATCTCGCTTCCGATTCATTGCAATCTCAACTCACTCACCCCAGTATCGTATCTTTCCCGCAATTACCATGACACAAGACACCAAGCATGAGGCTCTCCAGCCTGTTCATCCCTCAATGAAGGGCAAACTCGACCCTGTCTTTGAGAAGCTCTACAACGACAACGTCGCCAACACTCCTCTTAAACCGATTGACCTCGGCATCCTTCGATCGAAATACTCTGTTCTCTACTCATACGGCACTGGGCCTGCACCAGGTGTCGCGCGCCAATACGACACCCAGATCGTCACTCATGAGGGCATCACTCTTGATGTGAGAGTGTATGAGCCCGACACTGATGGTCCATGGCCTGTACATATCGACTACCATGGTGGCGGTTGGGGTCTGGGCGATCTTGATACCGAGAGTCATATTTGCAAGCATATCTGCAACGTCGCTGGCGTCGCTGTCATTGACGTCGCATATCGCCTGGTGCCCGAGAATGCTTTCCCCTGTGGTGTTACCGATAGTTTCGCTGCTCTCAAGTACATCTACGAGAAGGGCGCTGAGCGATTCAGCATTGACCCCGAGAGAATCTCTGTTGGCGGGGTCTCAGCCGGTGGATTCATCAGTCTTGCACTGGCGCACATGGCCCGCGACGCTGGGATCCCTCTCAAGCTCGTCGCTGTTGGAACGCCAGTGATTGACGACTTGAGTCAATACTCTTCAGCATCAGATTCTCCCTTCAAGTCTATGCAAGAAAATGAGCATGCGCCAACACTCAATTGGGGCCGACTCGCTTGGTTCGACAAGCTCAAATGGAGTTCGCTGGGCTCAACCCCCCAAGAGATTGCTGAGAAGCGTGCGCAAATACCCGCCATTTATGGCAACCTCTTCAAGGCGGACAACTTTAACAATCTTGCAAAGACGGTCATTTACACAGCAGGTGCTGACCCATTGAGGGATGAGGGCGAGGCTTACGGTATGAAGTTGATTGAGCATGGAAACGAGGTGACGATGAAGAGGTTCCCTGGCGTACCGCATCCATTTATGCATATGGATAAGGATCTTTGGCAGGCGAAGGAGTTTATTCTGCAGACTGCTGGTGCTATTCGGACTGCTTTACATGAGTTATAGTTATGGATAGTGCAATTAAATCATTCTATTCGACCGAAAAATTCCTTGGGCTCTCTCAACTTGATGCTACACAGCTCATGTTATCGATGCTCATGACATTGATGAGCCTGCGATGCTCGTAGAATTGGCAGCTCAAGCCAGGGCCGATCGCTGAAGTCCTCACTGTTAGCGCCCTATCGCCCCATACCCGACAGCGCTATCTACCCCGCTTGATACCACTGTAGCGCCTGATATGACGGATACCATATCACCAAACTAGCTGTTAACAGTCTAGCACTCACGCGCTATCAAGATAACGAGGGAGCCGGTTCCTAATTCCGGGTGGCCCATACCTCCTCCCTCTCATTACCCCAGCTTTTCTTCCTCCTCATTGACCTCAAAACCATGGCGACGCGCGAGCGACCGAGCAATACCTGCTTACGGTGTGCTGAGATCAAACAGCGCTGCAAGGGCGGAGTGCCTTGCGATCGGTGCAGTAGGTTGAGCCTACCTTGTCGTCCCAAGGGGTATTCGGCTTCGTTTTCCGGAGAGTTTGGGCTTGTTGGTGGCGATGGGATTTCTGTTGGTCAGCCGAAAGCAAAGATACGGAGGGTACAGACCGGTTGTTTGACGTGTAAAAGGCGTAAGAAGAAATGCGATGAGCGGTAAGCCCCTACCCCGTTCGTTTTGATGAGCCTGATCTCATTATTGTCATAGGAAACCCAGCTGTGGCGATTGCAGGAGACTTTGCCTCGACTGTTCGTGGCCAACAGAGAGAGCAACTAGACCGAGGCTCAACAGCTGGACCAACGAATCATGGCTCAGCGCAGAACAAGTCCTTGACCTATCTTCGGAGACATCGCCAAGCCCAAATCCTTCACCAGGTTCAGTCCAATCCAACGTGGATCTGAGTATCGCCGACTTGCTATGCCAAATGTCGACAGCCGTTCCTGTAGATGGCGCGGATGTTGACATGACGGCGACATTGCCAGAACTTTCCTGGGACTTGACAACTGACTCAGGCTGGCTCGATATCCTCCCAGATACACCTCCCATTGCTGAAGACTCACCGGACAGTCTACCAAATACCACGCTCACTCTGTATACGCCGAGCTTGGTGCCGGACATGACATCTCCTCACGATAAAGCATTACTGAACCACTACTCAAATATTGTAGCCTCAGTGCTATCAAGGCATCCAAACACGACATCAAATCCTTACCTCAGCTATCTCGTACCCATGGCCGTCTCAAATCAGCTTATCCTGCATTGCGTCCTCGCCTTGAGCGCAACACACTGGCAGAAGCTCCAACCCGACATGCGAGACAGGGCATTGTATCACAAAGGCCAGGCGACACAATCTTTGGCCGGTCTCTTGCCTCATGTCGACGGGGGCTCAGTGGATGTCGCGCTGGTATCTTGTCTGCTTCTGTGTATGTCGGAACTTTTCGATGGTACCTCGGCAGGATGGAAGCTTCACCTCCAGGGCGCAAAACGACTCCTCTCGACAGTCAAGTCCCAGACTGGTGGTAATTTGGCAGGTCACTTCAAGTTCTTTGTCAAGCTGGCTCGGTTTCTAGACAGTGCAGCGACAACAAGTACCTGCAAGCCTCCTCTGATAGATGACAAGACAGTGGCGACTACACCTGAGCCGACTGAAGATTCCAGCAACGATGACGCTGCAGTCTATGGAATACCGAAAGAACTGTTCCACATGGTCGATCGTGTGAACAACCTGGCCAGCAAGCGAGGGACAAGAGTCGATGAGGCTTCAGAGGCGCTTTTCCGTGAAGAAGCTGAAAGAGTTCAAGGAAGATTGGATAACTGGGCTTACGACTATGGCGGTCTCGCAGGCGCTGTTGCATCCTTGTCACCAACCAATGACGACGTACTCCACGCAACAACCGCCTACGAATGGGCACTCCGCCTCCGACTTCACCAAATCACAGAAGGCTACTCGCTTACAGAAAAGGTATTCGAGTGCGTCCAGCACATCCTTGACTCAGCACAGAAGATCCGTTACGGTAGTCCTCTCGAGAGCTGCTTACTATTTCCCTTGGTGATGGCAGGTGGTGCGTGCAACTGTCTTGAGCAGAGAATGGTTGTACAAGATAGGCTGATGATCATGGAGCGGACTTGTGGGTTTGGGTATGTACATCAGAGCCGTGAGTTGGTTGAGACTGTTTGGAAGAGAAGAGAGACAGAGAGTATGGTTAATTGGGCCAGGATTCGGTATGAGGAGATGGGCGGATTAGCACTCTACTGACAACAATGCACGGTAATACGACCAGACGCAATTGTACTCGTGAAATATGTGAAAGAAAGGCTACGAAATGAGAGGACTATTTTAAGTAGGCTATATACAAACTCCAGAACTCTCTACGAGGAGACCTGCGCATCATTGACCAGCCCAGCGATATGAGCATGCATATCATAGGCACAGACCTCATCAATCGTCAACATCCCCGGCTTCGTGTTCTTGCTCGACCAACCAATCCTTTCATTCAGGTTCTCCCTCGCACGCTTGCTCGCTTCTTGCAATCTTGTAGCGCGTGGTTTTCGTTCCGCCTCATACAACTTGAGACGCTGCTCAACGCTCAAATCTGAGTACCTCTCTGAAAATAGGATGCCCAATGCGCCCGCGTCCTCAATGGCCATACAAGCACCCTGACTTTGATCTGGCATCATGGGATGCGCAGCATCGCCCAGCAGTGTGCACCGGCCTTTGGTCCAGTAGGGATAAGGATCGTGGTTGTATAGACGCCACATCTTGATGTCCTCGGCGTTGAGGAAGAGCTTGATGAGCTTGGGGTCTAGGCCGGGGAAGGTAGAAGCAAGGACGTCGCCAGTGGTGGAGATGTTCCATCCATCTTCCTTGGTATCATTCTTCTCAGCTGGATAAAAACAGTAGCATGACACAACGTTGTTATCGCTGCATGCTGATAGAACGATCTTGGTCTTTGTGTCGCCACCCCAAAACTCAATTGCCTCGTTGTTGATGTACTCTTCCAGGCCGAGCTCACGTAGCTTGTCAGCATAAATGATGCAGCGATAACAGCAAGATGTGCTGGGCACGAAGTTTGGAATAACGCCGAGTTGCTCACGCATTACGCTTCGGATACCGTCTGCGCAAATGATGGCATCATGTGTAGCCTCATTACCGTTCTCAAAAGTGATATGGCCAGTTTCGGTGTCGAGCTTGGATGCCTTGTGCCATGTCTTGAGCTCAGCAGGACGACCTTTGCCACTTTGCGACAAAGCAGTGTCCTTGAGGTGATTATGCAGATCGATTCGATGAAAGTTGTTATAGTCTGTGCCGAAGTGTTCGCGATAGTCTCCCAAGGGGTATGTGCCTTCAACTTCTCCAGTAGAATAGTCATGGCGGATGAGATTTCGCAAAATGACTGGCTTGGCAGCGGGAATGTCAACGTCCCATTCTTCCAAGAAGCGAGAGCCATTGGAGGCGACTGAGAGAGATGCACCGACTTCACCACCAAAGTCGTAGCGCTCATAGAGAGTGACTTGGTGGCCGGCTCGTCGGAGGGCGATGGCGGCGGAGAGACCACCAAGGCCGGAGCCGATGATGCCTATTGAGAGAGACGTTTCTGTTCGTCCAGGCATGTTGTCTTGTGAAGGGCTTGTGTGAATGAGTTGCGGCTATAATTGAGCCCTCTGGCTTAGTGATACAGAGAGGTGCTACAAGATGCAATGAAGTACTTTGTAAGATGTGATTGTGTGTATTGACGAGAAGATTGTAATTGAAGTTCCAATTATATGTATCGCAGTCTTATGCCCGGCGCTCAAGTCATGTCATTACTCTCGTCTCACATCATACCACCCCAGCCTGTTCCGCCCTCCGACGACTGAGGCTGAAGACCACTATCTCAAACCGCGCGGACCGCTATCAACACGACGAACCCAAGAACCATCCCTGAGACCCCGAAGCGACGGGCGGGGAAATAATCCACATGATTTCATTGGTCCCGCCCATCAGGATCCGACGGTTGCAGCTTTATCGCGGTCTAGCCCAATCTAGATAGAGTTTACCGACGTATCATCATTCCCCAGGTTTTTGGAGTCCAGACTCGGAGCTATGACTTGAACTCTGTCAAGATAACATTGCGACTGCTCATGTTTGGCTGGTTGTTGTCGGAAAGGTGGTATCGCGGCCTCGAGGTACTTAACCCTGTCTTGTCGTCCCATTGAGGCATCTCCTTTTGGCTTCAGTACAGGCTGCCTTCGTCTATCGATCGCTACCTTGCCACCGATTGAACTCTTTACTCAAGTATCTGACTCTTTCTTCAACTCACAATAACTACCTGTGTTGCCGGATCGGTGAGTACCTGATAACTTACACTGATTGTATCTGTCTAACGTCTTCTTGACAGCTTCACCATGACTACTACCGACAACGAGAAGATTCCAGACATCATGCGTCCTCCCTCCGTCACCAAAGGCTCGGTCCAAGATGTCATCAGCGAAACATCTTTGAAGCCCATCACCCGTAAAGTCGACTACCATCTCGTTCCTCTTATGCTAGTCTGCTACTTCCTCCAATTCCTTGACAAAGTCCTCATCAACTATGCCAACATCATGGGTCTTTCCGAGAACCTCCACTTCACAGGAAATGACTTCTCCTGGATGGCCACCGCCTTCTTCATCGGTTTCGCTGTAGCTGAGTTTCCTCAGGGTGTTTTGATCCAGAAGTTCCCCGTCAGCAAGGTCCTCGGCCTCAACGTTGTTCTCTGGGGTATCGTTATCTGCTGCTCGTCTGCCGCGCACAACTTCCCTGGTATGACAGCTGCGAGAACTCTTCTTGGTATGTTTGAAGCGGTCATCTCACCCGCCTTGATCATGATCACTTCACAGTGGTACACCAGAAGACAAGCGACCCCAAGAACCGGTATCTGGTATTGTGGTCTTGGCATTGGTCAGACTGTTGGTGGACTGATCTCGTATGCTGCTCAGCACGGTAGCCGAACCAGCAGCTTCCAGAGCTGGCGCATCATGTTTGTATCCGTTGGCGCCTTCAATGTCATCATTGGTCTCCTTGTTCTCTTTTGGATGCCTTCCAGTATCAAGGACGCCAAGTTCCTCACAGAGCAGGAACAGATCATGCTTCAAGACGCGCTTGATGCGGATCAGGGAGGAAGGAGCGCTAAGGTCTTCCGGTGCGCCGGTATTTGGGATGCTCTCAAGGACATTCAGGTTTGGCTGCTTTTTCTCAACACCATTCTCATTGTCATCCCGTCGGGCATCATCACGACTTTCTCTGCTACTCTGATTCGCGGTTTCGGATACGACCCCAAGCAGGCCGCCCTTCTCAACATGCCTTCTGGCGTCGTATCAGTGTCAGCCACTTTACTCAGCACCTTTGCCATCCTCTACGGGTTCCCGCGATGGTTGGGCCTATGCCTTCTCATGGTCCCAACTTTGATTGGTGCAGGACTCATGTCCTTCTACTCTAGCAGTCAAGCTGGCTCTCTCGCTGGAATCTACTTGATCAACTTTGACGTTGCACCTCTCGCACTTATTTATGCCCTTGTTGGAGCCAACGTTCAAGGGTACACCAAGAAGGTCACTACGAACGCCATCGTTGCTGTCGGCTTCTCCATTGCCAACATCATTGGTCCCCAGACTTTCCAAGCGAAAGATGCACCAAAATTCCTCCCAGCAAAGATAACCGTTTTCTGTGTTTGTGGCGGGTCGGTTGTTGTTACTATTCTGACTAGAATCCTTTATGGCCTTCGAAACAGAAAGGGAAGGGTTTCACAGGATCTTGGAGACAGTGGAGAGGTTGATCCGGATACTATGACGGATAGGAACAACCCCAACTTCTTCTACGTTTATTAAGCAAGACGAGTTGGTTTCATAGTGGTTTATTACTTTAAAAATGAAATTGAGCCAGCTTTACTATTACATTTGTCTCTCTGAGAAATCGTTTACCTTATTTCTTGACACATTACGGTTAGAAGCATCCTTGCTAGTCGTAAATATTCAATTGCGCTATTCATACTAAATGGTCCTCAAAGGAAGATCACCGTGGGTTCGCGATGGGTCCCCCGAACTGCGACCTGTAAGCAAGAACGCTTTGCCAAGGAATCAGATCCATGAGCTCACAGGTCGTTGGCAAAGAAGACAGGCTTAGCAGCATGCTTGTTGACGCGAAGGCTCAGCTGGTCGGGTCGAGAGTAATGGCCAACGATGTCCAAGTTCTGCTTCGCCTTGTACTTCTCCTCAAGGTTGATATCAGCGTAAAGGATGCCCTCCTCGTTAGGAGCAAGGGGCTTGACAAGCTCCTCTCCGAAAGGCGAGAAGATCATACTGAAGCCACCGCCAGACTTCTTGGTATAGTCATAGCCTTCGACGTTGGCTTTCTTATGGTTCTCCTCAGTCATAATCTGACTTGCCAGGAGAACGAAGCAGGCGCCTTCCATGGAGACGACGTGAGAGAAGGCCTTGCAGCATTCGGGGGTGATGTGGTATGGCCACTCGGGGACGTTCCGGGGGAAGATGGATGGCCAGCTGGAGACGTGGATATCGACATCCTGAGAGTATTCGTAGTAGCGGAGCAGTGTCTGGGTGTGCTCCCAGCAGTTAAGACCAGCAACCCTTCCGAACTTCGTGTCGGCGACGTTGGTTAGAGACTCTCCCTGTCCGTCACCGTAGATAGCACGCTCAACGTGGGTAGGCTTGATCTTGCGACGGTGAAGAACAATAGTGCCGGTCTCATCGATGAAAGACTTCTGCCGTCAGTATGCCGAAAGCCGCACTTGGAAGCACAACTCACCTGTGCGATGTAAAGGGTTCCCCTGTATCTCTCGCTGTATCCGAGGACTACAAAGACGCCTGCCTCTTTAACAGCAGCTCGGATCTGGTCCATCTCAGGTGACTCTCTCTCCATCGAGTTCTTAAAGTACTCATTGATCCATGGCGCGTTATCGGTAGGCGAGTTGCCCCAGATGCTCCTAGAAATGAATAAGCTGATCTGCCCATGTTTCGTAAGTCTCCTACTTACCATGGATATCCAGGAATGAAGACTTCAGGGAAGCCAATAACGTTGGCACCTTCCTTTGCTGCCTCCTGGATGAGACCGATGGACTTGTTGACACCGCCCTGGAGATCGTTCCAGACGGGCTCGGCTTGAATGGCGGCGACCTTGAGGGACTTGGACATCTTGATAGCTTGTGGTTGAGGTTGTGGATTTGTGTTGGTGGTTGTTTTGCTGATGCTTGTGTTGGACTGAGAAGGATAATGAGATGAGGAATTTGAGGGCGATTTGCTCCTTACTTATAGTTGCGAGACTGACACTCAACTTATGACAAACATCCGACGATATTTCCTATCTCAGCATACATCTGTCCTTGGTGGGGTTGTTGGAGGGGTCTATCCGGATATCAGATTACCTGATGATCATCAAGGTCGGGTGATTGATTCCCGGATAACTCCCCTCCTTGACCCCAGTTACCCCAGATATGCCAAACTCAATCTCCACACGCCGGATTTATGATATCCGCAATCCTACAATAGGATACGGCTAATGCATGATGTCTTACGTGGCCACGTGTCAGACCTCGCTCATATCGGAAGCAGGATAATCAATATCCAAGAACTGCATTAAGCTATATAGACAGACTGGTATTACCGAAACCAAGGCCTCATTAAAATCTTAAGCTAAACAAAAAAGTCCAGAGATGACTCCCCAAAACACTGATCATACGTCCAAGATTCAAAGATATCGTCCAGCGAATAAACATGCTCAAAGCTGCTCTCTGAGCCCTCATGGAAAACCACCAAATCGTCCATTTCATACCGTTCAAATTGTCGTCGGCTCTCTTCATTGATCTCTTGCGCGAGACCATGTGCCCAAATGTCAATCTCCCATTCTCGAGCCAGCGATAAGATCGCTCGGATAGATCGGTTGGCCCAGTTCCAATTCACATTCATCTCGTACAGAGATTTGACACAGATATAGAGACATCTCATGGCCTCACTTCTGCCATTGTTTCCTGTAGATTTAATGTGAAGCAGATGAATGATTGCTGCAGTGAAGGCGGGGTGGACTGCTGAGACAGGTATGTTTCGCTAGACTTTGTCAGTTTGCTGTGGTTGTTAAAATCAAACGAACACCTACGATGGTGTAATTTTTTCGGAATATCTGTAAAATCCTAGCCATCTTGACGGCTGATTCCCGGCAGGACTTTGAGTGAATATCTCCCCCTTCTGGATCATAGGCGATGGCGCTCTTGCCCGGGTTAAGAAGCTGAAAGAATGGTCGGTGAAGTAATAAGATTGCATGGTGGTATTGCAAACTGGTGAATAATCATTAGTAAGACACCTTTACCAGATGCATAGTTACTCACTGAAACTGATAGACATATGGAGGAGAGCATTGAAGACTGGAACTTGAGATTTTCAAACTTTTCGGCAACCGGTCAAAGAGCCCGACAGCTTGTAGATGAGCTTTCATAACTCGATCTTCTCTTTCTTTATCAGTCCACGCGTATCTCTGGGCATATCTATATCATGTCAGTGGCTTTCCCTTGCCGAGTAGGTATATATTCCTCACAGTTGGTCGATAACTTCTGAGGTAGCGAGCAAAAGCTCACAAGTATACATCGAGTTTTCTAAAATATGACTTGTCGGAAAGGGAGCGGATATTCCATATTGATAGTCAGATAAGAGCGGGCTATGTTGCACGAGTCCTTTTGGCTTGGTAGTTGTGATGTTGTACTCTTGGATACTCGCCGGCCGGCCCATGCCAAGGCAATAAAATCTGTTCTTAATGTCAGTTTTGAAAACACGACAGTGCTCTTCGGTTGACTTACTTGTCCAAGACATATACACCCCAGAAAGTGACGTTCCTAGCTTCCACATCATCATCGGACACTAATCCTTTAGAAGCATATGGCGAACAGTCGCAATGAAGGCCCAAGTTCATGGCCATTCTTGTCGCCATACCGATATACATGAATCCGAGACCCTCATTGTCAATAGTCGCCCAGTACAGACCCAAAAGTGCTGTTGCTTGAACTGTCGATGTTGTTGGAGCTTCGCATTCGTAATGGAGCATAGTCTTGGCTTGAGCAGCAAATGCTTCACCCGCCGTGTTGGCGTCATCGGGATCAGTTCGCAGCTCTAATCTCGGGGAGTACCGCGACGACATGGCTAGAATAGCCGCCATGAGTGAAGGCGTGCAGTATCGGCCATTCTTCTCGACGTATAAATCCCGGACGAATAGCTCTCTTGGGACGATATACTGCCAAGAGTTCTGCCATCGCCAGAAGATCTCCAGTAGGTGGTCGCGCATCTCATCAGAAGGTGTGATGAAGTCAGGCATGTTGTTGGCGGCCTCTATGCCGCGATTTCTGGCTTGAATTGATGATGGAACCTTGATAGCGTGGTTGTGAATGATGGAAAAATTGCTGGATGCACCGAAATAGCGCAACTCTCCAATCTCACCAAGAGTGAAGCAACCGAGGGCATTTGCGAGATCATCCATGTCTTCTTCGCTTGTGGTACTGTTTGGGTCCGGTTGAGAAGCTTGGGTAGTGCTTACGAAGGCCACCTCCTCATGGTCACAGTTACTGCTGCCCTTTGCAGAGTCTGGTGTCCCAGGATCGCCATTGCGCTGGGCGAGTTGTTTCTCCAAGCTTGCGACGCGCGCTTCCAACGCGTTGATGTATGCATTTGTATGTCGTCTGCCCATATATGTTAGTGTGATTTCCGTCATAATGCTGTTGCGTTGACATACTTTCTGTTGCTTTCAGCCTGGGTATACTCGCAGTCTTGTTGGCGGTCGTAGCATGCGCTGCATCTTGGCTGACTGCCGTCGCACTGCGTATAGCTCGCGTCAGTGACTGTCATATAGGTAGAGTGAGGCCATGCAACGTCACCCGTTCGTATTGAGGCTCAAACCGTGCAGGGAGGGGAGCCTTACCTTTGTCCTCTTGACCCGACACCCGTTACAGGCTACCGAAGCCCGCTTCCTGGGGTTAGGTGGGGCAGAATAAACAGCCGTCGTAGACATGATCAAAAGCGCGATTCAGAGGATTCAATTCTCAAGGCGTGATCGTGTGAGAAAACAAGGAGCCGCGGCGATGAAATCTGGGGTAATAATTGCGAATTCTCCACTGTCGTTGCTGCCCAGGCCCAGGGCAACGGAAGGTTTAATGAATCCGAGGCGAAGAAGCTATTCCAAAAGCACGATAGCTTATCTGTAACCCTCTCGGAACGATTGGCATGCTAGAGTCCGAGCTTCACTGCTAAAGCTGATAGAGCTAGATTGGCGGTGTCACTAGTCCTGTCCTGGGAAGCATCGTCAAAAGCCGTGATAAATGCATCCATCGAACGGTCTCGATGTCGTTAGATGAATGGAGGCTTCATTGTTGAGATAACATTAGGTTACGCAAGCTTAATGGCACCTGCACTGTTGTCGATCCGTCCGTGGTTGATATCATCAGGGTTCATGAATTAAGCCTCCCTTCGGTGGGTCAACGTAGGGCAGTAGACTAGACATTCAATCCAAATACTAGCCAGATTGTTATGTGATGTGTGGTTGGAAATATCAAATGCTACGCTTGACTCTTTGGAATCAATTCCATTATATTCTGTACAAGAGATAAGATAAAGGACAGCAGATAGGCAGTTGCATGTATCTCGAGTCTGCTATCACTTGCGTCTGCCGACAAAGTTGGATGTTCCCCCGCATCTCCCTGCGTTAGCGTCAGGGTATTTGATATCCGGATTGTGAGCTACCGAATAGACCAATCAAGTTGCACCTGTTTCAACACTGAATGGTTGGTTTTCCGACCCCTTTTCTGTTTATCAACAAGGGTCTTTCCAGGTTTTAATGACTTATCAGAAGTCGAGGTCTTGTATCTGCAGTATGTAGCTGAACCAACGCCGTAGGAAACCAAATGATCATTTCCATGACGTATCATGCCTGAGCACAAAGCCCCGATTCGCGGGACAGACGAACCAATCAACGCCTGCAGCTTGCCAATTTCGATGCTACATCCAAATAGGAAATTCATAACTCCGCCTTGACCTTTATCCACTTCGCGTGTCGCAAAAGGCCCTCACAAGCGAAAATGGTAGTCCATCGGATAACAAGCTTCAACATGCCAACGTCGAAGCAAGGCCATGTATTCGCAGCCAAATGGTTCTATGACATCAAGCAGCCAGCCAAAGAGGCAACCTCGGCGCAGTAAGGGATGCTTGACGTGCCGCAAACGCAGGGTCAAGTGCGGTATGTCATTCCCTCAAAGGAATTTTGTTCACGGCTGATGACCATAGATGAACAGCGACCAACCTGTGAGAGGTGCAATAAAGGCTTTCACCCTTGCCAATACGATGACGGTCTTGTATTTGTAAATCACTTGCACGATGCTGCAAAAACGGTCCGACCTCACGATGCTAAGCTTCAGTCTCCACATACCTCGATCCAACGGGAGGACGTCAAGCAAATGCCTGCCTCAATCGACTTGCATGGCTTTAAGAATGAAGTAGTTGTATCATTTTTTGTCAACAATCTATTTGTCCTGGTCAAGTCACCTCTCGACGACGGATCATCAATCCTCAATATTTTCTCAAGCGAGACAGGTTCAACAGCAGGCATCTCAGGTTTATGCGTTGCAGAAGCCTTCTTCTCTAGTATACACTTCATACCTGAAATGAAGGTCCATGCTTCTGTGTTGTATGGAAGAGCGGTCCAAAAGCTGAAGACCGATCTCGCAACGAGGACGGAAACCTCAAGGTCTCTTCCTCATGCCACCATATGGAGTGCGTTATTCCTTGGTGTATATGAGATGATATCTTCTGATTTCATGTCAAACTGGCTACAGCACTGCCATGGAGTTGCAGCACTGGTATGAACCTCTCGTGATATGTTGGCTGGCTTTTGCTAACTTTGGAAGACGGAAATGTCAGGACCTTATGGATTTCAGATGGATACGGCAAAGGCCATTCTGCAAATCAACAGATCATTCATAGTAAGTTATTTTACTTGAAAACTGAGCTATTACTCACGCCTTTCAGTCTATCGGCGCTATGGCCAACCGAAAGCGCACCTTTCTAGAAGATGATGAATGGAAACATGTCCCATGGGCATTGCAACCCATGTCCAAGACGATTGGGGATTACCTACAAGATATTCTATGCGACATCCCTGGCATGATGCAAGACGTCGATCACCTCTTCGATACGAATGGTTGCTCGGTGTCTGCAAATCTTATAAGCCACAAGCTGCAGGCTTCTTTTGAGCAGCTGAACTCTTTGCGAATCTCATGGAACTTCATGCATCCTCATAGATGCTGGAGTCAGAAGAGAATGCGCGAACCGCCAGAAGTATACCATGAAACACTGGAACATTTTCTATACTTTTCTGATCTCGAAAGAGCCATCGAATTTGTCTACTTCAACACAACTCACTTAATATTGCATTCAATATTGGGGCAGTTGATGTCTTTGCTAGACACCTGTTGCGTCTCCGATGCTGGTATATCTCCCGACGAAATCCACTTTCAAGAGGCATCGGAACTCGTCTTTTGGAACCATGAGAATCGGTACCGGAACTCACATGCGATATGCCAATGCGTTGATTATATGTTGCAGAACGAAGGCGGTGCATCAGGAGCGTTCAATCTGCTATTTCCTTTGAAGGTCGCTTATAATCACCTAAGAGGTTTCCCGGGCATGCAAGAATGGGTTGCGGGAGTAATGGAAAAGATATCTACTACGAAAGGGCTTTTAATCGGGGCGCAGATCCTAAAGAAATATTGAGAGCTGCGTTGCTTGGTCTGGCCTAGGCTTTATCGGCGCTGGCATCAACGAACTTATTGCCGCTAGCAGTAGGCGACTGGAGACTCCCGAGCTAAGAGGCTGCTGTGCCAATGGAATAGAATAATAGACATCCACTGATAATTTATGCCGGCGATGCCGAATCATGGTAAGAAAACGGGATGCTCATCTTCCGTGGCGGGACCGGATCGCGAGGTGCTGTCTAGTGTGGCTCCACCGAATCTGACGGATCGTCATCTTGGACTACTCTTTCAGGAACTCGAGCGCGAGGTGATGTGTTAGTCCAGCTCAAACATGGCACTGCCACTGATTAAAGAGATTATTGATTACAACAGCGCATTTGCAGCAATATTAATTACTATAAAGTAATCACTTCTCGCAGTCTCAGTCAAGTCTATCAAATCACCAAAGTCTTCTCTTTCATTGTCATCATGCAGCTCAAGGCTTTTACGTTTCTTTTCGCGGCTCAAACTGCATTCACCAGCCAGGTGAAATGGGCAGGGTAGGCTCAGCATAATCATCTATTTAAGGGGAAGACGGCTAACTTGAGCAGTGTCAACTTATTTGGACTCGCCAACGATGTCAATATCCTCGGATCAGCTTACAACACCTTCCTCGACCTATCCTGTAAACCAAGTTATCACAGCTACCCATACATCAACACCGTTGAAGACTACAAGTCATGGCACGACAAAGGCTTCAACCTCTTTCGAATTGCTATGGCTTGGCAGCATGTCCAGACCTCGCTTGGCGGCAGCCTGAATGAGACCAACATGGAGGCTGTTGACAAGCTGGTCAAGGCTATTACTGATGATGGTGGGCAGGCAATCCTGGACATAGTAAGTAGACATGGTTCCCTGGTTCCGTTGCATTCACACTGATTGTTTCAGCACAACTATGCACGTTGGTACTGCGCCGTGATTGACCAACCTGAAGTGTCATTCCTCAACCCCAACATCACCGTCACCAATGATAACTTTGCCGATCTCTGGACAAGACTCGCTGAGAGATACAAATCGAACCCCAAAGTCATCTTCCAACTCATGAATGAACGTACGTTAACCTACAAGCACTTCTCAGCTCATCGTCTATTCTCTGCAATCAAACTGACACATTTATCTAGCTCATGATCTTGACATCACCAAATGGGGCGCGACAAACCAGGCTGCCATTCTTGCAATCCGAAACGTCACCGAGAATCAGAAAATCCTGGTCTCGGGGACACAGTTTGCTCGCCTCGTTGACTGGGAAGGTTTCTCTCTACCGGGTATCGGCCCCGGTCTCATTCAAGACCCCGCCAACAACACTCTCTACGACTTCCACCAGTACTTTGACGATATCGCTGGCGCATATGGTCTCTGCGAGCCTTGGAGTGGTTTCGTCAAGAGTTTTGAAGCAGTGACTCGCATCTTGCGACGCAATGGCTTTCAGGGAATGGTCACAGAGTTTGGAGGTGGACCTTTCCCTCAATGTGCTGACACGATTCAGTCTATGCTGGCATTTCTCGATCGCAACAGCGATGTCTGGTATGGATGGACTGCATGGGGTAGCTTCAATGAGGGCTCGGACTTGTACCTAAGTTTGGACAAGAACTCGACCTACAATCTCATCACGAGGACACTAGAGAAGTTCGTCCCGAAGTAGAATTGGATAGCCGATGAGACCTGTCACCTGCGGAGGCTGGCTCAGTGTGACAAGAAGCTGAGAGCCAGAGGATAGATAATTGTTTTGTTTTTTTTAGAATTATTTACATGATGGAAGTCAAATTACGTGTTAATCAGAAAGTGTTAAGAAAAATATCCTTACTGATTTAACTTTGCCAGTTTAAGAAAGAAAACCATGCGTGTTCTTATGAGACGGCACCCCTTCATTTGTCTGGCTTCTGGCCATATACAACATATCTACTCAAGGTTAGCTCAGCGTATTTCCGATATGATTACTTGACTTACATAGGCCAGTAAGAATGAATAGTTTTGTCTTTCATTTCGCGGCGAACCTTGGCGAGTAACACATCCAGCTCCTCCTTGCTCCAGCCGAGGACACGGGTATAGACAGCAGAGCTAAGACCTTCAAGGCCAGAGCTAATGTTTTCGAGGTTCCAAGCACCTAGTTACCGGTTAGTAAATTCGTAGACTCAGGAAACTGAAGCAAGGACTGATGCTTACCAAGCTCCTTGTGTCTCTTGTCTCTCGGCCAAGTATTCTGAGGCCATTTGAACACGACTTGTTGAACATTCTGAAAGCCTTGAGCCTCGAGCTGTTCCTTGTATTTATCTGCCCCGTCGAATGGCCTTCCGATCATCTTTGTACCATCCAACAATTTGGTGACCCATTCATGAGTTGCCGAGTCCTTCGCGAGGGTTCCGTCATCGCTGGTAATAGGGTAAATGTCTGCCAGCTCGATCCAGCCGCCTGGATTAAGATTATCATAGGCCTTGGCGAAGAAGCCGGGCCAGTCAGCGATGGACGCAGTCATCATTCGACTGTAGATGAAATCGAACTTGACATGAAAGGTCCACGGCTCTTCAATATCGTCGACCTGAAAGCTCAAGTTCGGAGGGACAAAGGGACTTTGGATGGGGCTGAGGTCAATCCCGATGACTGAAGCGCTCGGATGCTCATCGGCGAAGTCCATGGCCCAGAGTCCAGTGCCTGTCCCAACGTCGAGAACATTGTGTAGTTGACGACCATCGCGACCGGCGGGCGATAAATAGAGCTTGTCATCGAAAGTAAGAAGAAAAAGATGATGCTGCAAATCGAGCCTATCCTGCTCCTGCTCGTCGTTGGGGATCACATACTGGCCGTCCTTGTACGCGTGATACGTGCGCCCGTTCTCTTGGCGATACTTTAGAATGCTTGAGGTAATTGACGAAGTGGAGCTCCCGTCAATTGAACCAAGAGAGTCAGTGTCGCTAGTAGTATCAGTGTCGGCCTCGTCAACTTCTAGCGCCACGGGATCGGCAGTCGAGATAGGATCAGCCATTATGTCGACAGCAATAATAATGGGTGAGGGATAAAATTGTATGTCGTGATTGGAACGTGAGGGGCACTTCACATGCTGGCTCGGCTAAATGTCCTGCAGAACCAACAGACTAGGGTCACCAACAAGGGTGCTGCAAGTTTAATCGATCGCTTCTACCAGCGCGACTATTCTCCAATATTCTATGCTCAGAACGTAAAAACTTTACTAACACCCTCTGCGAAATTCTCGGCAAGAGCTTTGTGAATAGCGACACCGGCATGATAGGTATCGGTCCAGAGGCAGTCATTTCCACCATAGCATGTCGCATCCTTGGCCCCATACTCTTTGAAGTTCTTGACTGCGGTGTCAAAAGTAGGTGTCGTGTCAAATACGGTCACCTCGATACCTGAGCTAGACTTTGAAAACGTAGCAGCGCGCTCAGTCAGAGCCTTGTTATAGGCAATGATGTCTGCACGCAGCGTGTTGAGATCTGATTCAGACTGTCCGATCATAGCAGGGATTTGGTCCGCGAAAGCTGAAACGACATTAGCTTGGATTATGGAATCAGGAGAAGCGGCGTACGAGGAACAGTGAGGAGGGCGAACTTGTTCAAGCCAGCCTCAGACAGCTTCTTCAAAAGCTCGAAATACCGATCCATGGTTTTGTCAACAGGCGCTGCCGATTTCTTCCAGAACGGTTCACCGAGATCATTGATACCAATCCATACGGCGACAAGAGTCTCTGCAGAACTGATTTTGTCTGCGACATATTCTTTGTACTGGGCCACCTGGTCATCAACGCAGTACTGTGCATATGTCGAGACGATTTCCTTATCAACTGTAGCGCCAGTGACAGCGAAGTCGTAAGTGAGGATAGTAGAAGTGTTCAGCACGCTAGTCAATTGGCCAACCCAGTTTAATCCATTTGCCGTTGTTTGTCCTGGTAGAGCGGGATTTCCGAGAGGGCTGCCAGCGCTGGGCAAGTCGCCTCCAGGCCAGAAGCCAACAGTCGAGTATGAATCGCCACTGAGAGATTTATAAGAAAGATAGCTTCAATAGTCCAACAAAGAGATAGCTTACAAGACGATTAGATTCTTAGAACTACCAGTAGCTCTAGACAGAACAGGCGTAGCTCTCGCCTGGGACAGTCCAGCTGCCAGACTCAAAAGTTGCAGAAACGACCTCATTTTATAAGTATAATACAACGAAAAGAACGGATGAAGAAGAGGAAACAAAACAAAGAAGTTGCCAACCGTGAAAATGGCGCTTTAACTTTTAAACAGATCATCAAGACCCGCAGCATCCCTGCCAAGATGTTACATCCGGAAGATTGGTGATGTTTCATGATACAGCGTCTGATTGGTGGAAATGGCATAGTGATTTGAGCGACGGGGAGTACGTATCTCGGTTTTGAAGTGCATTTAAGGTTAGAGAAATATAAATCTAATTACGAACCTATGCAACAATATTCCTCAAAAGGTTTTCCATTCATGGTTGGCCGAGAATATGGTGACGAACGTGGAATGCGCAGCAGTACGAATTCGTCTTACTGACCATCACAGCCTGCCAGTTGATAGACCTCGCTAGCAACGGCTCATCGCAAAACGTGGTATTTCCAGTTGAGCTTAGTGACTGAGTACGTAGATCCGTGACCCAAAGCTCAGCAGCCAGAATCATCGCGACTTTAAAGGTAAAAATCTAGTATGTTAGGTATGGCAACAGAAAGATGGTATCACTGTTGGATAAGAGTTGGAGTCGAGAGAGCTAGCCGAATTGGAGACGGACTTGACCAACCGGGCGAAGGGGAGTTTTTTTGGGGTAGGTTGGGGATGTTGGAGCAACATTGAGATGCAAAAGGTGGCGAACATGAACGCAAGAGGCGAACAACAGATTTAAAGTGAACTATCCAATTTTTTTTTCTTATCTCATCTTGGTTGACTGACTTGATCGAAAATAAGCCTTCCTCGGCTTGATCCTTATCAATCTACCTCGGCAGTCTCTCCCGACCCACAATCACGACTTTTGCTTGTGGGCCTTGAACTAATTTACAATCACATGGCACCGAGAATGTCTCCTGATTTTTATGTTTAATACCCTTTGACATTTCTGATTCTCTATTTCTAGACGTTCATTCATTCCTTCCTGCTATGATCCTGTATCTACAACCTTGGATCTGTAGATTCTGAACCCAGTATACCCTTTCTTGATCTTATACCCAATCGTGCAAATTTCTTCCTTTATTGTATCCACCACGTCTTTTCGAAATGACCACTATCGATAAGCCGCTACCACAAACCCAGGCCTCAAGACCTGGTGACTTTGAAGCTGTCAAAAAGTCTATCATCGATCTTCTCCGCCAGCCTGACTATGACGATGGAAGTGCCGGTCCTGTTCTTGTGCGCCTAGCCTGGTAAGTCTTTGACCAACCCGACAAACATCAATTCATGATTAACGTAGCCTGTAGGCACTCTTCTGGCACATATGACGTAGCAACAGATACCGGAGGTTCAAATGGCGCTGGCATGCGCTATGAGGCTGAGGGTGGCGATCCCGCCAACGCCGGCCTTCAGAATGCTCGTCTCTTTCTAGAGCCCCTCAAGCGTCTTCACCCGTGGATAACATACTCGGACCTATGGACACTTGCCGGTGTAACAGCAATCCAAGCCATGGGCGGTCCCGAAATTGATTGGCTTCCGGGGCGAACCGACTTTACTGATGACAGTAAGATTCCACCTCGCGGCCGTCTCCCTGATGCGGCTCAAGGAGCAGACCATATCCGAGACATCTTCTACCGAATGGGATTCAACGACCGGGAGATTGTAGCCCTCAGTGGTGCGCATAGTCTTGGACGATGCCATACGGAAAACTCGGGATTCGAGGGCAAATGGGTCAACAATCCGACACGATTCTCGAATCAATATTTCCGCCTCCTGCTGTCTGAAAAGTGGACTGAGAAGACAGTCCCCGAATCTGGTGTGACTCAGTTCTCTTCTGTTGACCCTGACACGGAAGAGGAGTTGATGATGCTCCCAACCGATATGGCTCTCACGACAGACCCCGAGTTCTCCAAGTACGTGCGTCTTTACGCTGAAGACAAGCAGATGTTCTTCAACGACTTCAAAGCAGCATTCGCCAAGCTGCTGGAGCTGGGAATAGCAAGAGATGCAGAAGGGAACATTACGAACAGTGATAATGAGAAGGGAGGATATAGGAGCGCGCCGAAGAAGAGCGATTCGGTCTCAACACATGCAGAATTCGGGCAATGGGCCAAGACAAATGGTTGCCCTGTTATGCACGCCAGGGCAAAGCTCTGATGTGTTACATGTTAATTTATACCCGTATAGACTATAGATGGGGGAAGAAGATAGACAACTATAATTAGATAGCTATAGATCTGTTTCTTGATAAGTATATCAACTCGAACATTTTCTTTTGGCACTTAAAATCTATCAGTTCTGAGTACTCCGCATAGGTAATAATGCTTCTGCTGCATCTCACTTTCCCCGCAACATATAAGTATGGCCGATATCTATCTGGACATCTTTGTCACTGTGATGTAGGCCTCTCAGAACCGAATTTTGGAAAAATAGAAAGGGTAAAAGAAAGAAAGTTATTATTGGTATTCGTCACGAGGGATACATCAGCGGATTTTATCGGGCAGCGTGCGCCGATCTGCAAAGTATCTCACTCCCCAATCTGCCAATCTGCAAACGTCACCGCTAGCGATGCACGTTGGCTGCTGAGAGACATCTTGGCAGCCCTGGCGTGCATTATACGAGGTTCCCTGCATGGCAGGCCTCAATTTCCCCAACGATTGCAAGTGGCTGGCCTTACGACAGGAAAGTTCAATTCGTTCCAGCATCACCAACTAGACAGCAGTATTCCATCCCACGACACTCCATTTCCTTCCCTCGCTAGGGCTCAATCAAAGATCGGGTGTTTATATACATCATATCCTGCCTCCTAGCAAACAGCACCATTCGTAGTCGGACTTGGCTTTGCCTTGCTCCTCCATCGTCCTTCCAACTTCGAAACCATTTTCGTAATTGACAAGTTCTTCTTCAAGCTTTCCGCCTTCTTGGTCTTCAAGAGATAACCTATGGTGAAAAGAATCGTCACAGCCACGACAGACGCTACCGCCCACCATTTGAGCGAGTTCCCAAGCCCAATCAGCGGATCCATGTTCATTGATAACAGTGCAGCCACTAAGCTCGGCGGGATGAAAAAAGATGCCAGTATCGTGAGCTTGGATGTGTTGCTGGCATCAGTCAGGCTGATAGTCGAGTTGACAACCGTGCTGAGACGGTCGATCCGTGTTTCGTAGTCCTCCAGGCGTTTCTTAATAATCTCCAAATCGCCTTGGTAAAGTTTGAATGACTTGGAAACTTCCTGTTCTTTATTATCCATGACTTGACTCATGGTTGCTTGAAGCATATCCCGTGCTTGGGGGACCCATCGTCTCCAGAAGTGGAGCTTCCTAAGGCTCTGCTTCTGATGGTCTGTAACTCCAGACTCGGGGAAGAATGATGGGTTCACGATTCCCCAGTCGATTTGGTTGAGCCGGGCGTTGAGATAGTCAGCGAACGTCAGCCACTCGCCACATACCAAGTGCAACAAGCACTGGATCGGAACGGAAAGTTGTTGATCTGAACCGTTTGTGAGCTTCGCGAAGTTGGTGGTCTTCTGGACCCAGAAAATGTAGTCTTCGAACCAGCTCATTGGGTTTCCAGCATCCTTGGATCTCAAAGATGGCGGTATCTGAGGGTCGCGTACTGCGTTTGGAGGAGCATCGTTGGTACCGAACGCCGGGAGTTCATCCCAGTTGGGGTATCCCCGCCAAAGAGGATACCCGGCTTCTGGGGTTGGTTCAAGTAAAAGAACACCTTATTTGAGAGAACAGTCAGCCTGGGGTCCCTGGTCCTAATCAATATGCTTACCGATACTTGATTCCGGGTTCAACCAGAACGTAGCACGACTGCGCATATGTCCAACCTTTGCATCAACTCGAGCCTTATCTTGAGAAGATTCACCTGCAAGCCTTTCCCATATAGTGGGATCTGGATCCTTGTCCCAGAAGATTTGGTTCTTATCCGCGTCAAGGCGTCGCATGACATTGAACTCATTGACTTGTTCTTTTGCTTCCGTCAGCTGGCTTTGATTCTGAAAGTATCGGGAACGGATCAAGCGAAGCTGGAACCACGTCTGCCGTTTTGCATCAACTTGGAGGATTGACGGCTCACGCCATCTATCGCGGATGTTGTTCCAGACATAGTCGGTTATATGAGCGCGAAAGAATCGTGGATCGATAGCTAGCTCAGATCCAAGGGTCTCAATCACGTCTCGTGAAAGATCCTCGACGACAAATAAGCTGAACTTGACTCCTGTTTCAGGTTTTCTCGCCTTCTGAACGGCCCTCCTAAGATCTTCAGGCCTACGAAGGTCATTGGCTGGGTTTTGTTGTGCCTGTCCATCTTCTTTGAATTGCAACGACGCGACATTCATCTTCTGGGCTCTTCTTTTCTGTTGTTTTCGTCTCGCTTGGATATCCCGGTCAGTAGTGAGTGACTTGAGACACACTGCTACTTACGGTTTATGGCAGTATCGTATGTATAGCGTCGTTGCTCATTCTTCTCCTTTTCCTCTCCTGGAAAAATACACCAACGCGTAGGCACAGTCCCAACTTCCATGAAGTCATGTAGAAGCTCGAGCTGCGGCCATCTCTTTGATAGACTCTTGACGTAATTCAAATAGGGCCCGCCTTCCTCAGGCCTATGACCTTTCAGTCCTGTTTGGATTCTTGTGTGAAGTGATACTTACCCCTCCCAGTTTTCGTCCCCAAGTCGAGTTCTAACATCATCCTTCTTGTTATCCTGGTATGCGTCTCCAAGCTGTGAGTCGTGTAGCCGCATTTTAGGCAATGAGTTAGAGATGAAGTGCTCAAGTTTTGGTGTCCTGAGTCAGTATCCTTTGGCCAAACTTGGCCATTTTCTATTGCGTGTTACCCATGGGGCATTTGTAATTTACGAAACAAGGCTCTTGTCACCGCAAAATAGCAAGGCGAAAACAAAGCAACAGGTGCTGGCAGCTGGCTACTGTGATTGGCAAGGTTAATGAGCAAGCGCCAGCTTCACTGCGCACAAATACGACATGTCTCATTTCCTCCGAACATCACATATGTTGTGTAACCAACTCGCTGAATCCAGCCGCCAGCCTACGTGAACCATGCGACCCGAGTCTCATTATTTTTTCACAAGTCAATCAAAGAAGTGAACTCTTACCTAATGTTCTGAGCTGTTGGTTTAGCGGATTTCTCCTAAAAAGATAACCCCAGCACCGTTAACATTTCTGATCTCTCAACGCTACTCGGGTCATGATATGACATAAAATTCTTCAGCTTATGCACGTTGGTCAAGGATCTTCGGAGAAGCGGGCTCAGCCGTCCCAAAGTTTCAGCCCGGCAGGGTTGCGAGTGGACCAACTCAGGACGAAAATGCATGATTACGGGGCATATGCACATTTCAGGCAGCGATTACAACAACGCATTGTTTCCCAAAACTCGGAGCCTGATTCGGTACGTACTCTCTATTCGTAAACAAAGCAATACCGCTATGGAATTTCACCTTCCTATACCAGCACCACTGTAGCCTCTGAAGCCTTCTCCAAAATCGTGTCTCCTTCAGTCCTGTTACTGTAAAATCGAGACCTAGTCCAGAAAACACCAACGCCGAGTCTCATCATACCCTTCTCCTGGTCGCCCCCTTCACCGTCTGATGCTGGTGTGAGAAGCAATGTAAAATATTCCTTTTGAGGCACTTCCATGACAAAAAGGCACGAGACAGTCGGCATTTCATCCCCATCAGGAATTTTGCTGTCCAAAAACGCCTCGCCAAAGATTTCGTCACTCCCCGGAGCTGCAAGAACATGGTGCCGAGAGTCCTGTGTAACAGAGCGCGCTCCCAATGTTGCCTGGATAATCTTTCCTTTGACTGTCAAGCGGGCAACCTTCAGAGGTGATGCCAGCGGAGTCCCTTTCCACTGCAAATCACTCTGCAAAAGGTCGATCATAGAGGTCATTGGGTTCGTGTATACATAGCCCTTGATCCCGCCTTTCACGGACATCCAGGACCATGATGGAATGCTTCCTGGCTCACGGGTCACCCCGCGCATTTTCGCTTCCCACACAAGTCCGTTTGCGAGATCTTCTTGCCAAAGACCTGCCAGGTAGGTATAACCAGTCAGCTTTATGAACATGTTTATCAGTCCAGCTATGGCGTTCCATTTGTCGCTTTGATAAGTGAGATCACGACTTGAGTAATTCGTCACCATCCGATACCAATGTCGCAGATAATTCCCCCCATTCTCTCCAGGTCCTTGCCGCACTATATCGGCCCACTGAATCAGACCACCATCAAAGTCTCGCGGTCCATCGATCAATCCATCTTCCGTAGCGTAGCGACTAGGACATTTCCAGAGCCACTGCTCTTTGCCAAAGCAAACAATCCTCGATGCCAACACGCCCTCTTGAAGTGTCCAGCCCCTGGTGTTCAAAGGCTCAGACATCATATCAAGCTCCCTATGCGTCTCCATCCGAACGCTCACGGTCTCTCCGTGGATCTTGACGCATTCGGCGCCTTGGAAAGGAAGAAGCAGACCCATCTCCGGGGTATCAGATGAAGTAGCTGCCAGTGTAAGATGTGCATTCGTATAGATAGACCCCATCTTGACTGACTCGGCTTCCCAGTCTTCACGAGAATCTTGAATAATGCATAAGCCGTCGATCCAAAGATATCGGATTCCTAGGTAAAGAGTAGCAAGGATAGTCTCCCTTTGGGTCAAAGGCAAGTCGAAGAAACTGATTCCTTCTTTATGCTTCTCGAGATTCTCACTTGTTGTTTTGAAATGGAGTTCTGGGTTGGCACCCCAACAGTAGCTCAGAGCCGTGTAAGTTCCAGTTTCTCCTTCCTCTGTCTCTCGTAGTTTGATCTTGATGTCTTTGGGATCTGATGGAACGTCCACACTCCCAGTCAGGTCCAAAACGCGCGTTGGAAGCTTTGCTTCCTTGGTATCAGGAAGAGATTTGATGCACTGTTCGTGAGATTCACATTCCTTTAGCCACGTTTTTAGTGTATCTTGTCGCTTAAAAGGTTCTGACGCATCCAGTTCGTCGTGAGGAATCCAGAATCTTCGAGTAGCAAGATTTCCTATTGCACATGTTAGACAAACATTTTAGAGTAGTGCTGAAAGCATACCAAGACGGGATGGTGAAGATATCGTCAGAGGTATTCCACCATTTGTATAGAGTTTCCTGTCTCCCACCCAGCCAACTGCCATGATGTACTTCTCATGCTTGGTCAACTCGACAGTGACAGGCCTCGAGAAGTTGTCCTCGTCGCACACCTCCGGGTTACCTCGCTGGAATTCAGTTAGCACTGAGGGGGCACCGCGTTGTATGCTAACTTCCAGCCATTTGCAAGTCGAGCACGTGTCGCCTGAATTAATCAATTGCATGACATTGGGCTGATGCTGGATAAGCTGTGGTGGATCTGGATGAAGCATAAGCTGGCAGTGTTTGCAGATCCCATCTGCCGTCGGGCTCGTAAACCCCCAATCTTCGGGCTTAGCGGGGGGGCCAGAGACCGGTTTCGCTCTGAGATTCTGAATGTCACTTCCTCGGAGGTCAAAAATAGCGGCTTCCTCGGGTGGCTTGTTGCTAAAGACTAGCATCGTCTTGGGTAGTTCTGATTCTTCTGAAGCCATGATTGCAAGTTTGGCAGCAGAAAAGGAACTGACGATAGTTGCATGTCGTCAAACACGGAAAATATAGAGGGGTTGATGCGGTATGGTCACGTGACGTAAGCGCAACCCCAGAAAATCGTCCTTGATGTGGATTATAACCTAATGCTGCCTGGAATAGGCTGAAAGGGCCTTGGCAAGTATATAGAAGAGGTGAGACTTAATGAAAGTTGAACAAACAGGTTTGGCAAAGGGTGTGGTCGAGAAATACGAATCGAGTCTAGTGGAGACGCTACCCTGTATCTTTCCATTTAAATGCCAAACTGTTGACTCTTGAATGAACATGCGGTCTCTACTTTTCAGCATTTCGGTTTGAATGATCGCGCGTTTCTATAAGTAAGCCGCATAACTTGTTCCATTTGCGACTCTCTGTGTTGAGTAAAGATATTGTCACCAATCCTTGTCGAGAGTGGTTATGGACTTAGTGATTTCATGAGGCTTAGGTCAAGTCAGGTATGGTAATTGCGTGGAGAGTTTGCTGGTCAACCGGCAACTGCATGACACAAAAAGGGTTGAACCGTCAATCTATAAGCTTTCTAAAAATGTCGGCATAATGTCGGGGCTGCTAAAGACTTGAGTTCCGCGGAACGTTGCTGACTGATTGCCGCGCGGCACAATGGTGTGATGTCAGCCCATCAGTAGCATCCAACTAAGATCTGAGGTCATCTGGACTGTTAAACGCGCGGGAAATATAAGCTATTGCTTCGAAGTAGCAATGATTGTTGATATGTAATTGCTTATTCGTCTGACATGGTTGCAACTGTCAGCATATCATGGAGGCATGCGTACATTGATGAATATTAAATATGTGGCGAGGAGTCAGTCCGCATACTTTGTACAGATCCGTGAATAATGTCTGCCATGTTTCTTAGTGCCTTACTCAATTTCTTGGCTAACGCCTTTCACTTCATCACCTGCGGCATCTTTCTTGAACCGTCACCAGAACCGAAGACCATGTCTCAAAAACCAAAGCACATCGTCACAATAGGCGGCTCTTTCGCCTCTGTCAGGACAGCTCACAAGTTCCTTCAAGGAATGCAGAACAAAAATGCAGGACCTTACAAGGTAACAATGATCTCTCGCGATTCTCACTTCTTCTGGAATCTTGCCATGCCCCGCGCCATCATCCCAGGGACCATCCCCGACGATCAACTTTTTCAAGCTATTGCACCTGGATTTGCAAAATACGGCGACAAGTTTGAGTTGATCGTTGGTACGGTCACAGGTATCGATATCAACAATAAACAGGCCAAGGTTTATAAAGCAGGGCAGGAGACTTTCATCAGCTACGATTATCTCCTTATTGGCACTGGATCTTCGACCAAAGCGGAATCCCCCTTCAAGTCAAGAGGCTCAACTGATGCGACAAGGGATTATGTTCATGCGTATCAGAAGCGTGTTGGAGAAGCCCATTCCATTATTGTTGCTGGTGCAGGGCCGACTGGTGTAGAAGTTGCAGGCGAGTTAGCGGACTACTATGGCAACAAGAAGGAGATTACACTGGTAAGAAAATCATCCACCCAAGACGAAATCGAGCTGACGGCGTGTATAGATCAATGCTGGTCCAAGCGTCCTTGATAATCGCCCCGACAGCGTCTCCAAGTCCGCATATAGTCAACTCGAGAAGCTTGGCGTTAAGATCAGACTCAACACCAAAGTTAATGAGTCAATTACTCTTCCCAATGGCAAGCAAAAAGTCACTTTCTCCGATGGAAAGACGGCAGTCACAGACCTCGTCATTCCAACATTCGGAGTAGTTCCCAACTCATCCTTCATCCCTCTAGATCTTCTTGACGCGCACGGCTATATAAAAGTCGATCAATATCTTGCTATCGAAGGTCGTGATGATGTTTTTGCCATTGGCGACGTGTCTAATCTCGAGGCACCGCAATTTTGGTTTGTGAATACACAGGCTGGTCACATGGCCAAGAATTTGGTGCAGATAATACTTGGAAAGCCTATGATTCCATACAAAGCTTCGACAACTGGTACGTTATTCCTGACCTATCATGACAAACGATGCTAACGTTCGCAGCAATGGGAGGAATTCAGATCGGCAAGTCTGGCGTAGGCCATTACGGAAATTGGCGCATCCCAGGTTTCATGGTCCATGCGATCCGAAAGACGTTGTTTGTTGAGCAATTGCCCAAGATGATTGACAATGGAAATTGATGTCCCCTTTGATATTTATTTGCTTTTGTGTCGATTGGAGGTTGGATGTCTTGGAATGACGTGGAAGCCGGAGTTTAGTGTCCGGGTCAGGCTAATCTCAGCAATGTCACTGGCCCTGATTTCTTATCTTAGCTTGAAAGCTTAGCATTTAGGTTCCACCAAATTCCCTATACGTCATCGATCGTCCCAACCTTGTTCCTGGAATAAAATAGGCCCAGACTGCAACCTCGTGCATCTCTTCCCTACCTAATAATTTCTCGATTATTGATTTTCGCGATGCATCACAGTCTGTGTGTCATTGCGGCTGCTGCTTTACCTGCAATTGCTGTCGCTTCTGTTATTCAGCAGCCAATTGATAGCTTTGATCATACTCAAGGCTATCAATTCGATCCTCTTCTCCATCTCCCAGGCATATCGCCTTATTTCGATGCCGTAGGCTTTGGATTATCGCACGCCGCACCTGAAGGATGCACGGTCACAGCTGCGTCGTATCTCATCCGACACGCTGCGATTTATGCTAACGACGCCGAGTATGAGGATTACATCAAGCCGTTCTTGTACAAACTCGAAAAGCATCGCGGTGACTTCTCAGGACCACTGGAATTTCTGAACAAGTGGTATTCACCAATTGAAGAGAATCATCTCGAAGATGTCACGCCCTCAGGCAAGGTCGACGCGAAGAAAGTCGGTCACCACCTCGTGAAGCGCTATCGACACCTAGCGTCATCAGTAAAGCGCGTCATCGCCGATACGAAAGACAGAACCTACGACACAGCCAAGGCATTTCTACAAGCATTTCCGGAAGACGGAAACATCGAAATTACGCGCTTTGACAAGAAGGAATTGAACAATGGCACACGCGCTCTTCTCCCTCACAAGGCCTGCTCGAAATTCTCCAAATCGCCTGGTACGGAACAGCAGCAGAAGTTTGTCAAGAACTACGCAAGTGGCGTCGCGAAACGCTTACGCCCGTATACGCCCGACGATTACGAACTTGATCCATACGATGTTTTCGCACTCCAATCCATTTGCGGCTATGAATCTGCAATTCGAGGAAAGAAATCTCCAATTTGCGGATTATTTTCCGATGCCGAGTGGCTTTCGTATGAATATGCTTGGGATATGAAATATGCTCACATGGTCGGGCCGTTCAATCCCCTGTCGAACTACCTCGGTTTTCCATGGTTGCATTCACAGTCTAAGCTTTTCACCAAAATCGATGAAAACTCCGAACTGATTGGTGATGAATCATCAGGATGGCCCAAGGAGCAACGCCTCTTTTTCTATTTCACTCATCGCGAAGTCCCTCCATTCGTCGCCACAGCTCTAGGAATATTCAACTCATCATCCAGCGAAGGATACGACGAATTCCCCACTACACACGTCAACCATGTCCGAGCTTGGAAAATGTCTGACCTCATTCCATTCTTGGGCCACGTTGGCATGGAGAAGATGACTTGTGAGAGACCTGTTGCCAAAGATGGCACGGCTGAGAAAGAGGAGTTCATCAGATTCATTGCAAACACTGCACCTAGACCCTTGCCTTTGTGTCAGAATGGACCTGGGGCAAGTTGTCCATTCAAGGAGTTCAAAAAGATTGTCAGCGCCGGTATGGAGAAATATGGGGACTTTGATGGCGTTTGTGAGAATAAGCAAGAGAAGGATGATGAGTTGTAAAGCGACAGCACTGCGGTAAAACAGAACAGATTGTACAATACTAATAAATCGCGTCGATTCCATGATTTCTATGTAAAAGTGACCTTGATAACCCGTATCCAGTTGTTGTTGGTGAAACCGACCGTCAAGGTCTCGCCAGATTCGTCCAAATGCGGATATGCTATTCCAGCATACACCAGGCCTCCATCGATGGGCTCATCCTTGTAAATCTCTTTGCCTTCCGTCCAGGGACCTTCAGGACTCGGGGCAGTCTTTAGAAAGACAGTGCCAGCTGGTTGAAGTCAGTCAGTAATGCTGTCACTGCCATGGGAGAGCTTGCTTACAAAGATCAAGGTGAACGTAGAAATACGTCTGGAAGTGATTGTTATACACAATCTGACCTTGTCCAACTCCCCACATGACTGCTGTCTCACAGTTGAACGTGGTGAGAACTTCGCTCTTCCATCCTTCTTGTCTACCCCACCAGTACTCATACTTATCAAGGTCGAAAGCATCTTTTGCGGGTACTCGAGCCATGTAGATGTACAGCTTACCAGGGAAATCGGTGATTGGGTTTGGTGGGTTTCCGAGAATGTAGATGTATTCGCTGTTGACATCACGATAGGTTGCGACATCGCCGTACTTGGGCACCTCATCACCATTCCACCAGATGCCATTCTCGCCGTAGCGATCGGTAATATGCGGGACGTCGTCGATGAGCTCAACTTTGGCTACTCCAGCGCCCTTGTAATGCTCGTCGTCATTCTAAAAAGCTTTAGGTCAACGAAATTTCGTGAAGGGGCTGGAACAACTTACAACGAGATAATAAAGAGCACCAGTAGCAGTATCAGGATCAACTTCCACAATTCCCGTCCCCCCAAAGCCAAACGTATTCGTCTCACCCCAGTCCTCATTAAACGGCATGAACTGCTTCTGATGAGGAACCGGCTCATCGTCATTGAGATGTAGGTCTTCAACAACAAGAGGATCATCCGTCAGAGCAGAAACAGCATTTCTGACCATACCATGAAATCCCTCATTATCTTCTTCAGGATCAGTGACACCTGAATCGCACCATAGCACATCACCATAAACAGCGTACCATTTCCCTCCAAGTTGACCTGTAAAACCCAAGTCACGACGACTCGCCGTGTTGCTAGACTTTTGGGTGCCAAGAAATTCAACCTGAATGTCGCCGATGGGATTCTCACCCTCTGGTTGAGTGTTGTCGACAGTCATTATACCTGATAAATATCGTTCATAAAGAATGTTTCCCAGTATAAAGAACAAAAGCGTCTGACAATAGCGATCTTTTATCTTGACGTGTCTCTTCATGGTAAACTTGGCATTTCCATCTCCAAAGAGGGGGTCCAACCGTTGCCGAGGCTCATATGCAAATGCCAATGCATGATCGGCACGGAGTATCCGATGAAAACCTGCCTTGAGATGTTGCAGGATTGAGGCGCATATAAATGCCAAGTTCCTATGATCTTCAATCCAGCTTAGGGTAGATTCAGCATAGTGTCAAAAGTGAAGCTCCGATAAGATAGGCGAGGTGAGTTTTTTGGTTTTTTGTTTTCGACGATGACGAAACGGCCCGGCAGCCGGGAGTGGCGCCGCGGCCCGCTAAAACATGCCTGCGACGTCATCTAACGAACCATAGAAAACAGTTTTTGGTTGTCAGATGAACTATATCGGATATGCGTATGCATCGGCGTTTCTGGCTGCAACATTTAATAAAAGTTACCTCGTTGATAATGTTTTAAAGTGTATTACTGGCCTATTGACTGCCACTCGGCGCAAAAACTGGACCGTTGCTTCCAAAATCCACTTCAACGGCGATGAGACCCAATTATCCAATAACTTTTATGTAATTCTGGATGAGAACTCTCCCGGCTCGGCGGTACTCGGTCATGCAGAGATTTAGATCTGAATCGCCATCATGTAACGCTCTCACGATCCCCAATTGATTTTCTCAAAGAAAGGGTCTCTGTGTTATGGACTCTGGGGTAGTGCAGCTTCATAGTCTACCATCAGCATCAGGCTATAGGACTGATCTTCCTGCAGTCAAAACGTGGAAAACTCTCTTTACTGCAGGTACAAGATTGCCGATGGGTCCTCACGCAGACTAGGCTTCATAATCCCCATCAATAGCCCCCTTTAGTATGGTTTCACTGGTGATCGAGCCGGGGAGGGACGAGTTAATCGAGCACGCAATCGCACGCAATATCCATAGAGACATATAAGACAATTGATCAGTCGCCTAGTCTGTAATCTTCAAGGCTTTTCTCACTTCCTGCCTGCCGGCTGCGTCTCAAGATGGCCTCCTCACATGATGGCTCCGTCATCAACCACCCAACCGCCTCCCCCTCAAAACCATCCTTCTTCCGCTCGATCCCCTTTCAGATCGCTATAGCATGCGGTGTCTCTTTCACTGCCCCCGGAATGTGGGACGCCCTCGGTGGTCTCGGCGCCGGAGGTGCAGCTGAGCCATACGCCGTATCAGCCGCTAATGCGCTTGTCTACGGGTTATTCGCGGCTGTTTGTATAGCAGCTGGTGCGATCAACAACAGAATTGGTCTTCGCTACGGTCTTGCACTGGGAGCTATTGGATATCCGATTTATGGTGCCGGTCTTTATACGAATAACGTTGCGCCCAAGACGTGGTTTTTGCTGTTTGGAAGTGCGCTCTGTGGTATTTCGGCCGGATTCTTCTGGGCGGCTGAGGCGGCGATTATTATTGGATATCCTAGCCCTAAGGATCGGGCATTTTATCTTGGTAAGTTGTGATTTTGCGCATAAATCATTGGCGATCGACTAACTGGGAATAGCTATCTGGCAAACTGCCAAGGCAGCCGGCCCAATCGTCGGAGGCGCCATCAATCTCGGCCTCAACGCGCAAACTTCATCGAAAGGATCCGTCAGCTCAGCGACCTACATCGTTTTCATCGTTATCATGTGCCTCGGTTTACCTATTGCCCTACTTCTGAGCCCCGCAGAGAAAGTTCAGCGAAAAGACCGCACGCTCGTCGTTGTCCATAAGCAACCCTCTTGGTTCGCTGAGTTCAAGGCTGTCCTATCGCTTCTCACCACCAAGCGCATGCTCTTGTTAATCCCTGCTTTCTTCATCAGCTATTTCTATAATGGCTTCATGAGCACTTGGTTGACGACATACTTCACCGTTCGAGCTCGCGCCTTTTCGTCCTTCTTTACCAACTTCTCCGGAATTATCAGCTCTTTCCTGATCGCCGGTTTGTTGGATCGTCAGTCTATCTTTATCAAGACTCGCGCTAGAATTGCGTTCGCTTCCATCATCTTCATCCTCGTCGGTACATGGATCTGGGCTTCTATTCTCCAGAAGCAATTCTACGACGCTGATGAGCCACCCGTCTTTGATTGGTTCAAGGGCGGGTTTGGCAAGGCTTATGCCCTCATCTTCTTCTGGCAATTCGGAGGACAAGCGTTCCAGCAGTTCTTGTACTGGCTTGTTGGACAATACACCACTGATATCTCCTCTTTGTCTTATCACTGTGGTATTCTCCGAGGATTTGAGGCTCTGGGCCAAACCGTTGCCTGGGCGTAAGTACATCTTATTATCCTCATTGGAACAAACTCTAACGAAAAATAGCATGCAGTCTGAAGGCAACGCCAACCATTTTGTCAGCATTGGTCTGAACTTTGGAATCACTATTTTGTGTATTGTGCCGACATGGATTGTGTTATCTGGATTAGAGCACAGTCACGAAATCACGGTCACAGCTGGTGAGGGGTCGTCAACAAAAGACCAAGATCCCGATGCCAAAGCATAAGTTTTAACATAATATTCTATCATAATAATAATAATATCTTTCAACAAGAAATAGATTCTATGTTCCCATCTAGCTATTGATATAAAGAAGCAGGTCTCGGTCGAGGACCAGTGCTCGACCTCGGTCTTGTCACAGCAAGCGGCGGCGGCGATATAGGCATTGACGTAGACCTTCCGACACCCTGCACAGATGTGTCACTGCCTATAAAACTCCCAGGCCTTGACCTTACAGGGCTTAAATCATCGTCGTCTTGGTGTTGATCTCTCTCAATCTCAACCGCTGATACACCTAAATTCCGAAATTCTTCCCCTGGTATCATCGGTAGGTCAACACGATCTGGTCTTTTAACTTTAGGCTCGGTGATGAAATCATGCGCTGGTGTACCAATCATCTCGCCGAATCTGAAGAATGCATTCTCTATCTTCTGTCGGTAAGGGTTGCGGGGTGGTAGATTGTGGTCTTCATAGACCGAGGGGTCTCGATGTCGAGATGATATGGAGGAGCGGGGCTGAGTTGGATCGAGATGCGGTGATAATTGGTTATTGGTGCGCGTATCGGTGTTTGTGACCGTCAATGTGATATGATGGCTATTTAGTGAAGAAATGCTCTCTTGGTGTGAAACTTGGCTTATTTCGTCGTTGAAATGGCAATGGGAGCAATTGCAATGATGCGATGGGTATGGTTCGTTTGCTTGGTCGGCATGTCTTGCTAGAAGGAGATACAGCGATCCGATCATTGCCATCGCAGTACCTGTAATTGGTGCCCATTGACCTTCACAGAGTTCTTAGTAGCTGTGCTAAAACTGGAGGGATATGCTTACCGATATTAGCCATGGGCTCAGTCTGGTAATTGACTTGAGGGCTGAAAAAGTTAATCTCGCCCACGATAAGAATAGCCAAGCCAGCGCCACCAAAAACGGGAATTGCTAGGATACGCAGAAAAAAGCCAATAGTATCGTTGACCTTTTTCATAACACCTTTGTTAGCGCCGTCATCATCTTCACTCGCCGCGTCGTCGGTCGGTTTTCCGAATCTTCGGCGCCAATTGATCTCAAGCACTCTATCCCACATAGAAACGAGACATAAAACGGCATGTACGCAGCACGCTGCAGCGAGCAAAGTCGCCGTGCCGAATGTGAGGGTATGCGGAGCAGGTATGACATAGATGTTGTTCGCGGAGCCTCCTCTCATTGGAGATGAAGGCCCGCTTTGTGTTGAACAGGTCAGGTTACAGTTGTTTCCTTCGATGTAGTGAAACTGGGATGCGTTTGGTGATACTGGGTTGCCCGATGCGTCGATTAAACAGGAGTGAGTTTCGATGCGATAAAACTCAATTGTCATACTCAAAAGGCCTAAACTTCGTTTAGAAAATGGATCGTCTGCCGTTCGATGCGACTTACCGATCAATAGCAGAAATGTCCACAGAAAAATAGTATTTCTACCAGGATCATTAAAGTACGTCTTTGACAGCATAACCGTTACTGGTGCTGCCAAAATACCGATCGCGCAAAGCTGAAAGGCACCAAAAATATCCATATCGACCGCATCTTTACCAATTAGGCGTTGGGCTTCTTTTTCTAGGGATATCACTCACCAGGATTGTGCATTGCCGTCAGAACTATGCCGTGAATAGCGGCAACAGCTGGCAGCACTAACGCAGCGGCCAAACAAGGATTCACCAGCCATTCTTCCCTCCTCGCGACAAGGCACGCAGCGATGAGAACATAGTACCTAAATAATTGTCAGCTCTATATCAATTGATTAGGCTGGGAATTGAACTCACAGCACTCGAGTACCCGTTCCATATTGCCCAGAAACAGGCCATGCGCAAATAACCTGCAGCGCATCACCAGTCTCATTCACAGCCCGCGAAAATAGAGCGCTATTCGCTATTGTCTCAGCCGCATCAGTGACCGAAAGCGCAGGCATATCGACATTCTAGAAGCCTTGGCAGGGTGGAATTCGTGGGGAAGAAGGAAAAAAAGCCAAGTCAGCCCAAAATGTGGGGGAACAACAAGATCTTAGCAGAAGCTTCTTTTTTATTTAATAGCTGCATGTTCGACGATGAGGCCTTACCGTAAACGTCACTGGGGAGTCATCAATGGCCAGGCTTCTACATTTCGAGTGGTGAGCATTCAGCTGACATGTTGGCACAGCCACAAAGATCACTTGAGCCGGGCGAGGACTGGGGGCCACGGGCGCTGTGTTCTTGGGCTAGAGGGCTTGGAGTAGTCTCTTCTAAGCATAGCTCGGGTTGCATACTGCATTTGCGTTAGGCACCAACAAATGTACCCTGTCACCGGAACGAAGAAGGAACGAACGAAAGCTTCTAGAAGAAGTTTTCTTCTTTCTTCCCTCTCCCTTCTTTTTCTGAGGTCAGCCCTGTTTTTTGTTTCAGCCAGAGATCGAAGGGCAGAAGGTCATCGAACTGAAGCCACTGTCGGTCCTTTCCCTCAAAACGTGCGGACACTGCGACATTATTCTCCCTCTCAATTGGACACTCATCGTAAAACCCCACTCTAACTACGCCCCACATTCGTCGTCAGGTTTTCGCTGTATTTAACCTGAGAGTGAGTGCCACTTTTGACTTTGAAGAAAATCGAGTTGAATCCCCTCAGCCAAAAATCATGGTCAAAGGCGTCGACACCAGCGAGATTCGACAATGGCGCTCAATAGTAACGTTGATAGTCTTTGTACTCGCCAGTAAGAAACACCCTATCACAGGATACACAGCGTGCACTGACCCGGTTCTACAGATATTCTCGTACTGTGGCCATTTCACATGCCCATTTACATCCCAAAATCCCTCGTCAATTTAATATGCAGATTAGCGGTCAAACTGCGAGTTATTCCACTGAGCACACATCATGCGATTCTTCATGATAATCCACGATGTTCGAAATATTTTGTCAAAATCACTTTTCCTGTCAACTTCATCACTGCGCCCTTGATTGCGGATCTCTTTCTACTAGCTATTTCTGCGATAGGACGCCAAGAGGTTTATGATGGGACGATTGGCGCTGATAATATCCACCCGATTGATATCATGGTCTTCTTCATCACTTTGGCCTACATTGCTATTTCTATCGATGCGTCGGGTATTATTCGATGGCTGGCCTTCAAGGTGTTGTCGTGGGGAGGAAAGGTCGGCCATCGACTGTTCTTTTACCTTTATTCTTTCTTCTTTCTTCTCGGCAGCTTCATTGGAAATGACCCCATTATTCTATCTGGAACGGCATTCCTCGCGTACATGACGCGCGTATCGAGCAACATCACGAGCCCACGAGCATGGATCTTTACTCAATTCGCAGTCGCCAACATCGCCTCAGCAATTCTCGTCTCATCAAACCCGACAAATCTCGTCCTCGCTGGCGCCTTCGACATCAAGTTCATCGTCTACACCGCCAACATGATAGTCCCCGTCGTCGTCACCGCCGTTGTCCTCTTCCCGTTCCTGCTCTACGTCATCTTCGCTGACGAAAAGCTTATCCCTTCCAAGATTGAGATGCACAGCTTACCAGAAGAGGCTAGGGCCCAACGGCCCGTGAACCCCAACATCCCCTACGTGCAGCACCAAGTCGAAGATGCCGAAAGTGCAGGGGAGGGAATGACGCTGTCACTCGCGTACATCATGAATCCTTTCCTTGACAAGAAGGGCGCCATGTTTGGTGCGCTAATCATGTCTGCGACGCTCATCACTGTTTTGGCTCTCAATGCTGCTAGTGCCGGAAGTGGAGAACACCCTGTTTTCTGGGTTACTCTTCCAGCGGCAACTGTCATGTTCTGTTGGGATTTAGGCTTTGGGTGGCTGCATCGCAAGGAGACGCGACAGACGGCAGCTCATTATCGACGGGAGATGGAGCGTGCGAGGGCCGAACGTGCACGATTTGCAAATGAATATGCTGGGATTTCACAGGATAAGTCTGAGCCTGATACAGACACGGTGGCTGGCCTTCCTGATAACCAGACCTCGCAAGGTTATGACCAGACTCATGGCATTTCTCTGGCTCCCTTACAAACCACTAATGAGCAGTCCAACTCACACCCGATCCCCAAGGTGATTTTATCAAACACCGCCGGAAACAGTCCTGTCATCATCTCAGGGTCACTGCCTCAATCACCCAACTCAGGTCCTTCATCAACAAGCGACCAAAACACCATGCATCCCGGAGCTTTATCAACATTACCAAGTCCTCAAATAGAACCAGAAAAGCTCGAGGCTGCCCGACCCATGAAAACAGACCCCGAGGAAAGATCAACTCTTCTATCCGAGGCCAGAAAGGGCTATGCGTCGCTCGAAAAGGCTTATGGGTGGCTACAAGAGACGTTCCCAACAGTCATGGCCGTCATGGCGCATCTTCCATTCGCACTAGTGCCCTTTGCTTTCGCCATGTTTGTACTAGTCCAGGCACTAGTTAGCAAGGGATGGGTCAACGTCTTTGCCTATGGTTGGTATCATTGGTCCAAGCGTACTGGCACCGTTGGAAGTATCGGAGGAATGGGCTTCCTTTCGTGTGTCTTGTCCAACGTGAGTTTCCCCTAATCCTCTTGAATCACAGCAAGATACTGACTTTATTCAGTTCTCTGGCACTAATATTGGCACGACTATCCTGCTATCACGCATTATCCAAGCTTGGAAAGAAATCAACTGCCACGACGCCCAACTCATCAGCGACAGGACATACTGGGGCACGATCTACAGCATGGCCGTTGGAGTCAACTACGGAGCATTCAGCACCGCCTTCAGCGCATCACTAGCTGGCCTTCTCTGGAGAGATATTCTTGCCCGAAAGCACATTCACGTGAAGAGTCACGAATTCGCCCGCGTCAACTTCCCCATCATTGCGATCTCGATGGCTGTTGGCTGTCTGATATTGGTGGGAGAGGTCTACATCGTGAGGGACAACTCACCATACTCCACATTTGAAAAAGCTTGCCCGAATAATTAATTGATAAGGGAACATGTAGATATCATAATTATAGACTGTACATAGCAATCTGAACATACCCATGTAATAGACTTCTCCGACGGTTGAACCTCTTTGACCTGACCTACCTACCAGATTTGCGTTGTTCGCGCAGGCCCTCCAAAACCCAATCCAAGCTACGAAATCCACTATCAGTCTGTATCCACGACGGTGCACTCCAACTCTTGGTCTCAGCATTAAATGACTTAAGAAGACTCATCAACTCGGTCGTGTTCTCATTCGCCGCCTTCAAAATCTTATTCACAATCTTCTCATCATCCACATCTGCTTCTTTAAGAGCTGGAAGCAATTCTGGGTAACAGTATCTCCTGTACACCAGGTCCAACGCCGTTCGTCCATAGTTATCCGGGATATTTGGGTTCGCGCCGTACTCGAGAAGTCGTCTCACGACGAAATAGTTCCCAGATTCGGCGGCTACTGCTATAGGTGTCATCTTGTACGGTCCCGCTGTATTGTCAAGCTGGTCTTTAGTGTTGTACTTTCGAAGGAGTTCGACAATCATGACTCCAGCGACCTCGTTCTCTTCCGCGAATTCACCGGCATACGTGATGGTGAAATGGAATAATGAGAACGTGTCACGGCCGATATCTACCAAGAATCCATCGGAGCCGTTGCGGTCCGGAAGACTGAGCAAGAACTTGACTCGATAGAGGGCATTCCTGGTGCCTGTTAAGAGCATGTCTGACATAATACTCTTGTTAATCGACTTAGGAATCCGGTCTCTATCCGCACCATGATCGAAGAGATACTGTGCAACAGTAAGGTTTCCACTGTAAGTGGCAGTATAGAAGGCACTGAAAGGTTCTGGAGTGACCGGGTCGACTGGGAGACCCTTTTCTAGAAGCTTCTCAATGAAGTAGACGTCATCTGTTTCTTTGGCAGCACGGTGCAGCGCGTTGAGGCCATCAGCATCTACTGCATTGACATCTGCGCCAGCGTCGATAAGAGCCTGAAACATATCGCGATCGCCATGCGTAATTGCCAGGAACAGCGCAGAGCCTCCACTGGATATCCTTCCAAAGGTAGCGTTGATCTGATTCGCGAAGCCCAGCTCAAGACCGGAAACCATGAGGTCTGCCGCGCATTGATGGTACGCTGTTGCAAACACTGCTGCCATCTTAACATTGCCCTCAAGTTGTAAGACAGCATCCGTAGGTGCGCCGTTCTTAATCAAGGCTTTCATTGTCTTCTTTGTCTCCAACTCAAATTCGACTCCCAATGTCAACAGCCTTTGCCAGCGAGGGGTTCCGGATATAACGTGGAAAAGAGGCAAATACATAAGTTCGCCTCCACCTACCATTGGTTTCAGCTTGCTTGCTTCCGGTTGAACTAACGGCTCTTGAAGAAGCCGTTCGACAACTGGTGAGTAGCAAAGTCCACATGCGAGTTCAAGCGGCGAGAGGTGCGATCCCTCCCCCTCCTCTACCTCCATACAGAATGTCGGATCAGCACCGAGTTTGAGGAGAACATCCACGGCAGACAGTCTCTTCTGTGTGATAGCCCAGTGCAGAGGAGTTTGGGCCAGAATTCCATCTTCGTCAAGTCTTATCCCATATTGAGTGCGTGATATTGTACAAGCAGGAGAGTTTAGCTCGGCGCCTTTGCTCACCATAAGCTTTGCGATTGTCTCATGGTCTTCGTCTTCGAAGGAGCAGAGCCAGTGAAGAGGCGTGATACCTCGTTCGTCGGCCATCTGTGCAGCACTTCCGCAGCTGGGGTGTCGTAATATCGTCTCCAGAACACGTTTTCGACCAAGACGAGCTGCGATCAGTACAGGCGTCTCCTCATTCTGCAGAGCTAGTTCGGGCAAGCTCTGATTCTGGTTCAAACAGGTCATTGCCACATCTGGCTTGTCCATAACAATACTCCATAAAAGCAGATCTCTGGAGTAGGAGAACTCGACTTCCCTCAGAGACAAGACTTCCAACATGGAAGATAAGTCCTCAGAGGCACTAGTGTTGACGCCAAGGCGATTCAGTCCATCGAGCTGAAACTTTTGCTTGACTTGTCGCCAGTCTGAAGGCCAGTCCTTTTTCAGTTTCTGAAGAGCAACTGGGTTCCCGGCTTGTGCTGACTCGAAAACCCAGGTACGTAGCGTCTCATCATCAGGAGCCTCTTGGTCAGGAGCGTGAGAAAACACGGAGATATAGAGAGTTCGGGCCTCTTCGGAACCGAGCTGGGCAGCTTGACGGATATAGTAAGCTGCTGACTTTAAATTGTACTCAACTCCTATATCGTCCATGTAGGCACTAGCAAGGTTCAGGGCGGCTTGTGCTCTTTCGTTTTGACTGGTAGATGTCTCAAATATAGTCTTGAGACTATTGAAAAGGGCGACCCGGGCAGCCTTTGGAGTCTTTTGCAGGATGTTTGAGCTTTTCTTGATCTTGATCAAGTTAGTTCTGGCGCACGTTTGCGTTGATATTGAAACATACATCAGGCATGAAGTCTTCGTCTTTAAAAAGCTGCATTGGTTCCACTTTCGACTTGGTGGTGACTCTATTCATAAATTAGCATAGTGCCACGGGTTTGAGCTCAGGGGTTGAAAACTAGCTTTGGGCCGGATTATAGGTTGAGGTATGGTACTAACAACGAGAACAATTCTGTATTGAATGGCTCATTCAAGAGTCCAGCGCAGTCCAAGATGAGTAAACATGCATTCACGGCAGAAAGAGGCTGAGCGTCACTCGTTTCGCTTTCACTGACTTCCCTGGGCAAGAGTTGCGATATGGTAGGCAGGAGCTCTGATATCGTCTTCTCAAGTCTCGCCTTGGAAATACTCTGGAGCGCAGCGATAAAAGGACTCTCGTCTTGATTGAATGAGGAATAGTACCGTTCATGCACTTTTGGCAAGAAATGAGTCATCATGTTACATATTTGCCATGGGTCAATGCTTGCAGGGGTGTCCTGGAGGTTGAGCTCCTGGCGAAGATATGCAAAGACCACAGTAGTAAGGCCTTTGAGAATCGTCCTTTCGGATCTCTCATCCTCTGTCGTGGGGATCTTGGCTCTGTACACAATGCTCTCGAAGGTAGGAAGCGCAGCTCTTAGGGCACTGGCATCTGGAGTATCACTCCCATCCATGCTGTCGACGAGAGACTTTGAGAGTTTGAGATGGTCGATAATTTTGGACATGCTTGAGAATCTTTTTTCTGGAGAGCACTGCAAGCACGTGAGAATGACTTTCGCAAGAGTCATGAGTGGATATTTCTCGTTTCGCAGACGATGGAGGACATTGAAAGTAGCAAGGCTCGCTATTAGATTAGTCTTTTTGAGCTTCCAAACACTCTCCAGCTTATCGCCGTCTGGTAAAGTGCTGTGATAAGCCACTCCGTCGCCGATAATTGTCCATAGCGTCAAGCCGAAAGAGTAAATGTCTTGTTGACGAAGATACCGGCTGTTGAAATGTGCTGTCTCTGCCTCGGGCGCACGGTAAACCTCGGTACTTCCGATGAGCTGGCCACCCTGCATTGGCATTGCAAACCCAAAGTCGCTGATTTTGATGATGGCCTTTTTGGTTGGATGTTTGAAGACGAGAAGATTGGAGGGCTTGACATCGCCGTGGACAATTCCTGCTTCGTGAAGGCCTTCAAGACCCCTTGCTGCGTCTATAGCAATGTCTAGCTTCTCATGCAGCGACCGTGCGTAGCCTGCTTCTTGATATGACTTGAGATTTCCATACTCGGCATATTCAAGCACCAGAGCGGGAACAACAGTTATACCCTCCTTGTTTCCGGTATCATGATACATGACAGCCAATAGATCAACGATGTTCTCATGTTTCTGGACAGGAGGGTGCCTCAAGATCTGTAGTTCCAAGGCTATATCGGCAAATGACACAGAACCGTCATCTTGCGTTCTTGGATGTTTAACAGCGACGTGTTTGCGACCTTTCAAGATATCCGTACCCAGACCAATCGGAAAGGAAGACGCTTTGACTTTTCGAACATCAAACGAGCCACCACCCAGGGATACATCTTGGAATGTGGGGGGAGCATTTGATATCACAGGCTGCAAGCCTACAACGTTATTGCCATTTGCGAAGGATACTGCTATAAATCCCGCAAAGTGAGGGCAGTGAATGCCAGGAGATGGGGCGGGAATAGGAGCTTCACTAGTGGACTCTTGGTTTTCTTGAGGCTGTTGCCGAAAGGTGAATGCCGAGGAGAACTCCATTTTTATCATTCTACAGGATGAGAAACACGCAACATCTCGTAAATCCCTCGAGCTTGATATCATGATTCTCGGGTGACACATGACCTCAGCTTGCAGGACTCACCGGATTATCAATTTACCCCGCCACGAATGTGCGTAAACCCCGCAGCTGATGTTATGCGGCTCAAGCTCTCATATTCCCGGTATTATTCTTGAAATTACTAGAAATTCGGAGTGTCTGTTTAGTGACTGGTCCAAGAGCATCATGGTAAACGATTTAGTGGATTTCCAGGTCGGAGCGGCCGGTCTCGGAATCGGGGCATTTGGTGGCCTGATAGACGCCGTCACAGCCTGCGCAAGGATATATGGCCTATGGAAATCACTACGAGGTCTCGATGGACATCTGGGTCTGCTCCGTACTAAGCTTATTCTCCAAGAGGCTTTGTTAGACCAGTGGCAGAGAGATTGGCTTGATCGACCGGCCTCTAAGCGAATCGACATCCAGAAGCAACGAATTCTTCAGCGACACAAAGATGCTGTTCTGGCCTCGTTGACAACAGTCAAATTGCTACTCGAGTCACTGGAGCCACTTCGTGAAGCCTCGAGATCAGAACTTGCACTCGAGCGCCTGAAGTTGGTGACTGGTGGTGCGGAAGAGCATGATAAGACGCTTGTGCAAATAAGCGCAGTCCTCAGCGACTTGTATCGCTTGCTACCGACTCGAGACCCAAATATTGCCCTTTCACAGACTGTTTTGTCACTGGAGCATATCGGCAATAATCAGCAAGTACTATTTCAAGACAGCGACTCGACTCAACACGTAATACAGCCTGATAAGCTCAAACGAGCTATCAACTTTCGCCAATTGGGGTATGACTTAGATCAAGACCTGGAAAAGCGAGTGGCGGCGTTTAAAAGCAGCACTGGTGATGTTGATCTCACCATTCGCTCAGACAGAGTCAGAATTTTGAAAGATGATGATGTCGCTGGCGGATTAAGAAGCTTTGGCACACTTGACTCAAGCACTCTGATAGTGATTGAGTGGAAACGTTACGACATTACCTGGAAAGGACAGAAAGGGATCAGACTCAGAGGAAGGATCCAGAATATCGCGCGGCTCTTGCACGCTGATGCAAAGCCCGAAGAACTCCTGACCCTCAACTGTCTAGGAGTGTTTGAGGACATTGAGAAGAGTCGATATGGTCTGATCTTTGGGTATCCTCTAGGAGCCAGTGAACAAACGGATTTGGTATCTCTTCAAGCGTTGATCAAATCACCAACGGCTGAGACTCTACCAACGTTGGGTGACCGATATCGTATGGCCTATACCCTGTCACTCTCGCTGGCTATCCTTCATGCGGCGGGATGGCTTCATAAGAGCATCAGAAGCCATAATATCATGATTCCAGTGCGGCGAAATCAGCCCATCTGGTCTCAGCCATACCTCGTCGGCTTCGAATTCTCCCGCCCAGATACAGCCGATGAGACCACCGAAAAGCCCGAGCAGAGCGTACGCTTCAATCTATATCGTCATCCTTCCGCGCAAGGTATTCCAGGAGAATCATACCGCAAAGGCTTCGACATCTACAGTCACGGCGTCGTGCTACTCGAAATTGGTCTATGGCGTGTAGCATGGAGCCTACGTCGCGACGACGAAAACCCCGCCAAGTTTAAGGAGGTGCTGCTCAGCAGGGTAGACGACAGGCTAGCTCACTTCATGGGGACAGAGTATCAAGAGGCGGTAAGGAGCTGCCTGAACGGTGATTTGGATCATGGTGAGGGAACGGTGATACGGGCTTTCTACAATGAGGTTGCGGAAAATATGTGCTCATTGGCGGAGTCACAGCCATAGTGATTGCAGCACCTCTTATCTGCTATAGTCTAAGAATGATAATACTGTACAGGTCTTTTTGCACTTGTCTCAGTTTAGCTCGGTTTTAGGGACTTTGTTAGCGCTGTGTTGTATCAAAGCGTTTAGCTTGGCGCATCCCTGTATGTCGTCCGAAATCCTGACAGGGGCAATCAGAGACCTCGGCAATGATGTCTCTAGCTACCCTGAAGACTCAGTGAACTTCAGTACTTCATAGATGCCTCAACAAGCTGGGGAATTGCGTGTTGGTATTTATCGTGTGAATAAATTCAGGTCTTGTTGAAAGATGTTGCGGGCATGACCTTGTCGAAGCCTCATCTTCAATGTGCCATTCCGCCTGGTTGTGAAAGTAAATCGCTCTGGGCGCACGGCCTACAGAATGATCTGCATAGAAGCTTCGAAGCGACTCGTCCGGGGTCAAGATGCCATCAACGCATGACTTAATGTTATCTAGGGCCAAAGGAGCAATGCCGTCCAGCACCCACTACCCACGCGACTAAGAGCGGATAAGGCATGATCTGCAGGGGTATCCGCATCACGAAATCTAACTTGTTCATTACGCTTATCGTAACCGCCGCCTCGACCAATAGCATCACCTTCTGGCAACCCCTACTCGTTTTAAAATGGTTATGTCCTGAGAGTTCACATGATAAACTAGCCAATAGTTCCTTTACAAAAGCAGTTTAATCACGGATAGATCCTAGGTCTCAGCTGCACCCATAACAAACGTCCCTCCGCCTCCATTGCCGAGTCCCGATCCAACTCCCTATCAGGGCCTTAGCAATGCCGAATTCTCCGGACATAGTCGGCGGTAGCATCCCTTCTCGGTAGGTGCTTAAGCCAAGACTGGTGATGCCCCCCTGCCGCGCCACGGCGGAACTGCTCGTTGTTTACTAGACGTGTCCGTTCCGCTCCTGCAATCAAGATGCCTAGAGAAGACCTTTTGTTAGGTAAAGGGGTCGCTGGGGCTTTGGTGGGGCGACCACCTCATGGCCGCCACGATTCATGGAAGCAGCCAAGAAGCCAAACAGATGCCAAGGACGGGAGGCTGCATAGACAGATCAGCCAAGGAATCTAGGTCCGGCATCTATCGCGCGGATCAAAGGGACTAATCACGTCAGAGATGTACCTCTTTTCTCGGAAGGTGGCTCGGATGTTGGAAGCCGAGCGAGAGATAGATGAAGCATCGCCAAATGGAGACATGGCGGAATGTCTCTATCAATGTCAGACTCCGCCGAGTCAGTAAAGATATATAAGTCGAGATAGAAACTATTCATCTTCAAAATAAATCATCATCACTCACTCACTCACTCTTCTCTGGTCTCATCTCTATCTCTAACCCTGCCAACGACATCACGATGCCTTCCATTCACGCCCTTCTCACAGCCTCTCTGGCTTTTGCTTCCATTGCCCTCGGCGCCCCTGCTGCCCAGGACAAGAAGTTCACAGTTGAGCAAGTCAAGAACCCCAAGTTCATCAAGAACGGTCCTCTCGCTCTCGCCCACGTCTACGCCAAGTACGGTGTTCCTCTTCCCAAAGGACTCGAGAAGGCTGTCAAGGCCGTGAGACCTCCTCACGCTCACTCCAAGCGTCAGAGTGGCAGTGGCAGCGCCACCACTACTCCTTCCGACGAGGACGTCGAGTGGTTGACACCCGTCCAGATCGGTACTCCTGCTCAGACCTTCAACTTGGACTTCGACACTGGCTCTTCTGATCTCTGGGTCTTCAGCACTGAGACAACTGGTAGCAGCGGTCATGATGAGTACAACCCTGCCAAGAGCAGCACAGCCAAGAAGCTTTCTGGCGCTACATGGAAGATCAGCTATGGTGACGGAAGCTCCTCCTCTGGAGATGTCTACAAGGACAAGGTCTCCGTCGGTGGCCTGGTTGTTAGCTCTCAGGCCGTTGAGGCCGCCCAAAAGGTGTCCTCTGAGTTCGAGCAAGAGACTGGCCTCGATGGTCTTCTCGGTCTCGGCTTCAGCTCCATCAACACCGTCAAGCCTACCCAGCAGAAGACCTTCTTTGACAATGCTGCCAGCACCCTCGGCTCCCCCGTCTTCACAGCTGACCTGAAGCACCAGAAGCCCGGAAAGTACAATTTCGGCTTCATCGACAGCACAGCCTACACTGGCAAGATTGGATATGCCTCCGTCGACTCCTCTGATGGGTTCTGGGAGTTTACCTCTACTGGATACGGTATCGGCTCTGCCGCCATCAACAAGAGCCCCATCACTGGTATTGCTGATACCGGTACTACTCTTCTCCTCCTCCCCGACGACGTCAACTCCGCATACTATGCCAAGGTCAGCGGTGCCCGATACAGCTCCAGCTATGGTGGATATGTCTTCAGCTGCTCTGCTACCCTCCCCAGCTTCAGCTTCGTTGTTGGCGGTGTTACCATCACCATCCCTGGCTCCTACATCAACTATGCCCCGGTTCAGGACGGCTCTACTACCTGCCTTGGTGGTATCCAGCCTAGCGATGACATTGGCATCAACATCTTTGGTGACATTGCTCTCAAGGCTGCTTTCGTCGTGTTCGATGGCGGTAACCAGCAGGTTGGCTGGGCTAAGAAGACACTGTAAGTGACTTCAGTAGCTGATGGATTAGTCTGTAAATAGCCAGATCTTTTGATGCTTCTAAACCTTGTACATAGCCTTTCACTTGTCAATAGTTGAAATGAACATAACATTGGAAACCTTACATCAATATCTCACGTTAGTGAACTCAGTCATCTACTTTGGTGTGCCAGTGCATGATATAGACCTGACCTGCTATGAATTCAATGTGGAGCTAGAATACTACAAGACCATGTAAACTAATTCGGTAGACCCATTATCTAGTTATAGCCGATAGCCGGGATGAATCAGAAGGGAGGAGCTGCTGAAACTTGTCAAGCTTGACATAGTTCCCCGGCTTACTCTCAGTGGGATGCGATTGACTGCCATATGTAATCGAGACTGAGACCAGAAAGACAAATCCTCATCTCTATGGAAAGTCTCTGCTGTTTTCTATTGCGGGGAGTTTGGTATTTACAACCCGCGGTCAAGAGCCCGAACTCGTCCTCTCCCAGGGCTATCGAGGAGAATCATTGTCACATTCACATGGCACCTAGCGTTCTAAAGCCGAGAGAAATGCTTGCGATGTCTCGTTGAGATGTCATCAGCTTCCCATTAAAAATGATCAGTCAGTCTTAGCTATCCTAGCTCAAAATTGAAGATCCTGAGTGATTAAGTTACGTTCGCCAGGCAAAACAGGATTAAAACTTGGAAATGCAATAGCGGTATTACTTTGTTACATAAATCCCACAATAGAATACAGAAGTTGCATCTACAAGTTGGATTAGTCCTCTTTTTTAGATCTTAAATATCGTGGAAAGAGATCATGAACTATAACGAGTGACTATGAAGATGCGCTAAATAACTATGTAGATTAAACCAAACCTTGAATGCTCTCATGGGTACAAGCCTTCCAGTCGTTTACTGGCAGTCTCAGTCTTGCGAGCAAGCACCTCAAGCATCTGCGGTATTCCTTTCGGCGCTCTTAATGGCGGATCAGGTTCCTCTATATCCGAGTCGGAATCAGAGCCAGAACCCGATCCCCAATCCATATCCATGGCTACCATTTCATGCATCTCGACGATATCGTTGCTGTCAAAAATGCCTTCGCGGTGGTTCAACTTGCGAAGGAGGTCAAGTGCTTGGAGCCTCTCATACCCGCCTTCATTAGAGATGGCAACAAATGATAGACCGGAGACCAGACATCCGTCTAGTGAGAACGTAGGTTGATCTAGCGCTATTAGAGGCGCGGACACTTTCTCTGCGGCCTCTATGAAGGCTTTGTATGGATGTGGAGGTTGTCGTCCTTTGTTATCGTATACGTTGATGTACATCTGCAGGGATTGATAGTGAAGTTCCAGAGTTTGGATATGTGCCATCTCATCACCTGACAAGTTTGGCATCAATCGTTGGGTCAAGGCTTCGAAACGGGAATTCCAGCGACGGAGCATATCCTCAAATGCGCTGTCGTTGGCCAACCCGTCTTCCCTATCCAAATTCCATGGCTGAAAGTCATGATGGAGTCTTAGCTCATGTAAAACATATGAGGCCTCGCTGAGCGTTGCAAACGGCGAGTCATCACTCGCTTCAGTGTCAGTGTCACTACGACACCATTTCTTGATGCCCGAGAGAGGGTGTTCCCCCATATAGCCAGACGATGAAAGGCCCATCTCGCTAAACATGTCAACAAGTCCCTCTAGCATATCCGAAGTATCAGAGGAGCTTTGATAGTCCAGTGACTGAAATACCGTATCGCCAGCAGCGAGATGTTGCAGGAGTTCATCATAGCGACCAGTCAGCCCCTCACAAGTCATGAAGAGCAGACAGCAGATCAATATGCAGTGAATGTTCTCATCCGAAGGAGTAGACATTATGGGAAGGATCGAGGATATGGCTCTATTGTAGTGTTGTATGACAGGACGTTGCAAATGATCAGGACGGGAGTACGGCAGGCTTTGGGCCATGTAGGCTCGATGAGATGCCCCAACTGCAATCATGCTGTAACGGATAGCATCGTAGTGATATGACATCGGGAGGGCGTACTCGAGCCAGAAGTTCATGGCAGCAGAAGAAGGTGAAAGCTGTTTTGCTGTCAAGTGAAGGAAATGCTGGAGGTAGCCTTTTTCAGAGTCTGATAACAGAGAGAGTTGGTCAACGGTCTGCATAGATAGCAGCGGGAGGGAAATAGAAACCCCGGGCTTCAAGGAGGGATCTCGACGCTTGGAACGTTTTGAGACCTTGGGCTTGGGTGGTGCATATCCGTCGCACTTCATCTTGTCGTTATGGCAGCGTCGACAAAAAGGTTTTGCTTCGTCGCATTTCAGGTGCCTGATTCTAAAGAGAGCAGATGTATGAGCTTTCTACAAGAGGGTCTAGAAGGGTGTTTGGACTCACTTGCTATGGTGTTTCCTAATTAGTGATATTTTACGAGAAACGAGGCGGTAAGCTATCAACGTACCAGGTGATACATCCGCTTCTGACCTTGGGAGTCGAGGCTCGCTTGAATTTGCCTCTTACTGCGAGGACCTGATTGGCTGTCATGGTCATAGGGAATAAAAGGTCCTATTGCTTGTTACGAGACTGCAAATTGGAGGTGAATGGTACGGGCGAGATTGTTTTATGCCAATGAGAGCGCCGAGGCTGGTGAGATATTGCAGGAGAGTGGCTGAGCTGGAAATGGGGCTTTGCTTGCAGATTTACGAGAAATCCAATCGTGTCTTGCAATTCAATGGGTCATAGAAGGCCAACAATGATTGGTAGACTGGAGTTAGTCTCGACTGTGTGTGACTTAGCGCGTTTTCGTGACTCCCAGAGTGGGCCAGTCGTTATCTTATCAAAGAGAGAGGCAATGAGCATCGTTTCAAAGGTATGAAAAGCTGTAGGTTAGCTAAGTTTGGTATATCGACGTAAGCCTCTAGACCCGTTTATGTTGGCATCTTATTTTAATATCAGGCGTTGTTTTAATCTTTCAGGTTGACATGAGTTAGAGTCAGTATTAGCCATCTTTCAGAGGGGTCTGGTTTACCTGGATATTAGCGTATAACATCTAATTTGTTCGTCACTCATGGTTTTGCAAATTGATTTCCCCCCCCGTGTGCTTATGTGAATGCCTGGATGTTAAACAGCATTTATCTTGAATTGTGGTAATAACAACTAACATAGAATTTATGAGCAATGCTTTGCCATTCGCTGGTCATCCAAGAAATCCGACTGCATCCTTGTGATAATCCGGCCCAGATGAGTCGGAAATCATTGGTCGGTTATCATTTTCCGCTCAAAGCAACCAAGACGTAGCTTTTCGAGATCTACCATTGAGCCTGCCAAGGAAAAGTCGAGAGGTTGGGGGGAGTGGGGACCAATTTCAATTTGCAACCAATAATCCAATCTCCATTTGAAGTCCTCCTTATGTATGTTGTAATTGGCGGCTATCTCATCCAGGTTCCAAGGACGATCCAGATTGAAGTTGCATCGGAAGATTGAGCTTCTCTTACTTTCTGTAGGGCTCTCCCCTGATGCAATAGTGGCGAATGGGTAGCCAGCATGGCTCGGGTCTGCAAAAAGGCCCAGAGAAACACGGTCGGTGTAAAAGGTCTGCCATACAATGGTACGTTGTATAAGCGTGGTGAACAAGTCGGTAGCGAGGTTTAGGTCTGGGCTTCCGTCAAAAACAACGGACCATGACCCGACAGGCATCCCTGCCCTGACGACTTCCATTCCATGCACAACCCAGTTGGAGAAGACGACATCCTGCTCTGGTCCAGAAATTGAGTCCAAAAAGTGGTGCTCTCCAGCTTGAGGCTCACTGCGCTCAAAGTGAATGCCGTTCAAGTCATTGCCCCCAGGGCACAAAGGTAAAGGACACCAATAAACACATACGGGCAAAATACTATTCGCCCTCACTTATCACCTAGGATCTTGCTTTTGGCTGAAAAGTTAGATGTCCTGATGACTGACTCCAGAGGTGTATAAATAAGTCGCTGGGATTAAGTTAGTGAACTGTAGACAGATTGCAAGAAGGGTAGGATTGACCTGCCTGCTGCTCGTCCGCAAGGATGATCAGGTCAAAGCACACGAAACACACACAAGGTAAGTTGACCGATGGGAGCAAGTCTGCCAACTCAAGATAACACTCTCAAGATGACTTCCACTGCGACTTTCGTCGTTAGTACTGCTGGGAAACATTCTGGCAGGTGGAGAGGGACTTACTCGTACGGAAATTGATCGGCGACCGGCCGTCGGCAGGCACGGAGATCACAACCTAAGCATCATTTAGTAATTTATCCAACATGAAAGGCTTTACAGAGACATACCCCAACTCCAGACTTCTTCCCTCATGTCGACAATGAAACACGCAAGACGCTGAGCAAGACGAAGGAGTTCCAAAGCCTCGATACGGCTATCAGGGAGAACAGCCATGACGATAAGGCCCTCTGGGCTAAGAGTGCAACCCTGTTAGAAATCTCTTCTTGAATATTTATGAAGATACTTACAGGTCGTCAAATTCGGCTACCACAGCTACGTCACGGCGACAAGACCTCCTCGTCACATCAAGAAGAGATATCACAAGTTGATCGAGGAATTGTCGGATGACCAGGTCGAAGAAGGGGCGAAAATGGCGAGGGACCTATCCCAGTAAGTCTGTAATCATGTGGTAGATAGTTCGAGAACTTACAATCCGGCTTGGGCGTACGCGGTGATGGACCTGTGGGAGAGGACAAAGGCTGGGATTCCGTATCCGTAGGTTCACTGATAGATAAATGGTCAGAGTCTTGATCTAGTTACCGAGGTTGGAGACATGAAAGTGGCGTAACAGCTTACAAGATGAGTCAGTCGGTGAGAGATGACTCTGCTGTCCGAAGAGCTGTGAGCTGTGCTATTCATTCGGGCTGGACCTGCATATAGGTAATAAAAATGCAGGTTTGGACGTACAGGAAAAAGGTAGACGAGCTGGTGGCGTTGGGCGGAAAAGCTTGTCTGTCTGGTAGCATCAGTCGATCTATCTTGAGACTTCAGTAGCTGAAGTAGAAATAGATAGGAGGAGGGCTTACTGGAAATTCGATCGTAATCAGGATTAGGTTTTCAGTTAAATAAAGCTTCTACTTGAAACCGTCAGTATCTAGATTCGCCAAGGGCAATGCGAAACAGCGAGAGGGATGTAGGCGGTCGAAGGGACCGGCGATAGCTGAAATGTCGGGAAGAGCCACAACGGGGATGGGAGGGCCAGCCATGAGGTTCAAGGACCAGTGGGAAAGACTGGCAAGAGTGAGGATGAGAGGAGCAACAATCTCCAAGTATCCGAACGAAGGGGACAAGCCGAGAGGTAAAAATCGAGTAAAGGATACAAGGGGAAATCTGGAAGAAGAGGATGGGTGCACGAGGACGGAGGGGAACTAGATAGGAAAGAACCAAAATACTTACCACTGAATGAGTCACAAAGGTTTTGAACACAAAGGCTCTGCTGAAAGAGCGCCGCAACTGGCGCGAAGTAAGCGAGTTACGGCATCGCCAAGGTAGGATAAACTTGGCGTAGCGCTGATGAGGAGTACCTCTCTGGAGAAGATGCCTCAATGTTGGGAAGATACCCGGCAGTTGATGGCTGCATCCTTGAAGTAGGAGAGACTGCACGAGGCTGCGCTATGGGGTTCATGCAGGTGTGAGGAGGAAGGGGGAGGGGGGAGAAGTAGAGGAGGAAGAGAGACAGGTTACTGTGGTTGTCTGGTCCCGAAGCTTACCGGTACACCAAAAAACGAAATAGGAACTGCCCTTCGAGGAGACGAAGATGTCCCTTGAGCGCTATCGAGCAGCGTGATACCATTGGTATAGGAGACCACTGTCTGTCCTGACAGGGTCGACTGTAGCGAGTTGGAAGTGGATATCCGCTCCTCACGGGGCGAGATGCAATTTGGGTCGAAAGTGAACATGGAAGACTTCTTTCTCACATTGTCAAACTGCTCGATGTCAAAGTAGGTGATGGCCCACTGGGCCGCGACTCTTCCGTCGACAGTGAGAAGTGTAGAGAAGTTGTTGTGTTGAAGCTCCCGGAATAAACGCTTTCGGTTGAAGTCAAGGATTGAACATTCGACGAAGAGGTGGAACGGGGTTTCTCGGGATTTGTTGCAACGGCAGTATGGAGCATCGTCGAGCTTGATCCTGAAGAGATGGTACTTGAGTCCGATGAATTCGGTCCTGCATTGGAACAGCATGGTACTCTGGGCCCGCGTCAAACCCTTGTAGTAGCCAAGGCTTTGTTTACCCCAGTTCTCATCCAAAGCAACTGGGAGTCTCAAACCCGAAGGGTGCTTTCCAGCTGCGATTTGGGTGGCCTTGCGATCTTCAACGTACTCCTGCCACAAGTGCTGACAGTCCTGGGCTGCCAGCCACTTGATATGCGACCCCACGATCTTGCCACGCCCCTTGCGGTCTGCAAAGCGATCTGCCATGGCCTGCACATGCACAGGATCATCCGAGTCCTGAGCCAGCAGCATCTGGTGTTCGACGGCACCTTTCAGCATTTCTCCGGCCTCTTCCTTAAGGGGTATGATTGGGTTCCGGATCCTAGCTTTTGAGGTACCATCCCCGCAAGACAGGGACCTCCATCGCGAATCGTGGGAAGTGAAGCTCATTGCTCGTTGTAGAGTCGCCTGCGAGTGCAGGATACTCCACATGTTCTCGATGAATAACTCCTTTTCAAGTAAGGTACCAGCAACGCAACCAAAAGCGCCCGAGACGAAGCGAAGGCATTCAGACTGCAACGACTGAAGGCGGCCAATCAACTTCTTGTTGAGACCAAAGTTCAGGTGTGTGCTAACGCCCTCACGCTGCTTGATGAACCAAGCTCCACAAGCGTAGGTGATGGCAGGACGAATCAGCGTCAGGTAATATTGACGGATTGCATACATGTCAGGGCCCCATGTGCTCCATGAGATCCGCTTCATGTAACCCAGTCTCTGTTGCACTTCCTGGCGATCTCGGTTACATGAAGGTCAAAGGTCATCTGAGAGTCCACTATGACACCCAGGATTGTCATCTTCTCCTGGACCTTCTCGACGAAACCTTTGATCACAGGCCTCACTTGGTTGTGGGTCGGCTGTCGAACGGTTGGTAGTCTCATGTGCATGACGTGGTACTTGTGAGAACCAAAGCTGATGAACAGCTGTTTGGCGATTGGTACCATCTGCTCATGGAGGATTTCAAGTCCTCTGCAGTTGATGGCGTAGCTGCGAGACACGGCGATGTAGTAGACATCATCCACAAAAGAGAACTGGTATAGGCGGACGGTCTCCTTCCTGCCGTCAACGTAGATGCGTCGGGGAGGGAATGTTTGTTCCACGAGAGGACAAACAAAGAAGTAGAAGAGGATGGTAGAAAGGGGCGAGCCTTGGGGGATTCCCGTGTTCAGCTCAAACGGCTTAGAGACGATGCCGGTCAAACGCAGAGTGGCATCTCGTAGTGAAAGCACAAGCCCGATGATGTCGACGAACCATCTGGGGAAGCCTTTGTCGTACAGGGTTTGCAAAAGCTTCTGGCGATAGACGTTATCGTAGGCACTGCTCATATCCAGACCGAGAATCGTAACAACGTCATCGCTGTTGGAGCACCAAGTGCTATAGATGATACGAAAGAGATACTGCAGGGCCTCGGTTGTTGTCTTGTTGCCAAACTGGGTTGCCGGAAGGAGATGTGGATGTTGTTTCAATACATCAAGCATCATGTCGGCGAGGATCCTTTCGTAAAGCTTGCCGACGGTGGAGAGTAATGAAATGGGCCTGTAAGACTCGGGCTTATGCGGCTCCTTGCCAGTCTTCAGTAGCATGACGATGATACTGTCCTTGAAGTTGGCGGGATGAAGTGATAGGTTGAGGCAGGCATTGAATCCAAGCACGAAGTAAGGCAGCAAAAGTTCCATGCCGAGCTTTATTGCTTCGTTGGGTACCTTGTCTGGTCCCAGGGCATTGTTGTTTCTAAGACCCTTGATGATCTTCCGGAGCTTCTCAGCATCGATGCTCCGGGGCATGTTGATGTCCTCTCGCTGGGGGTCGTGCCTTGGGCCAGGCTCGTCCAGGATTCTTTTCGACTCGGGATTGTTGTTGCTGCGGAGCTTGACCTTGTTAATCATCTCAATATTCTGTCATCTCATTGATGGCATCACTGTCGTCCTTGTCGTTGAGTCTTGGCGGACTTGCCATTTGTTGCGCCTCAAATGTCACATCGTGTTTGGGAAATGTGTCGCCTGGACTTGTCGAATTTGGTCGTAAGAGATGAAAGCTGTCGCATTTTAATACTCAAATAAACTCAGTCAATTGTTTCAAAGTTAACAAACTATGAACATAAAAATAAATAGACGAGGACTCTCGACGTCGACGTTGATGAGGCTCAAGCCAAAACTTCGACAAGGGTCTTGGCAGGGTGGGCTTTCATGTAGGGGAGACCAATCATGTCCCAAGTCGCGTTCACTCAGAGTTCGCGCTTTTCATCTGAACGATCAAGGGACTCGCTACCTGATTCTAGTTTAGTTAGTGCATCCAGTCCCAAAGCAAACCATGTTAAACCTGAGGTGCCAACAACACATAATCTAGAAATCTAAAGTTCACTAGATCTATACTAAATTGGCCTGAGCCTTCTCGCCAGTCAGTGTGGACCTCCCAAGCTTGCGTGCGTCTCCTTGGCAGCCAAGGCCAGCTTCGATTGTCTGCCAATTGTCTGCATCCGTGACGTAATCCGTAAGATTATAGTCTACAGATGCCAATTGGGCTTATTCGCGCATGTGAACAGCAACACCGACTTTTCAACATCTCACGAATCATAAATTCTCATCATCTTTTATACAAATCTGCCAATTGTTAAGCAATATGTCATCCACCCAAAAACCTACCATCCTTCTCGTCCACGGCGCCTGGCATGGCTCTTGGGCCTGGAGGTACCAAATCCCTGAGCTAGAGTCTCTCGGCTATACCACCCAGAACCTGGATCTGCCTTCAGTATCCGGTGTACCAGGCAAGACACAATTCGACGATGCAGCCCACGTGCGAAGTGTCCTGGAACCACTCTTAGCCGAAGGCAAGCAAGTTGTCGTGCTGGCGCATTCATATGGCGGACCAATTGGTTCCGGGGCTATCAACGGACTGTCTATCACCGAGAGGGCTGAGAACAAACTACCAGGTGGAGTTCTGGGGCTCATCATTCTCTGCGGGTACATCTTCCCGGGAGGCATGGACCAAGGCGCCGTCATTCGCAGCTTAGGTGGCCTTCCATATGTCAATTGGGATACCCCTTCTCCCGGACTCTTTGACGCCAAAGACCCTGGTAGCCTGCTCTACCGACCTGATGTTTCAGAGGAGCAAGAGCAATGGGCACTGTCACAGTTGCAGCCGCAGAGTATGGCTGCCAACATGGGCGTTGTCCCTCCGCAAGCGTGGCAGAAAGAGTCTTACAAAGGTCGTCTGGCATATATCAGGGCAACAGAGGATGCCGTCATTCCCTTTTCCGACCAGGAGAGCATGATTGCTTCAAGCGGAGGAAGTGAAGCTTGGAAGACTCGTGTGCTCGAGGGATCTGGGCATAGTCCTCAGATTTCTCGACCCAAGGAGGTTGCGCAGGCAGTCGACAGCCTCATCCAAGACTTCCCAAACCACAAGTGAAATGGATGAAGAGCTGATCATGATCTCGGCATAAAAAATTAGAGAATAGAGATGAGTGTGCTATTTACGTCTCAGTTTTGTTTACTCATGTCGGTAGTGTGACGTCGATATATACACTGCGTTGACTTTTTGAGTGCAACACAAACTTTGCTCAAAAGCCATATACTTATAACGGGAAAGCAATAGATAGGCCACTATATTTACTTCTCATTTTCTCAATTATACTTTCCCACAAGACTGGATTTGTGTCGTTGAAAGATTAATTTATGGCAGAAATAGAGCACCTAGGGTAACTGGTTTGGCCGTCATTCGCCAGAGCCTCATCTTACCACGGGAAATGCCAGAACGAAATTTCTCAGCCGCACGGGAACAGTTGAAACCTACACCAGAATAAGCGTATTTCCATAAGCCAATTTTTGGTTTCGATACAACGCGAAAAGACAATGATAGGACCACGTTTCTCATTGTCCCTCAGAGGGCCGAGAATCGAGATATCTGCTCATAGGTAATAATTCATCATGTTCTTCGCAAATCGTCTGGAAATTCGGAGAGTTCAAAAAGAAAGAAATTCCGAGAACGGGAGAAAACATTAAAATTCAAAGCTTCAGCCGGTGAGCGAATTCTTCCTCAACCGCGGGAAGTCTCTTCCTTAGAAATCAACAAGCTTCATCCGCGGGACGATTAAATTCCAGGGATCGTACCCGCGGGAGCGAGCAACATCAGGCCAGAGGTGGGTTCGTGAGTCGAGAGTGAAGGAGCACAAGCAAATGAGTGACGATGAAGGGGAGGACGAGGCCGGGGCATCAGGGCTTCTTATGTGCCGTTCGTGCCGAGAAAAATGGGCCTTGGCATTGATCTAAGCCCCGTCTTGGCAAAGATCAAGGGGGCTAGGACAAGAAGAGTTGGAGGTTGCGGGGTTCACCGATGAAGCTTAATCTGTTAATGCGGAGATGGCCCTGGGACATGGGGACTTGGGGTGATCTCATCTCGAACTGATGGGATCAGAGGAGGTGCAGTTGAATCTAGATGCAGTGTTCAGAGCTCAAAGGACTTGACGCTTGCGTGTGTTGTACCACTATACCGGTAGTGTTCTGGAAGCCTTCTCGGGAGTAAGACTGCTCCCTTCAACTGTTGACTCGCCATCATCTCAATCTTCTCCGCACTCGCACGGGTACCCGTCAACAAACGGGGATCCCGACCCATTTCTTTCGTCGGCGAATTCTACCCGCGGGAACAAAAACCACACATGCTGTCTCCATCAACAGCCATCACCAACTCTATCAAACCCAGCAATGACAAACCGAACCGTTTCTCAATCTCCACGGGGTAAATCACCCGAATCAAGATTTACATCTTTACCCCATGGGCAACCGCCTTAGTGACACCTCGTTTCAATCCCCTATAAGATCAGGGTCCCCCTTCGAACCCCAAGCCTTTCCCCAATCACTAGTCCAGTCCAGACCCAAGCATCCAAAGCTTAAAGAGTCAAGACTACCCATTTCATCTTCTCTTCCCCTCTTTCAGTTTTAGCAGACACCTCACAATGGCTGGAGGCGTTGTCAAGAAGCCCGTCAACATCTTCAAGCTGGGCGATGTCGGTGAGCCAAAGGGTGTCTTTAACTGGCGACTATGGTTTGCTGTCTTTGCTTTCGGCCTCATGGGTGCGGCGCGTGGTATTGACGAGGGTCTCATCTCGGGTGCTTTCAAGTCAAAGGACTTTAAGAAATACATCCACTTTGAGGATTACAATACTGTCGAACAGGCCAACATCAAGGCTAATGTTTCTGCCATGGTTCAGATTGGTTGTGTTGGAGGCGCATTGATGTAAGTACCAATCAGTATAAAACCTGACGAAATATCAACTGACGTCTTTACTCTAGTGCTTTCCTCATTTGCGATAGAATCGGACGTATTTGGGCTACTCGACAGCTCTGCATTGTTTGGATTATCGGAATTGTCATCTTCATGGCCAACGGCGGCAGTCTCGGTGCCGTCTACGCCGGTCGTTTCATCGCAGGTCTCGGAGTTGGTCAAACAGCCGTTGTCGGTCCCGTCTATCTCGCCGAAATCGCCCCAACAGCTGTTCGTGGTCTCTGCACTTGTGTCTTCTCTGGCTTCGTCTACCTCGGTATCGTGTTGGCTTACTTCGCCAACTACGGCTGCTCTCTTCACATGGGCGACAACACTCACGCCCGCTGGCTCGTTCCTACCAGCCTTCACATCATGTTTGCAGGCTTGATTCTGATTCTTAGCTTCTTCGTCGATGAATCTCCTCGTTTCCTCATCAAGAAGGGTCACACCGAGAAGGCTACTGCTGTTATGGCTCGCCTTAGACAACAAGATCCCGAATCCGATTACATTACCCGCGAAATCACCGCCATTCAGCTGGCCCATGAGCACGAGCTTGAAAGTGTCAACAACTCATTTCTAGGCACATGCAAGGAGCTGTTCCTCAACAGCAGCAACCTTTACCGTCTATATCTCGCCAGCATGGTCCAGGTTCTCGCTCAGTGGTCCGGTGCTGGCTCTATCACTCTTTATGCCCCCGATCTCTTCGCCATTCTCGGTATCAAGGGTTCTGAGACCGGCCTGCTTGTTACAGCCCTCTTCGGCATTGTTAAGCTCATCTCGGCCATTACTTGCGCTCTGTTCCTCGTCGATGTCATCGGCCGAAAGCGTGCTCTCATCGGAGGCATTGCCCTGCAAGCTCTTGCTATGATCTACGTTGGCTCATTCCTCACTGCCGCCCCAGAGCCTCATAGCTCTTCCCCTGCTGCTCGTGGTGCTATGGCTATGATCTACGTTTCTGGCATTGGTTGGGCTCTGGGTTGGAACACCATGTCCTACATCCTCACCGCCGAGCTGTTTCCCCTCCGTGTCCGAGCCTTCGGTACCTCGTTCGCCATGACCCTACATTTCCTCTGCCAATACGGTAGCAGCCGAGCCACTCCCAACATGCTTCTGCCAACATCCGAGGGTGGAATCAACCCAAATGGCACCTTCTGGACATACGCTGCTATCCTGGTTGTAGGTGGTATTTGGGTTGTTGTTTCAGTCCCTGAGACTGCCGGCCGTTCTCTTGAGAGCATGGACAGACTCTTTGACCTTCCCTGGTACAAGATTGGTCTGTTCGGCAACCGTGATGCTGAGCAGCAGGATGCTGTGTACGACGAGAAGGAGAGCGTTGCTATGAACACTCACGGACAGGTTGTCTATGTTGAGAACAAGTCCAAAGAGGTTGTATAATTGATTGGAATGGAGTTTGGATCTTACGAATTTGATATGAAGCAAAGCGATTTGTTTTTGCATGATAGTATATGTTATAATGCATACTGTTTATTAAAGTGACAACTATTACACCGCATCTGGCCTCGCTTGTGATACTCACTTGCTTAGTTTCCATGATACGGCCTTAAATGGTCGCAGTGTTTTAAGTGCTTGCTTGATACACTGTGACTAGCTGCGTCAGTGCTAGCTTTAGATCCTATCAGTCATATTGGACCTAGCACTAACTTGTTATCGCTTATCGATATTTCCAGGGGTCAGATAATCATTTTCACTATCATTTACGCTTTGCGTGATTGGATCAGAGTGAGACAAGCATGAAGCTATTCACAAGCTTACTCCGCAGTAACTGCATTCGTTCCATCACAGCTGGTTCTTCATTGCCTAGTCTAGGACCTCAGCATACACCGAATTTGCCTATAGACGAATTATTCCTGCTCTTCTAAATAAATCTTGTCCTCCATCACTTTGTTGCAAAGGGTTCTGTACCCAGCCTCGTGAAAGTAGACAATTAGATAAGACTGATCCTTATCCCACGAGGTATCAGTCCATATGTATCTAGAACCTACAGAAATAACACCGCTCTCATCGCGGCCATCTTCCTCGATCGACATGAGCCGCCGACGAGCTAACAAGCTGGCCCTGTTCTCCCACCCGCCCATGGTAGAAGTCATCTTTTCGAAGAGGTTCAAAGAATCCAATCGGATTACCTTGTTCCTGCACTTTTGCGATACAAAGTTGAGGACAGGAAGAACGTAGATGTCCAAAACAGTCTCGATTCGTGTAGATGGACCGGAAGTCCCATCGATAACGTGCATCATC